>VDFB02049217.1:113393270-113993270 GCA_007258455.2 Sequoia sempervirens | reverse complement strand
AGTACAGGTTGAAGAGGAAGAAGCTCTAGAAAGGATCCCTAAGATTCCTAAGTATGTGCAAAAGAATAACTCTAAATATCAGATCATTGGTGACAAAAGAAGATGTGTATTGACAAGAAGAAAGGCTGCTATGACATAATAATAAGTAAAATTATATTTACTTTCCAAAGTTAAATAAAAAATGATCATTGAAGCATGAAAAGATGAATATTGGATCAAGGATGTAGAAGAAGAACTAATGGAGATTGAGAAGAATCAAACTTGGTAACTTGTCCTAATACCAACAAACAAGAATGTGATTGGAACTAAATGAGTATTCTAGAATAAGTTGAATGAGAATGAAGAAGTTGTTAGGAATAAGGGAAGACTTGTGTACAAATGCTACTCACAAGTGGAAGGAATATTATTTGAGGAGACTTTCTCTCCTATGGGAATAATGGAAGCTATTAGGATGTTTTTGGATTTTGCAGCACATAAGGATTTCAAAGTATATCAAATGGATGTGAAGTTTGCATTCTTGAATGGTGAGTTGGAAGAAGAAGCTTATATTGACCAACTACAAGGATTTTAGTTATCAAATAACCCTAATATGGTCTATAGATTGAAGAAGGAATTATATGGACTCAAGCAAGCTCCTAGAGCTTGGCATGCAAGACATCTCAAGAGGAATATGTATTTTTGGAGAAGCGTGAAAATGAAGTTTAGAGAGAAATTCAGAGTTTTAGGGTTTGAAGGAGAGATCAAGTGGATTTAAAGTGTGCTTTGGAAGCTGGATACTTATCGATTTCTTGTTGGAATTTATAGAGATATTCTTGTTTGCACAATATTTCATTTTATTGCCTTGGATAATTCAAAGGTTGTGAAAATTTTGGATAGAGTTCAAGTTAATTAAAGAAATTATTTGAAGAATCTATGAGAAGAGTCTATTGGTGCATTCTCTTGCATCCCTCCTAGGGTGTTTTCCACAAAAGATATCTATGCATTTGTTTACAATAAGATAGAGGAAACGTCTCTAGTCTAGTTGAACATTCTATGGAAAAATTAATTGGAAGAGAACCATGATGCCTACAAAGTGTTAATGGAGAAAAAGTTGGATGTGTGGTGGAAAGCCCCTTTGAGTTCAAAAAGAAGAATATTCAAATAGTTTTGAGTAGAAATCATAATGAATATTTGTGGATTGATGATGCACATTTGATTACTAGAGAAGCAATCAAAGATGTAATTGGTTTGTATTCCTCCAGACCAGTTCCCAAATGGAATGTTGTAAATGCACAAGATATAATTGAGGTAACTGATGTGGCTCTTGAAGGGAAAGAGACTGATTTGAGATCAATTGTGGATCCAATTATTAGGTATGCCACAATAGTCATTGGTCATAAAGTTTGTATCCCTAGCAATGACCTCACAATGTCTCCTATTTTTGTACACATTGTTTTTGATACGGTTAAAAGAGGTATGGATTATGACCTATGTGAATTACTTCAGATACATCTTTTGAAGAATTTAAAGGAACTCAAGAAGAGTAAGAAGAATAAATTTTAGTATGATAATTTGGTTGTCTACATACTCTTTTACTTTTAAAAAGAATTACTAGTAATAAGAAGGATAGAATGGTCAAATACAAATCCTATTTCCCATCAAATTAGGAACTTTATGATAAATCTTGGCAATTAGGATGTACAAGAGACTGCTCTTGTTGCATTCTTTGGAACATTTCAGATGAGAATGAATAAGAGTTCAAGGATTTCACTAAGTGTTACTAAAAGGTACTCTGAAAGTTTCAATTTCCTAGTGTCTATAGATTTCTGTCACATGGAAGCAGTTAAATTAAGATTGGTATGGATACCTAAGTTAGATTATGAAGTGTTAGAGGCTGAAATTGATTCTTATGCAAAAATTCTTTTGGAAATCCCTAAGAATCCTAGTGTGGAAGGTACCTCTAGTAGCGCAATCCAAACAAGAAAGAAAAGAAAGAGTTTTTTCAAACAAGAAATTAAGGAAGGAAGTGACTCTGAGAGAGCTCAACACGAGCAGGAAAGAATAAATATTCAAGGAGCTTTGGAAGAATTGTATAAAGTTACTCTTGGTGCTAATTTTGTTTCATCTATTTCTATTGTGGATAATCTAAGAAACATGATTCATTATTTGAAGGTCTACATCTCCAGACTAGAAGTGCATGCTGGAATCAGGTTCGGTGAAGAAAATATGAAAGATATCAAGGAAACATATGCAAATGTACATGTAGTCTAGTGATGAAGGAGTTGGAGAGTGTACAAGTTTGTGAGGAAGAGGAACATGAGCTGCTTTCTTTTTTCCTAAATTGGTCTAGTAGTACAAAGAAAATAAGAGATGAGATAAGGAGAAAAGAAACCTGAATGACCACTCAAGTAGATACATACAAATTGGCAGAAGATAGAGATAACTAGAGGTGGTCCTACATTGTGCAGCTTCAAGATAAATACCTTTCCCTATAGGACCAAAGAATAGGAGTTATTAAGAAGTTTGTGGAACTCAAAGACATAATTAAACTCAAACATGTTCCTGTTTCTAGTGCTCTTGACAGTATTGGTGAATTATCAAAGAGAAATATTAGTCCCAATACTTTAGTAGATGGTATAGAGTTCTTAACTAAGCTTTAACTATTTCACAAGACTCTTGTAAGTGAACAAGGATTATGGGAAGAAGGAAAAGTGTCATTGAAGGTCATCCTGGAGAGTCTCAAAGGTTCTTCTTCAAGTTGATTTGATTTTTTTGTTCATATCTTTTTAGTTATATTTTGATGCATATATACATATATACCAGACCCCATCCTTTGTCATTGATGTCAAAAGGGGAGAGATAGAGGTTGGCAAAGGAAAAGCATTTTTGAGAAGAACAATTTTGATAGGGGGTATTCAGTTGCCATATATTAAAAAATGTTTTTTGACATGCATGTTGCCATCAATGCCAAAGGGGGAGATTATTGGAAATATGGAGCCTTGCAACATGAGCATGAAGTATGGATCATTTTTTTTTGTTGTTCTTGTGTTGTCATTGATTTCAACATGTTGAAAACTATATGGGAAGATTACTTGGTTTACTGGAAGCTATTCACTACTTGTAATGTTCTTTTGTGTTGAACTAGTGTGTTGGTATTTGAGTCCAAAATTCAGTGCAAGAATAGATATGACTCTAATCTCTTAACCACATGTTATCATGTCTCATTCATATAGCTATATCTTGGATGTTGAGAAGTTTTGGGTTGTGAGAAAATTCATCTCTGACAAAGTTCAACTATGTATTTTACTGTTGTTCCTTGCTTGGCATATCAGTGTGGGAGACTCTACATTTTCTTAAGGAGAATAGTTTAATAATGCAGTTTTAATGGTAGTCTCTTTGATGATAGTATGATGATAATTTGATGTGGTCTCAAATTTGGAAGGTGTTTTCTTTAAGGATTGTATGTTGTTTTGGAGATTTTTTGAATTAAGTTCTAGTCATGGCCGACCTAACGTATGCAATTCACTATGGAGATTAATTATGCTTTATGGATGTCAGCCAACTTGGTATAATGCACTACATGGATAATTTTTTAAAAATCGTATGGTGCGAACAATAGTGTTTTGGTTATTTTTCTTCATCTAATTAGTTTGACCTAATCGATGATTAAGACATATATATATATAAGATTCCTTGAATAGAGAAAGGTGAAAGAGGATCCAAGCCAAAATGTTTTATTAGTTAGGGATCATAGTAGATTTTTTGATCGACTATTGTGTGAGGCAATACTTCATATTCTAATATTCATTGGAATTGAATCTTGCACATTAAAGGTGTATTCTATCAGTTTAAACCTCTTGGAAATGAGCCAAAATTTTGTATCTTGGCAATTAGCCATCTTTTGTATTCAAGTAGTGAGCCTTTTCAAGGATAGTGATTTCTAGCAGTGAGCCCTATAATATCTTGTATCTAAATATAATATATTGTAAGTTAACCATCATCATGGTTTTTCCCTTTTTTGGTTTTCCATGCAAAAATCTTGGTGTTCATGTGTGTGGTTGCATTGATTTGTTTCTATGTTCTATGTTCTAGAAGTGAGCCCTATAATATATCTTGTATCTAAATATAATATATTGTAAGTTAACCATCATCATGGTTTTTCCATTTTTTGGTTTTCCATGCAAAAATCTTGGTGTTCATGTGTGCGGTTGCGTTGATTTGTTTCTATGTTCTCTCTTGTTGATTTAGAATTGTGATAATGGTTAGATGGATTTTATGTGAATGGTTTTATGGAATACTAATTCATCCCCCCTCTTAGTATTCTATATGTTCAACATTGGTGGTGATGAGAAAGTTTTGCAAATGATGAGGTGGTGTTTTTGGTTCTTGGTTTCCAAGTGATTTTGAGAAAATTTGAATAGAAGAGGTAACTTTGTGGTAAAGAGTGTTAGTATAGAAGAGTAGTGTTATGGTTCTTTCTATACATTTCTTCTATATTGAATATCTTCTTGTGTAGTTTATATATGATGATTAGAGGTGTAAAGAGGTGTTATATCTAGAGTTTCTTTCCTTGGATCATTGTGTAGAGAAAGTTGTCTTCACTAGTGTGTGAATTGTGAAATCAATGTTATTTGGGAGAAATACTTTTAATCTACATTTCTCCATACTATGGTTTTTGGTCTTACATATCTGAGGGTCTGATTACATTGCTCATAGCTATCTTTAGTCTATGTTGTTTGAATTTTGGTGCTCCACAAGGTTGGATTCATGTGTTACAGTATACAAAAAGTTAACTAGGTGTACAAGATGAATGTGTTCTTCAGGTGAAAGTTATTGTGAAGAGATTTTTTGGATTTCAAGGTGTTTATATAATAGTCTATATTGTGTTTGAGCAGTGTGTGTGGTTCAAAAGTCATCTTAAAGGAAGCATGTACTTAGGTGTTCAATGATGTTTACATAGGTTTGATTGACCTTGGGTGTTTACACTATTTAGGGAAATGGTTCTATGTTTGTGGAAGAGTGGCATGGGATATATGTATGGATTTAGGTTTGAGTTATGATGTGCTGGGGTCAAATTTCATTCTTTTCCATTGTGGGAACGCTTAGTGTTGAACTAATTTGAATTTGCATGGCTAAGGTGCATAGCCAACCTTGTGAATTATTTTTAAGGTTGTGATGGGTATATATGCATGAGTTAATAGAGGATGCATTAATGAAGTGTGTGTGATACAAATTGTAATGTCAACTACAAAAGTGTGAAGTGCAATGTGAGCTTTAATGACTAAGACTACTGGAAGTAGTGAGCAGAAGGTGTCTACATTCTTCAGAGATAGTACACATGTATTGGTCATGGAGTGGTGGTAATTTTCTATTGCTTTGAGATGGATTTCTCATTGTAATAATCTTCTTTCTTCATTTTTGTAATCTGGCAATAAGCCATTAACAATGATCTCTTCTTTCATCTAGATAGTGTTCCCTCCAATAGTGAGCCTATTATATTCAATGTTGCAATTACTTTATACTAGGAGCTAATCCTCATTGTGGTTTTTCCCTTCTTGGGTTTTCCACATATATTTTGTGTTCTTCTATGTATGGTGTTGATGTGTTATTGTTTCTATTATTTACTTTCATGCTAAACCAATATAATAGTTTAAAGGCTAATAAGATTAATGTGGATATGAATGTTAATGAGGGTTTTGATGTTTTAATGAATAACTGATTCATCCCCCTCTTATTTTTCTTGTGCATTGAACACCATACAACCTAAGAGAAAATAAAACTAATACCCACCATGAATTATCATTATGACGACCTTGTTACTAAGATTGAGCTTGAGATTACTCAAAAATAAAGGATTTTTCCACACATTCACTTGATCATAAAGGAATGAAAAGAAAAACTAATTATCAAGTGCAACTATTAAGTATATGTATTTGCAGTATTATGTGAATAAGATAAGAAGTTGATGAAGAATAAAAGTACTCAAATTCAGTTTGGTTAATGAATCTATTAAGCTGCAATCACTCTTCTATTTTATTTCCAACTCAATAAGAAAAATGACAAAGGTAAGATCCTACACTTATTTGAAAATATTTGGCTAGTTTCCTCAAGGCATTGTAATGCATTTCCCTTTTCACCCTAATTTCCCTCTTCGTGTAAACTTCTCAACTAGGTTCCTTTGACAGAAACTTTAGATCATTCGGCCTTAGTAGAATTTGTGATTACTCAAATGTATGGCTTCTTCTTCGAAGAGGTTTGAAAGATGAAAACATTTCTCAACTTTGACATAGCTGATCACTTCTAAGTACCGATAGAGACTAGTACCAAGCTCCATTTTTGTTTAAATGGAAACTGGAGGAACTCATACATCCTTCGAATCCTTCATGTGTACCCCCCAAAATAAAACAATTACACTTTCTTAAATAAGAACACTTATCCATGCCTTCAAAATATTAAAGGGAAATAAAATAGTAATTGCACCTTAGTGTGCAATGTGAAATGTCAATTAGAATTTTTTTGGGTCTATTTTTGCATACATGTATGTAATGCATGAGGTAATTTGGTAGGTTGGTTATCAAATGATGTTTGTGAAATGAAGGTCTTAATGAAGAAGTGATAGCTTCAAATAATATATGCATCCACTTTGAAGGATCCAAACACGATTAAAACAAGACCTCTAAATTAGGATGATAACCAACCTCCATTACCAACAAGATGATGTTATGTTTGCAATAGGGAGAGAGGGAGAGAGGAAGAGATGAAGATAGAAAGAAGTAGAGATAGAGGGGTGGGAGTGAGAGAGAGAAGGGAAAGGAGATAGAGATAGGGATAAATACAAAGAGGAAGATAGATATAGATATGGAGATGGAGATAATGGAGATGGATATTGAGAGAAGGATAGGGAGAGATACAAATAGAGGAGAGAGGGATAGATAGAGATTGAATAGATAAATATATAGAAAGGGGGGGATAGAAAGATAAAGATAGAGATAGGAAGTGATACATAAAGGTAGAGAGAATTAGTTATAAAGGGGTAGAGAGAGGGAGAGATAAAAATATAGAGATAAAGATATGAAATGATATATAGAGATAGGTAGAGAGAAGAAGATATATATGGCTAGAGAGAGATGGAGAGAAAATGAGATAGATATAGATGGAGAGATGGAGAGAGAGAGAGAATAGGGGATAGAGGGAGATATATCTAGGTAGAGAGGGATAGAGAAGAAGGGGGGAGAGGAAAAGATAACTCAATATATAGAGATGAAGGGGAGAGGGGGAGATATAAATAGCAGGTGATATAAGGAGATAGAGAGGAATAGGGAGAGAGATAGAGATATAGGGAGAGAGATTGAGAGCTAGGGGGATAAAGGTAGAGAAAATATGGATAGAAAGAGACGCTTAGTGTGACATTAGTGATAGACCAATTTTTAAAGATAGAGATAGAGATCATGATGGGGAGGGAGAAACATGGAGTGTGTGTGTGTGTGTATGAGTGTGTATGAGAGAGAGATATGGAGAGAGAGAGATAGAGAGATATAGAGATAGAGATATATATATATAGAGAGAGAGAGAGGGAGGGAAAGAAATATCTAAGAGGAGGATAAGTACATAGATAAAAATAGGGAATGATAGGGAGATAGGGGAAATTGGGATAGAAAGGAGAGATAAATAGAGATATAAATTAAAAAAGGCAGCTCAATGGTGAAAGAGAGATATAAGGAGAGGGGGAAATAGAGATTGAAAAGGGAGACAATGAGAGTTGTAATAATTACCAGGCTACTAGATCTCACCATACCTTGAGGTAATAGGGCATCTAGCTAGTCTATGTCATCAACATCATCCAAGACTAAAAGGAACTGCCAAGCCCTTGCCCCTCCTAGATGATGATTCAACTCTCATTTTTCTAGTATAGATCCTTGAAGATTTGGATTTGCAAGGAGTACAATTCACCTTTGAAACTTGATTCTCTCACACTAGAGAGAAAATATGATGCATTGTAGCTTGAGTGTTTCCTGTTGAACAATTCTTTTGCTAGGGTGGTCTTGCCAGACCACCCTTGACTCCAAAGATCCCTACTACCGTGACCTTGTCCCTCACTATTAGTGAATAAGACCTTTCAAAATATTCAACAAGTTCAACAAGTCCTATAGGGTATTTCACAAAATCTAATGGTATCCTTGTCATTTTTTGTAGCACATGGGACAAAATATTTTCATACAAATTTTTGGGAGCCAAAATAGAGAATCTCTTTAGAAAGTTATTATTCTAAGGTAAAATGAATATCATCTACTATAGAGAAAAGGATTATATCTCTATATGTCTCTTTGTTTCTCTCTCCTCCTCAACCTATCTCTATACTCCCCTCTATCTCTATCTCTCTCTTTATCTTTACCTCTATATTCCTTCTTCCCCTCTATCCATCTCTACCTCTATGTCTCCCTCTCTCTATCCATTCATCTTTCTCTTTATATATATATATATATATATATCTTCTTCCATCTCTCCATCTTTCTCTACCCATATATATCTCTCCCTCTTGGCCTCTCTCTATTTATCACTTCCTATCTCTATCTTTATAATTTCATCTCTCCCTCTCTCTCCCTCTCTATATATTTAACTCTTCAATTTGTCTCCATCCCCCTCTCCTCTCTCTTAATCTCTCTCTCTCTCATCTCCATATCCCTCTCCTTCTCCATCTCCATCTCCATCTCCATCTCCACCTCCATCTCTATCCACTATATATATATATATATATATATACTTACGTACCCCTCTCTCTCACTCTTCCCTGTCTACCTCTCCATCTTTATATCCCTATCTCTCCTCCTCTCTTTCCTTATTGAAAACATAACGCCAGCCTATTGATAATGGAGGCTAATTATCTTCTTCATTCAAAGGTTTTTTCAGTCATATTTGGATATCACTCCTCCATAAACACATCAATTTCTAAGTGTCATACCAATTGACCTCATGTACTACACAAATGCATGCAAAATATGTACATAAAATTTTCCCTGCTTGACCTTCCACATATCTTCGGCGTACCCATTGCACACCAAGGTGCGATCGCTACTTATAATCAATTTCACACTCTTGGAAACACTTAAACCACCGAACATTTTTTTATGCATGATATAAGAAGGACACTTTAAAATAAAAATGAACTGACCAGATAAGAGCTTAGCTATATCTATGCTACCCAGCTACACGCAACACCCACCATTCAATAGATAATAGAAATTATCCCATTAGAGGAGAGAGGAGATTGAGTAATGGGTGTAAGAAGCATGATGTTTATCACTATCATCAGCCTCAATCTCATTCTACTCAGTCTAGTAGGTGCCAAACTTAGCACCAGTTTAAGATTAGGTTACTATTCCTTTGCCCGTCCATTTGTGGAGTTCATTATAAGAGACACCGTGAATCGAGCCATGCAACATGACATCAGTATTGCAGCCGGACTTCTTAGAATGCATTTTCATGTCTGCTTTGTCGAGGTACAAGTTGTAAAACCATTTTTTATTCATTCCCATGAAATGATTCTAATTTTGCGTTTTACAGGGATGCGATGGATCGATTCTAATAGATTCCAGGAGTGACAATAAGGCTAAGAAGGATTCTCCTGCCAATCTGAGCTTACGAGGCTACAAGGTCATCGATGAGGCAAAATAAATGTTCGAGGAGAGTTTTTCGGGTGTCGTATCTTGCGCAGACATTATTGCAATTGCAACTCGAGACATAGTTGTATTGGTAAAGTCAAGATTTTTAACTACATATCATCTAATTCAAAACAGTTTTTGTTAAAAAATTGTAAATTTTAATCAAAATACAAACTTTGTGGATTCAGTTAGGAGGACCCATGTATGATGTGCCAAAGGGACGAAAGGATTGAATGAGATCGAGAATCATGGAAATCTTAGATTTTCCTTCTCCAACTTTGAACGCTTCTCGGCTCATCAGCACATTCAACGAACGTGGGCTTTCCGTGTAAGAGAGGGTGGTTCTCTCAAGTAAATGCAATGCTTTTAAATTGGAGGGTGTTGCAATGATAAAGGAAAGTGATATAAATGGTGGAGTGGCGCAACTACAAGAGGTCATATGCTCGGTTTGGCATGTTGCTCCTCCTTCAAAAATAGGCTGAGCAATTCAGGTAACGATGTGGATCCGTCTTATAACGTTGGATTCTTGGCGACATTGAAGTAGGATCTTTGGCCCCATCCTTCCATTGATTGGTGATATTAAATGCCTCAAAGTGGAAGAAGGTTGTAATGGGTTGTTCGGGTACCATTTCCTTTGGATGATTTCAGCCCACTCATGCATTTATCCTCGGGGACCTATAATTCTCCTATTTTCCATTAAAAACCAGGATGAGATGAAAGAGAAATTCGGAAACTATTCATTTTTTCAGCTTGACAATCAAAGACTGAAAATGTTTCAATTGTCGGTACAGGCGATACCATCCATTCATCGCCTATCTTAGCTTGTCTACTTCAAACAGGTAATGTGTTCGAGGTAATTATCTTTTGTTTCTTTTTGCCAATCATTGCCTACATGGCCGATTTTCTTCATGAAAAAGTTATGGATTTAAATTCCCCCACCCACTTGACATGCATTAAAATACTCTCTCAGTGTGTACTTATTAAACTCTTAACTCTCTTTCAGGTTAGTTCCCAGAGCTATAGAGAATATTAATTACCATTTTTTTAAAGGAATTTAATCAATATTTAATATCAAATAAATAATTTAATATATTATTAAAAAATATATTAAGAAATTTACTTTTCATCTATCAATTTATTCAGAAAAAAGAACTCTTTTACTTTTCCTAATATTCAAAATATTTATTTATATTTATTTTTTAAAATGATATAAAATAAATAAAGGGATACGCTTTTATTTAATAATTCATGTAATATAATTATTTATTGGCTAAATTTATTCAAGAAAATGGGATGTGACACACAAGGATGTAGGGGTCTTACTTTGGTTTTTGTCTCATTCAAACATGTGTCAACATCTTGAAAGTTGGGTGAGATCATCTTTACTATTCTTCATGGGGATTACCTATGAAAAATTATTATGACATACAAAGAGGATGTATGAGAGAGGTTATATTGAAATCTTGACTAGTCATTAAACATCTGATGTATAGAAGAATAAGGACAAATTATATGCCTAAATTTGGGTGATCAAATATTCTATGATATGACTCTAAGACAACATACAAGGAATATGCTACTAATAGTTGGGGATATCTTAGACCAAGGGAGCCATTGAAATTTAGGTTCAACCAATTTTGGTGTCATGCCTCTCTTAGTCTTGTAAAATGTTTCCAAAACCATCCCTTGGTTTCACCATGCCATTCTTTTATAAATTGGAGCTTGATCTAGGAAGTTGGACAAGTTGTTTAGTAGGTTATAGTAGTAGTACTGAAATGTTGTAGGAATTCAAAAGGATAATTTGTATTGGTGTATCTCTTGTTGAAGAATAATACAAGCTTTGAATCTCTCTAGATGTGGATTTTTTCCCACAAGGGTTTCTCCATGTATATTTTATGTTATAGTTTGTATCTCTTTTATGGCTATCTTTATTTTTATTTATAATTTATAACTATTTAAGTATTTGGATTTTTGAGTTTGCAAAATACTTTCACTTGTTAGTTCTATCATGTTTTATGTTTGGTATCAAATCCATAGTTTGACTAGAGAGAGGGGCACATTTATTTGAGTATATGATTGATTTTTTGTTGTAGTGGGAGTTAGTTGTGTTTGGGGTGCTAACAAAAAATACTTTTTCTTCACCTTTTGGGGGATCAAATGAAGTCATTAAGAAATTCCATTTTGTATGTAGCTCTTATTATAAGGTTTCTAAAAAGTATAAATTTGAATATATTTAATTTTATTATTATATTTACTTTCTATTTCTTGTAAACATAGATTTTTCTCTGAACATCAAGGTCTTTATTTCACTCACGTGAAAAAATAGAAAAATAGAGAAAAATTTGGAGAAACTCAGAACGAGCAAAAGGTGGAGAAACTATTATCTCTAGGAAAGATTTAGAACAAGAAAAGGGTGGAGAAACTCTTATCTCTAGGAAATAACTCATGCAAGTGGGACTCCAAAATGCATGTGAAAATGCACATTCATAAATAATTTCTCAAGACATCATATGAAAATACTCTTTGCTCAAAAATAAACTCACAATCCACCACATAAACAACCAACTAACTCATGCTTTTGAATGAATTTGAAAGCCAACAAACAACATTAATTTTTATTCAAATTACAACAAAGAAAAGATAAACCCATCACATTCTTCATACCACTAATATTTCATTACAATGAATTTTCTTGAACGAATTCTAGGTTTTGTGTGTCTCCTTCCCAACTTTCCATAACATTTTGGATTTTTACATTTCATTACCGTATGAGAAAGTTATGCTATTTTTATTGAAACTAGTCCTCTTAGGTAGAACTTCTAACAATCTCCTCTCCTAGTCAAACCTTCTGAATGCCCATGACTCCTTTCTTGGCATGGGTTTTCTCTTCTTTCCTATTGTTATTCATTTCCTGCAAGATTTTTAATGTCTTTTCTAAAAATTCCCTCCATCATCATTCCACTACCTCAAGAACTTGCACCAAGAAGATTCTAACACTAATGGCCAACAATTTCAAATTCTTGGGAGTTACAAATGAATAAAATATAATATCTCCCAACCTGGCTATGGGACTTTGTTTCCCAAGTATAATATTTTTTAAAAAAAAACAAAATGAAATGATTTTACAATAGAAATTCATGCCAAAAACAAGTGTATGGAAATGGTTCCCTTTCAAGGTTGTTGAAGGAAGAAAAATCAAGAAATACATCATGCCTATAGGACCAACATCACACCAAAATTCATGAAAAATTAAATAAATTTCATATTGGGTGTGTAGGGTTGCTTGGTACCCCTAGATGCTCCTGCATCACTTTTGGGGGATCAAATGAAGTCATTTAGAAATTCCATTTTTTAAGTATGTAGCTCTTATTATAAGCTTTCTAAAAAGTATAAACTTGAATATATTTAATTTGATTATTATATTTACTTTCTATTTCTTGTGAACATAGATTTTTCATTAAATATCAAGGTCTTTGTGTCAGACACATGAAAAAATAGAAAAATAGAGAATAAATTTCTAAACAATATATGTGCACTAGGTATTGATATTTCAACAAAGAAATAAAAGTTACTTTGGATATATGTGTGTGTGTGAATAAATCTATGTATAAATTTGTATAGGAGTGAATTTTCACCCCTTGTGTAAATTCCCCTTTTGCATCCCCTTACCTTAGAAAATCAAACTTAAAGGAAAAATTCCACATCACCCACCTACCTTTCATCCATTTGGCATTTTTCATGTGTGGCAGTGGGGGAATATTTGTCAAGGATGTGAGCACAATGCATAGATGTTTTCACATCCCTCTACCATCCCTAACAAATTCTTTCCTCTAGTGTCCACATAGATGTTACACTCTCCATTGGGAATAAAGCATAATGCCTCTATGTCAATCAATTGACCAAAAATGACTCTTTCCCTCCTTATTTCCCTTCGAATTCATATCTTGCTCATTCATCCCATCTTCTACAATCTCTTTAGCATTCTACTTCATCTTCTTCACAATACTTGCAACTTGACTTGATCTTTTACCAATTCATACACTCCCTTGAGGATTATAGTAGCTTGTTACTCCATCAATTTTACCTTTTTACATGTTGTGCTACCATATAAATTGTGATTTTAGAGTCTTGTAAGACCTCCCTCCATCACTCCTATCGCTGTATCGACTTTTCCAAGCTCATTACCTTGCATTATCCCTTCATTGGCCTTGAGCTCCTTTGGGTGGAGGTGGTATTGCTTCACTCTCATTTTTTGTTGTGGTTTGATAGAGTAGAGTTGTATCCTTTGTAGTTTTCAGTACTTTCCTTTTTTCTTTCCTTTATCACATTTTCTACTTCATAGCTTTCTTGGCTAACTGTGGAGGTGGAAACACCAAAGTGGAGGTTTGACTAAGGAAATCCCCTATATAGCCCAACATTTTTCCCTCTCTTGGTTGTGTGTAGGTGAACATGCATGTGGAGCTTGCTGGAAAATTGGAGCTTCAGTGAGTTGATATTCATCACCCTTATCTTCATCTACCTTTTTTATTATTCACATAGCTATTTCTCATATTTTTTTATTCTATTTATTTCGTTGAAATTAATTAGTTAGATAGTTAGTAGGTTTTTTTCTCCTTTTCGTATAGTATTTTACTCTTTTTGGTCGTACAAATGCTAGCACGCCAAAGAGATGCTATCATATTGCATGATCATCCCAAATCTGAATTGTCATCCTCAAATAGAGAGCTATCTAAGGTGCAGTTTGGACTCCAAAAGCCAACTAATCTAGCCTCATTTAGGTTTTTGGATCTGTAGTGTGACAAGCACTTGAGAGTGCTCTTCATTCTCAATTCTTGTCCTAAACACTTGTTATCTTGAGGTAAGATAGGGAAGCCCTTCGCTCTTAGCGCTTTGTGACCTGGAGCCTTGGTGTGGTTGGTCTCACCCTCTATGGCCTCCTACCACTTCCGCTCAGGCAGTGAATGGGAAGAGGCCTAGTGTCGAGGCATTAGAGCTGATTCCACCAACTGTTGCTCCAACCTCCTCTTAGCCTTTCCTCCTACTCCCATCTAGGAGTATCTCCCTCCATCAAAAATGATTGTGATGGACACTTTGATGGCTAAGCAAGATCCTTCCATCCCATCTCAGGTTCTGTCCCTAGCTCCCAGAGTCACAAAAATTGCCTTACGCATGAGCACAAGTGTTGATGAAAGGCTCTAGTAGTTGAGCACACCATTTTGTAGAGGAAGGGAGGGGAATCAACCACCCCCATCTTAGGGCTTATTGTTGTGTCCTCCTCTCCCATCCCCTCTACTTCAATTCAGTCAGCCTTAGTGCCACTTCTAGCTCTTGCTGTGAGTGTAAACACCCATGACCCTAAAAAGGTACAAGTGTTTATTGCTCCGTTAGTTGAGCCACCTCTCTTGATGTCCCTCATATACATCCCACCATTTTCAAAGCCCGTGGACATGCTGAACACTTTGGGGATGTCTACCATGGTAATATCCTCCTCTTCCATGCCTTATGCCTCATCCATGGGGAACTCGCATCCTCTGATAAAACGAAAGGTGTTGGATGGCCCTGCTACCAATGGGGGTCCAAAGAGGAACCCACCTTCTTCAAAGGGTGGTTTTTTGTTAGTATGTGCCATCCTTGTAATAGAATAAGCTTTTACATCCCTAGATTTTGTCACTACTCCCGAGTCACTCGGTGAGCCTAGCAGTGAATCTCAAGTGTTGCCTCCCTCATCTATTAAGGTAACACATGACACACTTGTGAAGTGCATGTTTAACTCTTTGGACAAGGTCTTGACCCTATCACCGATCTTCATGAAATTTTTGACCTTTGCTCGATAGGAATTGAGTGGAGGAGACCTTGAAGAGTCTCCTTCCTTGACTCTTGTTGTGAGAGGGTCGAACGTTTCCTCCCTTGACATTTTGTCTTTGTAGGCTCATCTGCGTTCCTCATATATGATCTAGATTAGCAGTCTAATGACCTCTTGGTTGATGAGTGTTAGGGGGCCACCTCTTCATTATCTTTAGTGTAGACAGTGTGGGTGTGTGTGATTGTGTTTCCCTGTGCTTGCGTTATGTGTTCCTAGATGACCCTTGTCACCCTCATAGGTGCTTGGATATAGGAGTGATTATGTGTCATAAAACTTCCTTTATTTGTGGCATAATTCTTCCTCTATTATGTGTATTGATTTTCAACAAATTAGGGATGATGCAAAGTGTTGGGGGAATTTAGGCTTCCCTTCCATGTTGACCCAATTTTTTATTTTCATTTTTTCTTCTCATGCATTCTTCATATGGTCTAATATAGTACGGGTTGATGATAGTTCATTAAATATATTATTACTATACTTATATATATTTATGAGTAGCTCTGATGTTGAAATATTAGATCACCCCTGTGCCCTTTGTTTGTGATGTCATTTTCTCTTTTTACAATATTGTTATCTTTCTCTCTTCTTTTCTTGATTTGTGATGTTGTGATGCTCATGTGTTGTCCCTCATGTGTGTGAAAACATTAACATGGTGATATCTTGCTATGTTTTACAGGCCACAACATTAATTTTTTCATTCTTTCTTTTCTCTCCTTAGGATGCCATGTGCCTTTTTGTTCAACATGCACCATCCTAACGGGGGGTTATCATGTCAACTTTGAATTTTAGAAAATGCATTCGGTATCCAACAAATCTTTTCATGAAAATATTTTCAAACTTTTCCAAAATTGCATTTTCAACTTGGACCCCTAGTAGAATGTGTTTCCTTCATCATGGGTTTGCAAAAAAAGAACTTGAAGAACTTTCCTCGGAGGAGGGAGTAACTTTTCATGTAGGAGAAGCCTTGACCTTCCCCTTGTGATGGGGCATTTTCTTCCTTTTTAATTCCTTGATGAAGTGAACATCTTTCAAAAGGATTCCTTGATGATGAATTGATTTGTAAAAAATATGCTCTCTCACTTTCAAATAGTTTGTCCCTTGAGTGGACCTCTATTGTTTTGAAGGGTTCCCAAGGGACCCTTTTAAAATCTCTTCCTTCAATTTTTTGACTATTTGTGTGACTATCTGCTTGTTTTCCTATGTGGCTACCTTTTTTTTCTAACATGTTTTAGCTACAGATTAACATACTGCTTTGTAGGTGTACCTATGAAGCTGCTTTCTAGTCTAACTCTGTGGAGTCCCCTTACACTAGGCTTCCTTTAGGAGAGAGTACTTGGGGGGAACCTTCTTTGTAGGTCTGAGGGCCTATGAAGCACTTGCATCTAGTAGGATTTTTCCATTTTTTTTCTAACATGTTTTAGCTACAAATTAACATATTGCTTTGCAAGTGCACCTATGAAGCTACTTTCTAGTCTGACTCTGCGGAGTCCCCTTATAGTAGGCTTCCTTTAGGAGAGAGTACTTGGGGGGAACCTTCTTTGTAGGTCTGACCTAGCCTATGAAACACTTGCATCTAGCAAGATTTTCCCATTGTTTTCTTGCTATCCTTTGTTGTACTTTTTCAACTTCATAGTTCCAAGGGGCTACAAAGTCCTTTGTTTGAACCTCCTTAGAAGAGAGTACCCATGGAGTCATTGGCTTTCTCTACGCTTTCAAGTTTTCCAGATCATAGTTTACTTCCTTGACATTTCAACTATACATTTCTAACTATTTGATCTACTTTACCAAACACTCATCTATACTCATGCTCACTAAAGTGAGGGAAAATGTATACGAACAAATTTTATCCCCTTGTGTAAATTCCCCTTTTTTTATCCCCAGACCTTATAAAATCAAATCCGAAGGCGAAATTCTACATCACCCACCTATCTTCCATGAACTTGGCATTTTTCCAATGTGTGAGTGGGGGAATATTTGTCAGGGACATGAGTGCAGCACATGAACATCTACATGGTACACTACCATCCCTAACAAATTCCTACCTTTGGTTTCTATAGGGAAGTTACACTCTCCATTGGGCATGAAGCGTAGTGCCTCTATGTCAACCAGCCGACCCAAAAAAGACTCTTTCCCTCCTTATTTCACTTCAAATTCCTATCTTGCCCATTCATTCCATCTTCGATGATCTCTTTAGCATTCTACTTCATCTTCACAATTCTAGCAACTTCACTTGATCTTTTAGTAGTTCATACACTCCTTTGAGCTTTACAACAACTTGTTACTCCATCAATTTCACTTTTGTACATGTTGTGCTACCATAGAAGTTGTGAGTTTGGAGTCTTGCAAGACCTCCCTTCATTACTGTTGTAGTCATGTCAAATTGTCCAAGCTTGTTTCCTTTCATTCTCCCTTCATTAGACTTTAGTGCCTTTGGGTGGAGGTGGTATTGCTTCACTCTCATTTCTTGTTTTGGTTTGATAGAGTAGCATTGTATCCTTTGTAGTGTTTAGTACTTTCCTTTCTTCTTTCATTTATAGTATTTTCTACTTTGTGGCTTTCTTGGCTATCCATGGAGGTGGGAACACCAAATTGAGGGTTTGACTAAGGCAAACCCCTATACACCCAACATTTTTACCTCTCTTGGTTTTTTGTAGGTGAATGTGTGTGTGGAGCTTGTTGGTGAACTAGAGCTTCAGTCAGTTGATATTCATCACCCTTATCTTCATCTACCTTCTTTATCATTTACATAGCTATTTCTCGTATTTCATTATCCTGTTTATTTTGTTTAAATTAATCAACTAGATAGTTAGTAGGTTTTTTTTGTTTTTCGTACTATATTCATTCTTTTTGGCCATACAGACTCTAGCATGCTAGAGAGATAGAAACACACCACATTGTTGTCCCAGACTCACATTGTCATCCTTCGATAGAGAGCTATCTGATGTGTAGTTTGGACACCAAAAACTAGCTTTCCTAGACTCATTTAGGTTTTTGGATATGTAAAGTGACAAAAGAACTTGAGAGTGCTCTTCATTCTCGATTCTTTTCCTAAACACCCATTAGCTTGAGGTAAGATAAGGCAGCTCTTCACTCTCGACTCTCTATGACCTAGAGCCTTGGTGTGGTTGGTCCCCCTACCCTACAAAATTATAACTAATATTACTTTAAAAATTAATAAAAAAAAAATATGTAACAAAAAATATTAAAATATATATGTGCGCTAGACATTGGTGTTTTATGTTTAAGAAATTCTAATTTACTTGTAAAAAAAATGTGTGATATATCAAACAAATGTCACTTTTTTCTTAAATTAATAGTTAATTACTAATAAAAAAGAGTTTTTTTACAATATATATTAGCCACAATTTACCAATGAGATTATATCAATTTATATGAGATAGATACAAAAATATACAAGATAAAACATTATGGTGTTAAACTTTACAAAACAAGACCACATAGTAATTAATCATTTTTAATATCTAGATTTGGAGTGACATCTTTATCATCTTTGTTTCTTTCTAACTTTTTGGGAGTCTAAACATTTAAAAGAACCTATAGGGGGGGATATTATTTCCAATTACCACTGTTGTCAAAGTTTTGATAAGTAACCTCTAGGTCTTTAATAGTTGTATCTCTATTTAGTTCATATTGGTGTTGTTTGCAATATTTTTTTTGAAAATAATTTTATAATTCTTTATATAATTTTTCATCAACCTTTCTCCAATCATGTGACCAAAATTCAATAAACTAAATACTAAATCTGAAGACAAGAGAAAAACATTCATCCATAATCTTCATTAATCTTTTGGTGGGGATCTCCAGAGTCATTGTAACATGTTCAAAAATTTAAGAAGAGTGAGTATACCAATTGAATTTTTAAGGAACCTTCTTTTTCCTTGGTATAAGTCCTGATTTCTCCCTTTCCAAATAAACCATAAAATATCAATAGAAAGATAAATTTGAAAAGCATTAAAATTAGCATTGAAACCTTTTGCATTCTAATATAAATCATCATTCCAAGACATATTGACCCTAATATCCCACCTTAAGGTACTACCCATAAAATGGACCAAATGGATTTAGAATAAGAGTAATTAAAAAAAAAATCAAAATCATCAAATATACCTACACACAAAACAATTATTCTTTTAAGTACAATAAGAGCCATCTATTATAACATTTTTCAATGTCAAGTCTCATAAACCAACAAGCCTTTTAAGGGAGGCAAACTATTGCATACAATCCAAGTTAAGGTTCTATGTTTGATTGACATGATTTAGAACCTCTTGGGAGAGAGTAAAAAAATTATATAAGTTGAGTAAGATCTTCAAGAGGGGGGTTCCATCTTTCAATTTAAAATTTCCAAAAAAGTTATTGAAATTTAGCTTAAATGAAGATTGCATTATTTTCAAATATTTTCTAAGGATGAACTGGTGAAGTAGGATCTTTTATTGGAGTCAAAGATATTGAACTCATAGTTCAATTGCATCCATGGATTTAACAAATTATCTTTGAAGATATCTTGAAAAATAGAAACACCTTTATTGTTCTACTTCTTAGCTGAGCAGCCTTGAAGCAAGGCTAGGGGTTTATTATTATAATTCAAATTCCACCAAACCAACTTGAAGTTGAATAAACGATAATTATATTTATAGAAGGCCTCACTTCCTACAATATAATTTCTAGAAACCTACAGGCTCTCCAAATACTAGGAAAGATATCAAACCCTAAATGCTTAAAATGTCCCCTTTTTAAAATTTTTTTTAACTATTAAAATAAGTTATTAAATCTTACATAAAAGAAAATCATAATATTTTTTAATTTTTTTAATAAACACATTTAAAATCTACATAAAAAAAATCTCAAAAATCACTAGCTCACATCAACATCAAATTAAAATTCTTAATTGTTTAGTTTCTATGCATGATAGAAAGTGAAAATCTAATTAGAAATATTGATTTCACTATTGTTGATGATTTTTTCTGCACAACAACTCAGAAAAAATATAGTATCCTATCACTCTTGAAAGGTAGATCTCTATCAACAAGCCTCAAGAGATAACCCCATGGTCTCTAATGTCAGGTCTTTACAATGCACAAACAACTCAGCGATAAATGTGAAAATGTTGGTAATCACAATGGGACCTTACTACAAGCAAAGAATGAATCTTCAATTTATCAAATCTAGCAATATGATGATACTTTGATCCTAAATCTAACTCAAATGATAAAGAAAAAAAACAAAATATTAGGGTTTCAAAGAGGTTACTAAGACTAATTCTATTCTAAGATTAACAATGCAAATGATGAAATACTTGAAATGGACCAATCCCTCATAAACCAATTCCTGCTTAACCCAGATGAATCTACAATTTCACAAGAACAGTGCAATCTTCTAAGGTAATAAGATTTTTAGATCATGAATATTCATCCAAGACAACCCTAAGGAAATTGAAATGAATAAACCTTCATAATTGAACTAAGCACAATAGATATATGGTCTAGGCTAACTTTGCAAAGCAGCCAATAGTCATCTAGCTGAAAAAAGTATGGACCAAGGATCGATGCAACACTTCAAATATCAAACCATAAATATCATTGAATCAAGCATGATCCTCAATATCTAATATCAATCTTCCTCAAATAAATTTTAAAGATAGAATAACAAGAACCATGCAAGATAAGAAGAACACAAGCATGGCACAAAATCACAATGTCATTACTTGCATCAAATTATCCACTGCAGCAACAATTCTAGTCTTTTGTTATGATATTTGCTTGAGAGAACTACTTTCAAACTTCTACTCTACCTAATTCACTTCAATACTTTCTATCTCTATGTCTCTATCTCTATTCCTATCTATATGTTTACAAATGAGGCAGAATGCCATATTAATAGAGGCCTCAAAACATGTCAGCCTAGCCAAGGTTTTACAATAATAATCGGCCATAAGGCAAGTCAGCCAAGATAAATTCAAAATAAGATAAATATGCATTAAATGCTTGAACTTCATCCAAGTCGACGTAGGATCTTCAATGCAACTTAGACCAATGCAAGCAAAATAATAGGGAAGCACAAATATCGATGTAGCCCAACATTAACTACATTTCCCTTTATCCTTATTTCGATCAATCATTTCATGAACATTCAAGAGCACCCTGCCAAGGTTGTCTATGGGTGGAAAAGGAAAAACCTTAAGCTGGCTTTCAATTGAGGTAATATTTTCCTTAGACTAGTCCACCGATTTATCGCACTCAACCTTATATGTTAGATATTTATCAATAACAACAATGTAGGTGGCCACATCATCTAATTGGTGTTCAGTAATGGGATCATCACTAACTAGAACATAAACCTCTTACCACCATTTCCTCAACTGTTCTAGACTAAAGTGTTTAGGTGCAATCTTCCTTCTCCCTGTCATTATCTCAAAGAAAGCAATACAACCATTATAAACACCAGTTAGGGTATCTTCAATTTGCCTCCTCTTCTTATAGATCTTTTTCAGAACCTTTTGTCTAATTTGTAAAGCCTCAAACCATTCCCAAGGTTTGACAGCTCGGGAGGAAGGAAGGATTCCATCACTTACAAGTTTATCCCTAGTATACTCCATGATAGTTTTAGTTTTCTATAGCAGGAGATATGTATCTTCTAATCTTGAGCTAATACCTATTTCAACCAATTTTTCACCCTCATAGCATCTCCTCCACTTGAGAGAATGTCCTTGATAGCATCATTTCCTTTGGATTGCACCCCATGTAACCAATTTGCGGTAGCAAGAGTGGTGGCCTTCATTTTTTCCAACTCAGTGATAGTCTCCTTAGGGAGGAGGTTTGTAGCAGAAGATGAGGAGCCAATGGACTACAAGGGTTTCATCAAATCTTCTAAACATTTCCTAAGTCTTTCATTTTATTTCTTCAACTCCTATTTAGTTTGAACCTCTTTTCTTAATCTCCCCAAGATAACCGCATTAGAACCCTAATATTCTTCAATGTCCTATTCCATGGAGGTGGATTCTAGGTTAATGGTCAACAGATTGTAATCTTTTCCAATTACTTCATCTCTCTTTTTATCCAGAGTAGGAGTGGCAATGTGGACCACTCAGTTGTTGGCCGCATCCCTCTCGATCTTAGAAATCACTTTGGCCTTCTTTTTCCCTTTATCCTTTCCTATCTTAGCCAGCAACTCATCCCAATTGGGTGGGGTATCTTCTACAACAACCTGCTTTCTCTTTATTTCCTTATCTAACCACTCTGGAATAGTGGGCTCTAATTACACTTCACTTTTTCCTAGTTCCTCCTACTGATCCCTAGGTACATCTCCATTCAAATTCTTCTTTTCAGGAACCTCCTCGGCCTTGTCCATTTCTTCTTCAACATGCTCCTCCCTGTGCACTGGTGATGGAACTTTAACCGACTCTTATTCTCTTGGAGGTGACCTAACCTCTTGAATTCTAATTGACGAGTCCTCATATGCAACCAAGGGAGATTGTATCACCTTTTCTATTTCTTCCTTTTCCCTATGAAGGTCACCCTCATGAAATTATTCTCCTTCAATATCTTGATGTTCCTCAGCCTTCTCAGATTCATATGGTTCATTTTTAGCTTCATGGGAAGAAGAACAACATCCTTTTGTTCTTCATGAGAAGAAACTGGAGAAAGATCTACTTTTGGCACAGTATCTATAGGAGAAGGAGTCCTAGACTTCCTTGTATACACCTGTGTCTTTTCTCCTAAACTTTCTACAATTACTATAGGTGGAGCAACCTCTTCCTCATCCTTAGAACCTAACTTTTGTGACAATCTTATGATTCTTCAACTTTTAGGCATAGGAGCATCATCCTTAGGATCCTTCTTTTTGATTTCCTCTAATCCAGGCCTCTTAGCCCTTGAAGTATGCCCTCATTTCTTAGTAGTAGGCTTCCTCTACTTTTTTGCTTCCTGAGACTTTTCTATTTGAACATTTTTAATCTTAATTTTGAAAGGGGAGCCTACCTTGCCTTTACCTTTGGGATCCTGATCAGTTGATTCCTCAAAAGTAGAGTGTGGGTCCAAATCCCCCATTAGATCAAAGGTGCAATGCATTCCTTCATTTTCTAAATCCCATATCTTATGCTTTAACCACATCTTGGTATACTTGGTCATTGGATCCATTATGTATCCTAATTTTGTGTCTTCTTCTTCTAGCCAATCGACATCACCAATTGGTTTGTCCTTTACTGCCTTATAAGCATGGCCCTGAATCAGGTCTGCATCATCCTTGGGTTGATCTGGAACTGCTTTCACATTATATAGTTAGACTGATTCAATTTTCATCTGAGAAAACTTCTTCTTCCTAACCTCATACTCATCGCTGCAATTGGCCTATTAGTCTTCTAACTCAACCTTATGGCTATATTCTCTACTGGCCCTCTTTTGAGCTTCACTTGTTATGTTAAATCTTGATCTCTTGGAGTGGAAAGATAAACCAAGAACACTCATCTCCTCTTCAGAGGCCTGGGAAAAATTGATGGAAGGGCAAGCCTCTCCAATGCCGATCCTCAAAGGAAAGTCTTGACCAAAACTAGTTTTATGCTTGTACCTCTTGACAATAGCATAAAAATCACATATTTGTCTAGTGACCTCTAGAAGTAGGATGTGATCAATAGGATACCTTGGAAGTTGGTAAGGATCCCTTTGGAAACCATTAATTTGGATGTATGAGAAGGTTGGAAACTGTATAAACCAAGCACCATATTTCTTGATGAGCTCCTTGGCCTGATATGAAATTCTTACATTCTCTACACCCTAAAGCAATCTAGTGATACACATGGTGAATGCATCATTCACCCTCCTATAGCCTGAGATTCCTAAGTGCAATTGAGGGTAAACCTCATAAATAACATCTTGTTCAAAAATCCCCTTTGTGCTTAATCCTTTGTAGGGATGAAATCTTGCAAGTGCATAGACTAAGTATGAGGTCATTGTGAAGGTCTTGGTTTGCAACACATTGGACAACTACTCATGAATCGCCCTACTTATGACAGTTTCCCAATGATAGTTGATCGTTTCCTATTCCATCCTCACAATGACATGGCACATCCAATTTTCAAACATACCTACATTCTTCAATCCAACCACCCTGCTAAGCAATGTGATGGCATCATAATACTCCTTGAATTTTTCTCTAAACAGCTACTTAGGAAGTTTATAATAATCAGAATTGGGCTTCTCCAACCAGGAATTGATGAGCTACTATGATTTCATAGTCTCCTCCTTATAATACTTCTTAGTTGCTTCCATGTTGAATGCCACCAGATGGGATCTATCTAGCATATCAAAGGTCTGGGCTATGGAAACCAGATTCAGATTTTCCACTATCCTCCCTTGAGGACCAATAATTCTCTATGTATCCTTGTCATAATTTCTAGCACACTCAAGGACTAACTCATAACACTGCACTATAGAGGGAAAACCAGCAGCATGGTCCAGTCCCGATTCCATCATTCTTCTGGCCACCACAAGAAGATCCCTAGCTACCATTCTACCCCTAAATTCTAATGTTTGTGTCCATAACCTCTGACCAGATAGAGGTGGTCTTACTTTCTAAGATTTTTCTTTTCATATCCATTTTAATTCTTTGTACTTTAGATAATGAAGGCCCAACCACCGTCTTACTAGACTCATCCTGCACTCAATGAAGGAAACCATAATAAGGATCATGATAAATTAGTCATAAACAACATGTTAATCCTAAAAATGAGTCCCCAAATAAGCAAGGTGCAATCAGATCTCATATAAAGTGATCATATCAAAATTTGGGTTTCAGGTCCACCCGTGGAATCCAAGCCAGGGAGGAATTTCAAAGAATTTTGGGCTAGACCGATTCTAGTGGAATGAACATGAAAACACCTATTATCAATCAAATTCGATCATTATCAACTAAACAACCACATTTTAGATCTCCAAATAGCATGAATCAATCATAAAAGTCACCATCAATTGTTAACAAATAAAGTTATTCCATATTCCTTTATTTTCCATAAAATTTTGAGAAAATTCGGACATGCTAGATTTCCACAACGAAGGAGGAATTATGTAAATTTTGGAAAATCAAAGGAACACCAGATTTTGGGAAAATCTGGGAGAGACAGAAATCTACGATAAAGGTAAAACTATGAAAGAAAGTGAATTCCAAGGAAATAGAGGAGATCGGGAAAATCTACCAGAGCCAGAAAATCTTGAGATGGGTGAAATACCCAAATTTTGGCACTCAATCATAATTTAGCTAAGTTTGATGAATCAATTATAAATTTTAGGATTCTAGGCCTGGGACAAGCTTGAAAAGGACCTCCTATAGATTTTCTTTGAGTTCTAGGTCAATTTGAAAGAAAACTAAGGCACAATGGTGATGCCCTAGATATAAAACCCTACATTTTTGCCATTAATGCACAGAGAAAGCTCTAGATTCAATCATTTCAGCTGCTAAATCTTCACTAGGGGCTACTCATGACTCACAAGCAAGTTAACTCATGATATGAATAAATGAACAATCTCATAAACTACCTGGGAGACCATAAACAAAACAATATTATGTAGCCCTAGCCATGAAATGCTCAAACATGCAAAAATTTGAACTCCAAGCAAACCAAAATGCTAAAGAAAAATCTACATTCATCAATCTAATGCAAAGGATCACATATACATACCATGATGAACCGAAATCAATCTTAGAAACAAAAAACATGAGTTCAACGGTGCTCCACAAAGAATAGTAGTGAAAACACCAAAGAAATCACCACCAAAGCCAGTAACCTTCAAATCAAGCACCCTGAATTAATCTAGACACTCAAAGAATGCACTGCCTAGCTCAATCGAACAAAAAAAATGAAGCATAATGGCAAGACCTTCCTCAAAGATCAATTAAATGTACCCCTCACAACAGTACGAAGGGCATTAATGTTGTCGACAAGACAACCAGGAAAATTTGGAAACCAAACAATAGGATAGATTTCAAAAAAATTCAGCCCACACAGAATTTCATGAAGACTGGAAATCTCCAAACAACATTGCATAACTGGAGTTTGAACAGGATCTAGGAAAATCCGGCTTGGGTGGAAAATCTCGAACTCAGGAAAAAACCTAAACTTTTCCCAAGACTTAAGGTTTTCAATGTGTAACTTGGGGAAATCACTTAGGCCAACAAGATAAGAATTTTAAGCACATGCCAAAGTAAAGTAAATCATCAAAATCAAAGCCCCAAGACACCAAAAATCAAAGCGAAAGAGGGTCCCTACTTTCAGCAGGGAGTGTGTGCAAAACTGCACAACAAATGGCAACTCCTGCTAGGGAAATGCTCTAGAGCATTTCAATGACGAACAAGAATCAAGAACCAAGAATATCTAGTTTTGACCCCACTATCCAACAAACAAATCAAAATGAAAAGATTAAAGAATCAGAACCAAAGGCAGACTAAACCTTCCATAAACTGAAAATCCAAGTGTGTGTGCATGAGCCCATTTCCTTCCTTAAGCTACTGCAAAGACCAAGTTTAGTCAAAACAGGCTACGTAAAGATTCTAACTTCAAAAGCAACCTAGATAGAGCCTTGCTACCAGTCAAGCATCCATAGCCTCGATGAGGTTATTGTTATGACTCTCTCGAACATAGCTCTACTGCCAGTCAGGCATCCATAGCCCTGGTAGAGATATTCAGATACTCTTGATAAGTTAAATTCATTCTTTTGATTTTCAACATTTTCTCTTTTTTTTCTTTTTCACTTCTTTTATTTCAACCTATGAACAATGAAGTTCACACTTAGGGCTGAGAACCATAGTCGTGTTGAAGTAGAAATAAGATTTTTCACCTAACAGGACTTCACAAAGATCCTATAGTAACCTTAGGATTCTTAAGATGTATAAAAGATATAAGATTTTAGAATATTTCAAGTTCAAATCAAACCAGTGACCCAACATTTAAATTGCTTGAGGATAACAAAGATCCCAACAATCCATTCAAGATTCATAATTAAAGTTTAGCCAGGAGATACTTAGAACAATCCCAGATAAAAATAGTTTTGTCATGCAAGTGCAACAAATCCAAAAGAAAACAAGAGAACCCCCAGAGCAAAAGCAGAGAAAAAAAAAAAACCAAAAGCAAACCTAAACTAACCAAAATAAACCAAAGAAAAGAAGAAAAGGAAAACCTACACTAACCAAAGCAGAGCAAACAAACCAAAATAGAAAGAAAACCTAATCTAACTATGTATAGGAAAGGAGCTGAAAATAGATCAAGACTGGAAATAATGCTTCAGGTACTACCCATTGACAGGCAGTGGGATGTCCTCCCCGGTGAGAGTTTTCAAATGAAAAGCATTATCACCAAGAATTTATAAAATATGGTAAGGGCCAAGCCAAAGTTTGTCAAATTTACCATGCTCTCCCTTACGGTCATGGGCTTTATCCTAGTAGAGAACCAAGTCAAATATCCTAAAAGCCTTTACCTTGGCTCTTTTTTCAATCTTTTAACTACACCTTAATTTTTGGCAAAGTTTTCTAAGGCTTCATCTCTTTTCTCTTCAAGGTGTAACAATTCTTACAAGTGGGCCTCGGGCCTCACTCTTGTTTTCTTCATCATAATACTCATTAATGAACTGCAAAGTAGGGATACTCAATTGGATGGGAAATGCTAGTTCCAAACCATACACAAGGTGATAAGGGGAAGTCCCTAAGGAAGTCTTATTTCTAGTATGATCTACCCACAAAGAAAATCTCAGTTGAGTGTGCCAATCCTTAGGATTTTTCTCTAATAGCTTACGAATGACTGTTAAAATATTTTTGTTGGAAGACTCAGCCAACCCATTACCCTGTGGATAGTAATTGGATGTAAACTTTAGTATGATTCCATGATCAAAGGCCCAATTGGAAAATTTCAAAGATGCGAATGCAGGACCATTATCACAAACTAAAGATAAATGACATCCAAAGTGATTGATAATACCTAATTCAAGGAACTCAATTACCACTTCAGAAGTACACTATTTGCATGCAAGATCTTTAGTCCACCATAAAATAATCAGTAATGGTGAGAATATACCTATGAATAGCAGAGGAAGGTGGATTGATGGGGCCAATGAAGTCCATTCTCCACTATGCAAAGGGTTTTACCTCAAAGACCGGTTGAAGTGGAAGATTTGCATACTTCTCCTTAGTTGCTACAGTCTAGCACATATGGCAAGTTATGCCATGACTATGTGTATCCTTGAATAATGTAGGCCAGTAGTAACCAACCCTTAGAATCTAGTTTGCACTAGAATGTGCATAACCATGGCCAGTACCATATCTATTGTGAAACTCAGCCATGACCCTTCTAGCTTCCTGTTGTCCTAGGCACCTTAAGTATATGCCTTCATGATTTATTTTGTATAGTACAACGCCTTTCAACATAAAAATATCACTCTTCAAGCACAGTTCCCTCCTTTGAATTGCATTGAGATGGTCAGGACACCTTTGCTTCAATAGATAGTGAATAATATCATCATACCAACCTCCTGGAGAGACATCTTCAATATTGTAATGTTGGACTATACGATCAAGGTCTATTTCCACCATTGTTCTTGTTAACCTTTCTCCTCTTACCAACTTCATAGGTTGAATTTCAAAGTCATAATCCTACAACATTGTTACCCACTTTACTCTATGTTCTCCCAGTTCATTTTGCATCAATAGCAGTTTGACTGTAGGGTCAGGAACTATTGCAAACACCTTGTTTCTAAGAATGTAATGTCTAAACTTCTTTACAACCTTGACCAAGGAATAAGCCTGTTTCTCCACACTCAGATATCTTAACTCTGCATCTTTCAATGATGCACTCATAAATGCTATAGGGTGTTCATTTCCTCAGTCAGACTTTTGAGTCAACATGCCAACACAGGAATGATCAGAAGCAAATGAATATATGTAAAATGGCTTAGCATAATCTGGACTCACCAAAACTAGAGTTTCAGCAATATCCCTTTTAATCTCTACAAATGCTTCCTTTGCTTCTGCACTCCATTCAATCTTGGCCTCTTGTTTCAACATTGCATTCAATGGCTTGACTATTTATGCAAATCCAGTGATGAAATTCCTCACAAAGTTGATTTTTCCAAAGAATGAAATTCCCTTTTCAGAGATGGCATGCCCCAACAACTTTCCTTCTATCACTCCAAAGATGCATTTCTTGGGGTTGAGGGATATTCTGAATTCTCCGCACTTCTAGAACACCTTGCACAAGTCTACTATGTGGTCCCCTCTCCTTTTGGAAAAGAGTGTTAGATCATCCATACAAATGATTATGCATTTTCGAATTATATCCTTAAAGGAAAAGTCCATAGCCCTCTAAAAGGTGGCTCCAACATTGATCAAACCAAAGGGAATTCTTTTGTAGGAAAACATGCCCCATTTGGTGGTGAAGGCTATCTCATGCCTATCTTCATATTGCACCATTACTTGATTGTATGTTGAGTAGCCATCTAGAAAGGACATCATCTGGGAGCCATTGACAATTTGGAGTACTTCATCTACTGAAGGTATTTGATAATTATCCTTTTCTGATGCTCTATTAAGATTCCTAAATTCCACACACAATCTAATTTCACCATTTTTCTTTCGCACTGGAACCAAGTTTGCAACCCACATTTGAATGTCTGTACCTCCTTCTGTATTATAGGTTCCAATAAGGCATTGATTGGCCTTTTCTACTATTTGAAAGGCTTCACTCCTGGCTTAAGAGGGATAGTGCGAGTCATAATTGATGTGTCATAAGGCTTTAAATCCTCATAACTCCAAGCTATCACATCCTGATATATATGTATTGTGTCAATTATTCATTTCCACTCTTCTGGAGTACATACTATGCCAATGAAGACATTCCTTGCATCCTCACTAGTTCCCATATTATATGTCTCACATTGTCCACTGATGGTCTCCTTCTTGGCGTCTTGTTCTTGATCTTTGACCTTATCCAAATAGAAGATTCTTTCTAACTGTACCATTCCTCTAGGAATAGTATTGGTCTTCAAATTAATTACTCCTTCTAAATCCATTTCTACTTCTTAGGGTTCAGTTTCATCAATAATCTAAGAAGAAAAAATATCTGTATTTGTGATGAAATCTAGAAATGCTTATCATCTTGGAATACCTAGAATTTAGTGACATTGTTAGGTATTGAAGGAACATGAGTGAATTCCATTGTAAACTTCTTCAATCCAGAAAGAGATAAAGGTTGCAATGTACTAGCAGCCTGAGCAAGGGAATCAACTATTTGATTCTTATTGCATGGTATCAACTGAATTTTGAAGACATCAAATCCTTGAATAAGATCCCATACTCTATGTCTATAATTGGTCATTCTTCTATCATGACAATAGTAGTTTTTTATAACTTGCTTAACCACTAACTCCAAATCCCCAAAGACTTGCAAAATATTGACTTTATTCTTTAGTGCCATTAACAACCCATGGACTAAGGCCTCATACTCTGCTACATTATTCATGCAATGAAATTGAAGTCTATGAGAAGCAAAGAAAGTTTTACCTCTTGAACTGATCAACTGAAATCCTGCTTCAGCTCCTTGTTTGGATTTGGATCCATCAAACCTTAAAGTCCAACAACTAGCAACCATAGACTTCCTTGTTGTACCTTTTACATTATTGCTACTAGAAGGTTCCTTAGAAAGCATGAAATTCTTCCCTTTAGGATCCTCTTGAATATTCTGGATAGTGACTTTGGCTACTAGAATGGGGTTGATACACTTCTATACTTATTCCACCATAGTCTGGCATAAACAACAATCCAACTCAGAATGGGAGGCATTATGGACCCTGCACCAATTTGGCAAGAGTATATATCTAAAATTCATTTCTCTACCCAACTGAACCTAATCCTCAATGCATTTTTGAATGAATTCTTGGAATTTATGCAGTAAACTGAGCTGATTATCCTCTAGTTCATTGTCATTTTCAACTGGCTCTACCAGGGCTTTGTTTTGACTAGATTCTGTTGTGGGATTGGTAGGTGTAGTATGCAACATGATAACTTCCTCCACGTCTGACTTCTCAAAAGGGGTTGCAAGCACATAATTACCCATACTTACTTTTGATATCATGTATTTCATCTTGGGTTCTTTTTCAATTATGATCTGATTTGGCACTCCCTTCCATGGAAGCCACAAGTGAGAGTGATCAATTGATATGTATCCATTCAAGGCTCTGGTAAAGTCTCTTCCTAGAATCAAGCCATAAGTGTCAAGTATATTTTCCACCTGTATATTGATAACTTGTTGAATCCTAGGATCAGAAGCAACCTGCATATGAATCATGTTTTATTCTCCAACAAAATTTACTTCAATCCTATCCAATTGGGTAACTTTCTTTTGGGAATTAGTATGAGTAATTCCCAAAGATCTATAGACACCAAATGGCATAACATTGGTGGAAGCAACTAAATCCAACAAACAATTATGCAGATTCTTACCAAATATACAAACAAAAATTAGAAGAGGGGGAGTGTCTATTTTCCATTGGAACCAAGTTAAGGGAGTATCTACTTGAGCAACCTGAGTTCTATATTTATCTTTTCCCTTATCTCCAAGAGGCATGTGACCTTGATTATGACTCTAATTTTTCCTTCCCAATGATTGAGAGCCAAGTGCCTTATTGACACTTTCACTAACTAATCTATCTTGGGAAATGGAATTTACATTATAAGCTCCTAGAACTGCATTCCTAATAGTTGGAACTCTTAATATTTCATATGCAGAGAGACTTACCTTGAGCCTCTTGAGTTGCTCCGTAACATACATGGCCAATTGTTCTTCACTTAGATTAGAAGGGGCCTCTTTTGGGTTCTCCACCACTTTGTCTTTGCCTACTTCAACACTGCTTCCCTTTGGCATGTCCATTTGTGTTTGTCCTTCCTTTGATAGATACTACTTTGACACATGAGGATAAGATGGATTATTGTTGGCATTGGGATTTGGTGGTATGGTGAAGTTATTCAGAGGGATAGAAGTAGTGAAAGGGCCTCCTTCCTGTGGGAATCTATGTGGCATGTCTCTCAAATCATACTTCCTAGTGGGCCTCTGGAAAGTTTGCACCTCTTCAACATAAGCTTATTTTTCATCCAAGGGTCCATTGTCATTTACTGTATTTTTCATCAAACAACTATGTGATTGCATCTCCATTGCACAATTGATCTATTTCTTCCTTCAGCTGGTCTGATTCTTGTTCAAGCACATTTTCTCTGCTTTGTGGGAAAGGAGCATGATTGAGCACCAAAACTGATGAGTCATAAGGGGTAGATGGTACCATCTCCTGACCACTTGCATTATTTTCTACCTCATACTAGAAGTTTGAGGTTGCTATCTAGAACTCTTGACAATCTAATTCAGAGTGTTGAATTGTCTTATGGAGCTTGCACCATCTGGATAGAGCAACTTCTGCCAAATATACACCACTAGGAGGCCTCTCTTGATTAACTGGTTGATTGACTGATTTATTGACTAGTTGATCCAATGGGGTGGGGACTCCTCCATTGTTGGGCCTTGTATTCCAAGTCTTGCTCTATCTAGGTGGTTGTCTCCTGTCAAAACCTTGTCCACCAGCCTGACCTCTATCAAAATTTTGGTTAGAGGATTGTCCTTTATTATAACTCTATCCCCTATCATTATATCCTCTATCATTATTGTATCCTCTTTCATTGTGATATCCCCTGTCAAAGTTCGATCCTTGTTGATTTTCTCAAATTTTTCTTCCATAATTAGACTGCATACCTCTTTGAGTAGCCTGGAGCTGATTGTTCTGGTTCCTCAGGTAGGTCACCTCCATATTCAATTTATTCACTTGCTCAATTAGCTCATCTAGTCTCTCTTTATCAGGATTCCTATATGGAGGTTGATTGGCATTGTTTTGAGGATATCCTACTACAGTGCTAGTACTTAATGACTAGTTCAAAACTTTAAAATTATAGAGATACGAGGGATAGCTAGCTTGAGATTGTGGGTGTAGGGGATGATTTTCATTCTACTAGGGATAGCTAATGGCAGGTGGAACTTGATTGATTGGGGGACTTGGGTGAGGGACCATTGGAAACCGAGGAACTAGATTCATGATTGGAGTATGATTGGTAAGAGATTGATTGAGAGTTGGGACCTATCTAGGGTGAGCAGTGGGTCCTAATGATGGTAAAGGTCTAGACACATTTTTCCTTAAGGTAGTGCTCACTTTCACAGCTTCAGCATAGGCATCAAGTAGAGTATTATGAGGGTTGTTTCTCCATTTAATGAAGGTGGGTGTCAGACTTCCAAGACCTTTATAATAAACCTCTAGAGTAGTTGCCCAATCAACAACATAAGGAGCCTGTAGTCTAGAATAGGCACAATGAAACCTGTTGTTAAAGGATCCTATAGGGTCATTGACTTATCTTATAACATTAGTGAACTGACGGTAAAGCTCATTGGGATTGATGGGAATTCTGAACTTTTGCAAGAAAGCAGTCTCTAGCTCATTCCAATCCTGAATAGACCCAGCAGGAAAATGATTGTACCAATAAAATATGTTTTCTCCTAAGGAGTAGGGAAAGAGCCTACATGAGACATCCTCATGATTGATTCCCCTATCCTTAAGGAAAGTTTGGAAGATCCTAATGTGTTCCTCAGCAGTTCTATTAGGGTCATTAATATGGAACTTGGAGAAAAAGTGTTATGGTTCTTGGGCATGACATTGTAGTTGGAAAAAATCAATGGAGATGGGTTGTTGGTAAGGAAGTTCATTGGTGGAGGTGGAGGTGGTAATGGTTGATTAATGACTAGCTGAGGTTGTGGAATGAGAATTCCCTCAGACTCACTCTCAGATGAACCTGATGAAGATGGGGATGATGGAGCTAAATGGGTGGATGATGATTTTCCCATGGTTCTGGTCCTTCTTGACCTAGTAGGGACTGCAAATTATTGAAATTCCTCCTCTCTTAGAGTAGATCTAGTTCTTTTGAATCTTTCAGGAGAGATGGAAAATAGAAATTGATACATCTTAGCTTATTCATGCCCTCCTTCTAGTGCCAATCTATTGATGATGTTTTTTGCACAACAACTCAGACATAATATAATATCCTATCTCTCTTGAAAGGTAGATATCTATCAACAAGCCTCAAGAGATAGCCCTAAGGTCTCTAATGTTAGGGCTTGAAAATGCACAAACAACTCAGTGATAAATATGAAAATGTTGGTAATCACAATGGGACCTTACTATAAGCAAAGACTGAATCTTCAATTTATCAGATCTAGCAATATGATGATACTTTGATCCTAAATCTAACTCAAATGATAAAGAAAAACAACAAAAAATTAGGGTTTCAAAGAGGTTACTAGGAATAATGATATTCTAAGATTAACAATACAAATGATGAAATACTTGAAATGGTCCAATCCCTCATAAAACAATTCCTTCTTAACCTAGATGAATTTGCAATTTCACAAGAACAGTGCAATCTTCTAAAGTAATAAGATTTTAATATAATGAATATTCATCCTAGACAACCCTAAGGAAATTGAAATGAATAAACCTTCATAATTGAACTAATCACAATAAATATATGGTCCAAGCTAACTTTGCAAAGTAGCCAACAGTCAGTTACCTACAAACATTATGGACCAGGGATTGTTGCAACACTTCAAATATCAAACCATAAACATCATTGAATCAAGTTTGATCCTAAATATCTAATATCAATATTCCTTAGAGAAATTTTAAAGATAGAATAACAAGTACCATGCAAGATAAGAAGAAAAAAAGTATGACACCAAATCACAATGTCATTACTTGCATCAAATTATCCACTGTAGCAATAATTCTAGTCTTTTGTTACAATATTTGCTTGAGAGCACTACTTTCTAACTTCTACTCTACTTAATTCACTTCAATACTTGCTATGATCTCTATGTCTCTATCTCTATTCCTATCTATATGTTTACAAATGAGGCAAAATTCCATATTAATAGAGGCCTCAAAACATGTCAGCCTAGCTAGGGTTTTACAATAATAATCAGCCATAAGGCAAGTCGGACAAGAGAAATTCAAAATAAGATAAATATGCATTAAATGCTTGAACTTCATCCAAGTTTACCTGGGATCTTCAATGCAGCTCAAACCAATTCAAGAAAAATAATAGGGAAGCACAAATATCGATGTAGCCTAGTATTAACTACCTTCCTCTTTATCCTTATTTCAATCAATCATCTCATGAACCTTCAAAAGCACCCTGTCAAGGGTGACTATGGGTGGAAAATGAAAAAACTTAAGTTAGCTTTCAGTTGAAGTAATATTTTCCTTGGACTGGTCCACCGATTTATCCCACTCAACCTTATATGTTATATATTTATCAATAACAACAATGTAGGTGGCCGCACCATCTAATTGGTGTTTAGTAACTAGATCATCACTAACTGGAACATAAACCTCTTGCCACCATTTCCTCAACTTTTCTAGACTAAAGTGCTTAGGTGCAATCTTCCTTCTCCCCGTCATTATCTCAAAGAAAGCAATGTAACCATTATAAACACCAGTTAGGGTATCTTCAATTTTCCTCCTCTACTTATAGATCTTTTTCAAAACCTTTTGTCTAATTTGTAAAGTCTCAAACTATGCCCAAGGTTCGGTAGCTCTAGATGAAGTGAGGATTCCATCACTTACAAGTTTATCCCTAGTATACTCCATGATAGTTTTAGTTTTCTACAGTAGGATATTTGTATCTTCCTTATCTTGAGCTAATACCTCTTTCAACCATTTTTTTTTCCCTCATAATATATCCTCCAATTGAGAGAATGTCCTTGATAGCATCATTTCCTTTGGATTGCACCCCATCTAACCAATTTACAGTAGCAAGAGTGGTGGCCTTCATTTTTTCCAACTTAGTGATAGTCTCCTTGGGGAGGAGGTTTGCAGCAGAAGATGAGGAGACAATGGACTGCAAGGGTTTCATCAAATCTTCTAAAAATTTCCTAAGTCTTCCATTTTCTTACTTCAGCTCCTCTTTAGTTTGAACCTATTTTCTTAATATCCCCAAGATGACCACACTAGAACCCTAATATTCTTCAATGTCCTATTCCATGGGGGCAAATCCTAGGTTAATGGTTAACAGATTGTAATCTTTTCCAATTACTTCATCTATGTTTTTATCCAGAGCAGGAGTGGCAATGTGAACCATCTATTGTTGACCTCATCCCTCTCGATCTTGGAAATTACTTTGGCCTTCTCTTTCCCTTTATTCTTTCCTATCTAAGCCTACAACTCATCCCAATTGGGTGGGGTATCTTCCACAACAACTTGCTTTCTATTTATTTCCTTATCTAACAACTCTAGAATAGTGGGCTCCAATTGCACTTCACTTTGTTCTAGTTCCTCCTACTAATCCCCAGGAACATCTCCATTCAAATTCTATTTTTCAGGAACCTCCTCGGCCTTGTTGTCTTCTTCTTCAACATGCTCCTCCCTGTGCACTAGTAACGGAACTTTAACTGAATCTTCTTCTCTTGGAGGAGACCTAACCTCTTCAGTTCTAACTGGTGAGTCCTCATATGCAACCAAGGGAGATTGTATCACCTTTTCTATTTCTGCCTGTACCTTGTGAAGCTCACCCTCATGAAATTCTTCTCCTTCAATATATTTATGTTCCTCGGCCTTCTCAAATTCATCTGGTTCATTTTGAGCTTCATGGGAAGAAGGAACATCATCCTATCGTTCTACATGAGAAGAAACTAGAGGAGGATTTTCCTTTGGTGCACTATCTATAGGAGAAGAATTCTTGGACTTCCTTGTATACACCTGTGTCTTTTCTCCTGAAATTTCTACATTACCACAGGTGGAGCAACCTCTTACTCATCATTAGAACCTACCTTTTATGACAATCTTATGATTCTTCTCCTTTTAGGCATAGGAGTATCAACCTTAGAATCTTGCTTTTCAGTTTCCTCTACTCCAGGTCTCTTAGCCCTTGAGTATGCCCTCTTTTCTTAGCAATAGGTTTCCTCTGCTTTTCTACTTCGTGAGCCTTTTCCATTTGAACATCTTTAATCTTAATTCTGGAATGGGATCCTAACTTTCCTTTACCTTTGGGATCCTGATCAATTGATTCCTTAGAAGTAGAGTGTGGGTCCAAATCCCCCATTAGATCAAAGGTGCACTACAATCCTTCATTTTCTAACTCCCATATCTTATGCTTTAACCACATCTTGGTATACTTAGTGTTTGGATCCATTATCTATCCTAATTCTATCTTTTCTTCTTCTATCCAATCCACATCACCAATTGGTCTATCCTTTACTGCCTCATAAGCATTTCCCTAAATCAGGTCTCCATCATCATCAAGTTGATCTAGAGCTACTTTCACATTATATAGTCAGAATGATTCATCCAGCAACCTAGAAAAATTCTTCTTCCTAACCTCATACTCATTGCTGCAATTGGCCTAGTAGTCTTCTAACTCAACCTTATGGCTATATTTTCTACTGGCCCTCTTCTGAACTTCACTTGTTATTTAAAATCTTGATCTCTTGGAGTGGAAAAATAAACCAAGAACACTCATCTCCTCTTCAGAAGCCTAGGTAGAACTGATGGAAGGGAAAGCCTCTCCAGTGCCAATCCTCAAAGGAAAGTCTCCACCAAAACTAGTCTTATGCTTGTCCCTCTTGACAATAGCATCAAAATCACATATCTGTCTACTGACCTCCAAAAGTAGGATGTGATCAGTAGGATACCTTTGAATTTAGTAAGGAGCCCTTTGGCAGCCATCAATCTGGATGTATGAGAAGGTTGGAAACTGTATAAACCAAGCACCATATTTCTTGATGAGATCCTTGGCCTGATCTAAAATTCTTATGTGCTCTGCACCTTGAAGCAATTTGGTGATACACATGGTGAATACATCATTCACCATCCTATTGCTTGATCTTCCTAAGTGAAATTGAGGTTAAACCACATAAATAACATCTTTTCCAAAGATCCCCTTTGTGCTTAATCTTTTGTAGGGATGAAATCTTGCAAGTGCATAGACTAAGTATGAGGTCATTGTGAAGGTATTGGTTTGTAGCACATTGGATAATTGTTCATGAATCACCCTACTTATGACACCTACCAAATTATAGTTGATCTTTTCCTGTTCCATCCTCACAATGACATGGCACATCCAATTTTCAAAATATACCTACATTCTTCAATCCAACCACCCTGCTAAGCAATGTGATGGTAGCATAATACTCCTTGAATTTTCCTTTAAACAGCTGCTTAGGCAGTATAAAATAATTAGACTTGGGCTTCTCCAACCAAGAATTGATGAGCTGTTGTGATTTCATAGTCTCCTCCTCATAATACTTCTTAGCTACTTCCATGTCGAATGCCACCACATGGGATCTGGCTGGCATATCGAAGTTTTGGGCTATGGAAACTGGATTCATATTTTCCACTATCCTCCCTTGAGGACCAATGATTCTTTGTGTATCCTGGTCATAATGTCTAGTACACACAAGGACTAACTCATAACACTGCACTATAGAGGGAAAACCATTTACATTGGCCAATCTTGATTCCATCATTCTTCTAGCCACCATAGGAAGATCCCTAGCTGCCATTCTACCCCTGAATTCTTCATAATCCCACAGTCCAATGTTCGTGTCCATAACCTCTGATGAGGTAGAGGTGATCGTACTCTCTAAGATTTTTCTTTTTATATCCATTTTAATTATTTATGCTTTAGATATTGAAGACCCAACCACCGTCTTGCTAGATTCATCATGCACTCAATGAAGGAAACCATAATAAGGATCATGCATAAATTAGTCATAAACAACATGTTCATTCTAAAAATGAGTCCCCAGATAATCAAGGTGCAATCAGATCTCATATAAAGTGATCATATCAAAATTTGGGTTTCAGGCCCACCCGCAGAATCCAAGCTAGGGAGGAATTTTAGAGAATTCTGGGCCAGAGGGATTCTAACAGAATGAACGTGAAAACACCTATTAGCAATCAAAACTGATCATTATCAACTAAACAACCACATGTGAGATCTCCAAATAGCATGAATCAATCATAAAATTCACCATCAATTGTTAACAAATCAAGTTATTCCATATTCCTCTATTTTCCATAAAATTCAGGGAAAATCTGGATGGGCTGGATTTCCACAAAGGAAGAGGCATTATGTAAATTTTGGAAAATCAAAGGAACACTAGATTTTTGGAAAATCTGGGTGAGACATAAATCTGTGGGGAAGGTAAAAATCTGAAAGTAAGTGAATTCTAGGGAAATAGAGGAGATCAAGAAAATCTGCCATAGCTAGAAAATCTTGAGATGGGTGAAAAACCTGAATTTTATCACTCAATCATGATTTAGGTAAGTTTGATGAATCAATCATAAATTTCAGGATTCTAGGCTTGGGACAAGCTTGAAAAGGATCTCCTCTATATTTTCTTTGAGTTCTAGGTCAATTCAAAAGAAAACTAAGGTGCAATGGTGATGCCCTAGATATAAAACCCTACATTTCTGCCATTAATGCATAGGGAAAGCTCTAGATTCAATCATTTCAGCCACTAAATCTTCACTAGGGGCTACTCACGACTCACAAGCAAGTTACCTCATGATGTGAATAAATGAACAATCTCATAAACTACTTGGGAGACCATAAATAAAACAATATTACATAACCCTAGCCACAAAATGCTCAAACATGTAGAAATTTGAACTCCAAGCAAACCAAAGCACCAAAGAAAAACCTACATTCATCAATCAAAAGAAAAGGATCACATATACATACCATGATGAACCAAAATTAATCTCAGAAATAGCAAACATGAGTTCAACGATGCTCCATAAAGAATAGCAGCCAAAACACCAAAGAAATCACCACCAAAGCTAGTAAACTTCAAATTAAGCGCCCTAAATCAAGCCAAACACTCGAAGCATGCACTCCCTAGCTCAATCAAACACAAACAATGAAGCACAATGGAAAAACCTTCCTCAAAGATTATTTAAATGCACCCCTCACAACAGTACGAAGGGCATTAATGTCGCTGACAAGATAGCCAGGAAAATTTGGAAACTTGATGACATGACGGATTTTGGAAAAATCCAGCCCATGTAGAATTCTGAGAAGACTGGAAATCTCCAAACAATAGTACATAACTAGAGTTTGAAAAGGATCCGGGAAATCCAGCTTGGATGGAAAATCCCGAACTCAGGAAAAACCTCGAACTTTGCCTAGGACTTAAGGTTTTCAATGTGTAACTTGGGAAAATCACTTAGGCTAGCAAGATAAGCATTTTAAGCACATGCCAAAGTAAAGTAAATCATCAAAATCAAATGGCCAAGACACCAAAAATCAAAGCAAAATAGGGTCCCTACTTTCAGTGGGGCGTGTGTGCAAAACTGCACAACAAATATCCCACTTTGGCCAAGAAAGGGACACACTATTGTGTGTTGACCCTTTTCTTACTATTTTAAGTATAGGCTAATAAGAGACCATGGCTAGTTTATCTTGGATAGAGATTGAAAATTTTAATGGTATAGAATTTGAGCTCTAAAAGCTAAAGATGAAGGATCTCTTAGAAGAAAGGGATCAAAGGATTGTCATGCAATAAAAGAAGAAATTAGACATGTTAGATGATTAATGGATACAAGTAGATAAATTTTTTTTGTGTTATTATTCATTTTTATTTATCTAATTCTATTTGGTTGAATTTTTGTAGAGAGACAACTCCATATAAATTATGGAATAGAATAATGGAGATGTATCAAACTAAGAGTCTCATAAAAAAGTTATTTCTGAAAACAATGTCCATATCTTAAGCTGAAACACAAAGTCTTAGTTGCAAAATAATTGAATTCATTTAGTCTAATCTTCAGTGAACTATAGTTAATTGATGTAAAGATAGATGAGGAGAATAAATTTACTTTATTTCTATGTTCACTAACAAAACTTTGGGATAATTTAATCCTTGCAACGAATGGTTCTCTTATAGATGATCTAAATTTGGATACCCATTGTGCAACCTTCCTCGATTATAGGAAATGAGGAGAAAGACCTTGGAGGGGTCTATGGATGCATTGCATGTGTAAGGTCGATCTAAAGAGGGGTATGGAAACTAAGAATGGTGATAAGGATAAATTTAAGTATCATTCTATGTTTAAGGGAATGTACACAATACTTGATAAGAATAGATTGAGGTCTTGAAACTATGGTAAATGAGGTCATCTAAAAAATGTAAGAATAAGATCAAAAAGTATTAATGATTCCTCTTCTAATAAATTATCTAGTGATACAACTATTGATTCTTTTATTATTTCTACTAACATTTTGGCGAATCTTGGTTGATAGATTCAAGTGCATCCTATCATGTGACTCCTATGAGAAGTTCTCCTTGGGGATAACAATACATAAAAAGGCTATTGGAAAATATGACATAAAATTTATTTTTAGTTAAGGGATGCTTGAAACCCTTAAAGAAGTATTAAGTTTTCTTCGTTTAGCCATTATTTTTATTTCTATGTCCAAAATAAATAATTCAATGGTGTATGCTACTTTTAAGAAGATCGGTTGCAAGTTAAGTAGAGGGAATTTAGTGCTAGCTGGGGGAACTAGGAGTGGTACCCTATTTAGGTTTGATGCATTTACATTTTATAACTCTAATAATTTATTTTATATATTTTTCTTGTGATTGTGACATCACAATATGGGTCACATTGGTTAGAATTGTAACGCCCGTCATGCAAACTCCAGAGAACACACACAGCAAATAAATTTTTTTTTTAAAACAATACAATTCACTACCTATAGCTATATTCAATGATCACACAAGCTACAAGAAAAGATATAAGTGAATTACTAACTTTGGCAATAGAGTCTACTTACTTAGGTCAGCTTAACATACCTCTTACATTCTATTTTATTGACAAGTCCTTGCTCCCAATGCCTATACCTACAAGGTCTACATGACTTGACACACACATCAGATCAAAGATAGTTAGCACATGATCACTAAGAGAAGCTATATATATCAATGGTAGTTTTTACGTTATCGAAAATAAATGACAAATCTCAAACAAGACTCAGGAGAATAGTCCTAGGGGCCCGACCTAATGCCTCGGGAGCTCATCACTTGATGGCCTTGCCTATGTATATAATTCGCAGAGGCACCATAGTTCGACAACTTGAGCTGCTCCAACTCATTGACTGACCAACCAAGGGTTCACTCATAAGACTTTCAAGGAGGAATCCACTCCAACACAAAAGTAACACAGCACCACAAATACACGCTAAACTCAAACCTCTATTCATAAGCATTATGTGACCCATACAAAATTACATGCTAGAAGAGTGGGTATGCAACCCTTTCTAGGGTCCATCACCCCAGACAGTTTCTTAGGCGGCTGCCACCCACTTAGGTGAAGCCGAAGACTGCTGAACTAGATAAGCATATTCTTGCAAAAATAAAATAAAAATAGCCTACTCAAATATTTATTCATACTTGCACAAGGAAGGTCACAAGGCATAACAAAATTTTCTTTTAGCTAGATAGCTCACGATAAAACATATACTTATATATATTATAGCTATCCACCATAAAAGAAAATAGTGATTTCACATCATTCTTGGTTAACAAACAAACAGTTAGTATAGGTAAACTTACAATAGATATTAACTCCTTATCACTAGTCAAACACTACTCAATAAACCAATATTTAAAACTTAAACATTCAATGATATCAATTTATAATATACAAATTGATGATTAATGTATGAAAACATTTCAAGGGTAATTAAAAATGAGAATTCAACAATATAATATCAACATTTGAATTATATAATAGTACCATTTACAATTATAATCAAGACAGTAATCTACACTTGAACTATGTTATCCTTTATGATTTCTTAGCTCCTATTAACTAACATTCCCTTAAACATATGAATCAATCATCTTTAGAACCCATGTATAGCTAATAAATTGAACTAACATAATATATGCAATTAATAAGGTTGAATCTTAAAGCTATCTAAAACTATAGTCCATTAGTTATTATTCCAATATTAATAATTGCAATGAATAAATGAGTTCGTAGATATTCTAATTGGTATAAGTATATCAAGTAATGGTAATGGATAATAAGTTAGGTTTATCACATCATAACCTAAACGATGAATTTTCTAAACCAATAATAAATGAATATCACACAGGCCTATTATAAAAAACTAAGTAATCAATAATATACTGATTTTAATTTAATAAACCATACCTGCTAAGTCCACATAAGGAAGAATCTAAAATGCTCTCTATTTTATCAAAATATTTCTTAGTTGGGCAATTCTAAAATCCACAAGTGAAATCATTTAAGAGTTCTCACTAACACCAAAGATCCAAGAATTAAATTAATATGATTATTAAAAGATTCCAACCTCCAATATAACCAATTACAATTGTCTCGATATAAACCATACAATAAATTAAGACTTATTTTCTTTTAAAAATATCTATTCTATCAAAATAACCAATTAAACAAATATATATATATATATAATACATATAATTAAGCATATATATAAATACTTATTAATTAATACATTAAAATAATTTACTATATTCAAACAAAGTTAATAATAAAACTAGTGTATTACGACTTGTATAACTTTTATTTTTGGATCTGGGTCTTTCTACATTTTTTACTGAAGGTGCGCCATTAAGTATTTTAACACAAAAATTTCAGCCATACCCAGTTCGTAAATTGTGAGTTATGATAAATTTAGTGACCCTATGTCTTTGCTATTTTCTACAGGGAAATATTTATTATTTTATCATAGGATTTTATTTTTCCTAATTTATCAGAGGATTTCCTTCTTTTTTTCAATCCTACAGAGGTTTTCTAAATTATATGTGAGATTTTCTAAATTATCTATTGTTTTCTTTTCGAATTTGCTACCATTTTAAATTCATTTCCTTATAGAGGATCTAAGATTTTTACAATCCTTCTACAAAGATTTTTTTTAAATTTCACAACAAATTAACAGACAATATTTCAACATCTATAAACAAATTATTTAATTCCTTTTTTTTTTTATAATTTCACAAAATCAAAATAAACCTCTACAATTTTGTATAGACAATCTTTTAACAACACAATTTAAATAAACATTTAAAATAAAGAACCTGGATTCTTAAGCTCGAATTGATGAAGATTGAAGTTGAGCCTTCGTATTTCAATTCCCAAACTTTTTTCCAAAGATTTCATCTTCCAGAAGATGTGCAAAACCATCCTCCGCCAAGAACTTTTTCTGCAAGTCTTTTTTTCCATTTCCTTTATTTTCCTTTTTTATTTTATTTTACCAAAGAGTAGTTTTGTAGAGCAAAAATTTATTTGTTCAGCTTTTTGTTTTCTCAATAATCCTCTGTGTGTCTAAAAACCCCCAAAATTTTTAATTAAAATAAAAGATAATACCATTCCATTGCAAAAGCTCCAAAAATCATCAATAAAAGAAATTATATCTTTAAAAGCAAAATTTTCAGTTAAATCTCAATTCTCATTTGTTCACACAACTTTTTCATTCTTTTATTTATTTATTTTTCTATTTTCAATACTTTTTGTTTTAATTTATGTTTTTACAACTTTACTTGCAAAGCACATTATCTAATTAATTTAAATAATTTATTATAAACAATTATCCTCAATAAAATAATTGATTAAAATAATAAACACTATTTAATATTTAATTAACATTTAATAAAATACATGATTTTTTTAAAAATAAATAAAACATATAAATATTTAAATACAATTTAATCTAATATTTTAATAAACAATATTACCCTTATTTAATTAATTCAATCACAACATATAAAATACCATTAGAAGCTCTTGTCTTTTCTTCCTCTTCCGATTCATTAGTCAGACTACCTGCACATCCTAGGTGAGAATGGAGGGGTACTACAAGAATGGTTTCAAAACCCTCATAAATAAGAAGATAGTTGATGGTTTTTCAAGTTAATTTATTAATTTTAATTTTTGTGAACATTGTGTGCATCAAGAATACTATAGAGTATCATTTAAATATAGAATTATTGGAGATAAAAAAATTGGAGGTTATTCATTGTAATATTTTTGGTCCTATGGATATGTCTTTAACTAGAAACTATTGTTGTTATATTTACACTATTTATGATTATTCCAAATATTCATGGATTTACTTTTGAAGTAAAAATGTATTATATTTTCTACATTTGAAGAGTTTTGAATTTTTTTTGAGAAATAGAAAAATATAAATTTATTTTTTAAGAAAGTATAATGGTGGTGATTTTTTTCTAGGGCCTTTGATGTTTATTACATTCATGTAGGAATTGTTAGAAAAAGAAAAACTCCCTACATTTCACACAAAAATGGAGTGGCAAAGAAAATGAATAAAACTTTAATGGATAGAGCTAAAAGTATGTTGAATAGTGCTAATCTTGAACAATATTTTTGGATGAAGTATTTCGCATATCTTGGTACTAGCTAACAAGTTGCCTAATAATACTCTTATAAATAAAACTAGCTATGAGGTATGAAAAGTAAATGAATATCAATTTCATGTTTTAGATTTTTTTCACTAAGGCATATGTTCATGTTGCTAAGGAAAGTCATTCTAGTCTTGATTTTATATATAAAAGCTATATTTTTTTGGGTTATGGTGAGAACATTAAAATTTATAAGCTTTGAGATCCTATAGAAATAACTTTTTTTTTATAGATTCTAAGGTAGTTATTTTAGGGAGCATAAGGAAATTAAAAGGAAAACCATTTGATGCAAAGGGATATTTAAGAAGAAACTTAGAGTAGATGGTAAGTTAAAGTGGTATAAGTCTTCATTTATGGAAAAAGGTTATTCCTAAGTTCAGGGAGTGGATTTTTTGGAGAATATCTCTCCCATGGATAAACTAATCTGTATTCGATTCATTTTACCCATTTTTGTTGCTTTCAATTTGAAGTTAGAGAAAATGGGTATTAAAATATTTTTTTCATGGGGATCTTGATGTGGAGATATTTATGAAACTTGATATTTTTATGGTGAATGGGTAGGGGTTGAAGTAGTCATGAAGAATTTCGTATCAAAATTTTGATTCTTTTGAATGGATCACAACTTGATTAGGAGAGAAGTTGATGACTATGTTTATTTAAAATTGATTCATGGTTAATTACTAATCATTATACTATATGTTGATGATATACATTATTTATTGGAAATGATAAAGGGGTGATTAGGTAATTGAAGGTTTAATTATCCAATACATTTGATATAAAATATTTATGGGATAGAAAATACATCTTGGGTACAAAAATCAACATGAATCAGGGTAACAAAAAAATATGATTCAATCAAAATATGTATGTTGACCCGATTTTTTAGTATTTTTCCATGCATGATTATAACTTAGTTGATATTACATTTTCAATTGACACTACCTAGATATCTCTAGATCTCTAGTAAAAATGATGTTGTACTTAGAGAGATGTATAAAATTTTGCATGCTAGTTCTATAGGTAGCCTTATATTTCATGGTTTGCACAAGACCTAATATTACACAAGTAGAGTTATTAGTAGGTTTATGGGAAATATTGGTAAATAAAATTATACTTGTGTGAAAAAGGTTTTTATATATTATTTGGCACTATTATAATTTTAGAACATATGAAAATATAAAAAACTAGTGTAGAATATGAATACTATTAAAATGTAAATATAAATTATTCATGAAATCAAATTAACATTGGGAAAGAAAAAACATAAGCTACATGAATGATAAAAGTGTACCAAAATAATCTAGAAGACTGAGTATATATAGGTAAAGTAAGAGGGATGAGGTGGAAAACATGACCAATGGGAGGAATACATCACAAGACTTCAAAAGTAGAAAAGTGTAACTCCTAGGAAATACTTTGACTCCTCAAACTCCACTAATACTAATACACGCTTTATTAACCTAATGAAACTTAAATAAAAGGGTCAGTGTAGGATCATGGGGGTCCAAACTAGGCCCTTAAGTGACAATGAAAATTCAAAAAAACAAAGTTAGGCAACTTGACATAAAAAAATTGAATAGGTTATTAACATAATTTGAAAAGTATGTGAGAACAAAATTTGTAGTAAATTGAATGTAGTTTATAAGATACTAGTCCTTTTTTGGAAAAAAGTAAATCTATTTAGTAAAAAAATAAAATTTCAATACACTAGTACTAAATTTTCAAGAAAAAAATAAAAAGGTGTATATTTGACCAACCTAAGTACAAGATTTTTTTTTTTTAAGCTTTCAATATAAGTATAGAAGACACATGCCTAGATGTGCCACATTTCTTTTTGTAAAATTTTTGCAAGTAAATAATTAGTTATGAATTTTTTATTAGAACTTTCTAAAAATATTAAAAATTGTTTGTCTAACCACTCTAACTTGATCAAAAACTTATGAAATTCAATTTTTTTAATATTATAGTATGGGAAGCATAGAATGTGCTACATATTTTGGATTAAAAAATGTGAAATCATTTGAGAATTATAGATGTTTTTCAATCAATCTATCAATTAGGACTTTAGTCATAATGCATGTAGAAAATCAATAATAATTATCGATTAAATTTAAAATAAGGAATATCTTATATTGGTGGGAACTTGACAATTTTCTCAATAAACCCTTTTTTGTTTCATCATATTTGGATTAAAAAATTCGTCAACCATAAAGGTAAACTATGGAAAACTAAATAAAATTTCTAAACACACTTTTTCATTTGAATTTATAGGTATGAAACCCGCAACCCAAATTCCAAGGCAGCCTTGAGGCTACAAATTTGTTAGATAAAATGAATATCCATTTGAAACCGATATCCATTTTGTTTAAATGAGTACCCGTTTTTTGTCTTCAAAATGGATATCCATTTTGAAAAATAAAATGGATATATTTGTTTCTTAAAAACATACACCCATTTTTGTGTCGTCAAAATGGATATCCATTTTGAAAAACAAAACAAATATTTGTTTTGGATCCATTTTGAAAAGCCCATAATTTTTTTTTTAGTATTATACACAAAATGAATTGTAATCATTTAAACTTCATATTTCATTTTTGAAACATCAAATGCTCACTACTTTAACATATGAAACCCCCTTTTCATGATTTTTTGTAACAATCATCTCAAAATAATTGAAACATTAGAAAAGTAATAAATAATGAAATATTTATATTTTTTCTAGTAAGGAGATGAATGAATCTTCATAAATCATCATGTCTCTCTATCCCTTTCTCTATCACTATATTTCACCTATCTCTCCACTGGTATCTCCCTCCCTCCCTCCTCTTTTTACCTCTTTAGACCTCTCCTCTCAATCTATTGAAATATAGACTTATATATCTACCTCTCCATCCCCCCTTCTTCCTTTTGTGATTGTGCCTCTTTAGACCCTCTCCCTCTCTCTCCCTCTCTCCTTGAGCTGTAAACCTATCTCTCTATCTCTCTATCCCTCCTTCCTTCCATCTCTCTTTATCCCTCTTTAGCTCTCTCTCTCTAGACCTATATCTCTACCTATTTTCCCTCCATCCTTCCCTCTCTACTAAACTCAATCTCAAGTCTCTCCCTATACCTATAGCTATCTCTCTATATCTCTCACTCTCACCTCTCACTCTCTCTATACCTATCTCTCCCTCCCTTACTCCCACCATGTATCTCTTTATCTCTCTTTCTCCCATGATCTAGACCTATCTCTCTACCCATCCCTCAATTTCCTCTCTCTTTGTCCCTCTTTATACCTCTTTTTATTTTAGTAAACCCAAAAAATCCTATACAACCTTCTCTTCTTCTATGGTTTCTTATTCATATTAGGGTTTCTTAGATCTATAATTTTTATTATATTTATATCTAAATTTTATATTCAAAACTCTTTTCATGCCTAATTCTTCATCAATTTTACATTGTTACATCTTTCTCTATTATCTTGACTATGAAATCAATTTTACTTACCCTGCCCATCCTTTGTAACCACATCAAAGTTTCATTTTTATATTTGATACATCAATGATATTTCCAATTTTTTCAATATATTTGTACCTTTTGAATTTAGTTTTTCTCTCCCCCTCTCCACCTCTCCCTCTTTATATATTAATCTATTCTCCCTCTCGACAAACTCTCTCTCTTCCTCTCCCTATCCCTAAGTCTCTCCCTTTCTCTTCCCCTCTATCTTTCCCAATTCATATATATATCTAGATATCTCTCCCTCTTTCTTTCCCTCTCTCATTCTCTCTTCATATCTTCCTGTCACTCCTATAGAGAGTAAGGGGAATTTGAGAGGAAGATAGAGGGAAGCAAAGAGGGAAAGTAAGAGATGTAGAGAGGAGAGAGAGAGTTAAGAGATATAGAGATATCTAAAGGCATAGAGAGGGGGAATGAGGGAGGGATGGAGTGAGGGGTAGGTACATAGATATAAGGAGAGAAGTAGATCGGGAGGGAGGAAAGGAGATGTGAAGATTGAGAGGTATGGTGGGATGGATATAAGAAGAGGTAGGTAGATAGAGATGAATATGGAGATGAAAAATAAAGAGAATTAGAGATAGAGAGAGGTGTAAGATGGGAGGGATAGAGAGAGAGGTAGGTTGAGAGAGGGAGGGTGACGGGATGTATAGAGAAATACATAAGGGGAGAGAGATGTAAGGTGGGAGGGATAGAGTGAGAGGTTGGTAGAGAGGGAGAGGGTGAAGGGAGATAGATATAACTAGAGAGATAAGCAGAGAGAGAGATTTATTAGGGAATGGAGTGGGAGAGGAAGAGAAAGAGAGATACAAGGAGGGAGAGGGAAGGAGGGAGAGAGGGAAGTAGGGAAACATAATGAGATATTAGGGTGGGAGGGATAGAGTGATAAGTTGGTAGAAATAGCGGGTGAGTGGAGATAGGAAGAAGTAGAGATGGAAGGTGAGAGAGAGGTAGAGAGGAGAGGGAGGGTGAAGAGAGATATAGATAGATATCTAAAGGGGGAGAGGGGAAATGAGGGAGGGATGGAGTGAGATGTAGGTAGAGAGAAGCGAGTAGGGGAGATAAAGAGAAGTAGTGAGGGATGGAGGAAGGGAGAGGTAGAGATAGAGAGGTAGGGTGGGAGGGATATATGGAGAGGGAGGTAGATAAAGAGAAAGATGTAGATGGGGGATAAAGAGAAGTAGAGATAGAGAGAGAGGTAAGTTTAGAAGGATAGAGGGAGATGTAAGTAGAGAGATGGAAGGTGACCACATAACTTCTCTTTATCTTTGTCTCTACTTATCTTTATCTCCCATTTACATCTTCATCTTTGTCTACCTACCTCTCCCTAGATCCCTCCCACCTTCCCTCTCTATCTCTACCTCTCCCTTCCTCCCTACCTCTCTAATTCTCTTTATCTCCCCTCTCCATTTATTTCTACCTACCTCTCACTTCATCCCTCGCTCATTCCCCCTATCTCTCCCTTTATATTTCTCTCTATATCTATCTTCACCCTCTCTCTCCTATCTACCTCTCTCTCACCTTCCCACTCACCCTCTCTCTACCTACTTCTCCCTATATCCCTCACACCCCACATATCTCTCATTACCTACCTCTCTTTCCCTCTCTCCTTCCTTCCCTCTCGCTTTATCTATATATCCCTCTCCCTCTCCATCTCTATATACCTCTCTCTCATTCCCTCTCCAATTCTCCCTATCTCCCATCACCCTCTCTCCCTACAACTCACTCTACCCCTCCCACCTTACCTCTCTCCCCTTCCCTATATACATCCCTATGCATCCCGTCACCCTCCTTCTCTCTCCCTACCTCTCCCTTTATCCCTTTCATATTAACTCTCTCTCTCTCTCTATTTACTTCTCTTTATCCCCCATATACATCCTCCTCTCTTTCTACCTACCTTTTCCTATATCCCTCCCACCCCAACTCTCTATCTCTACCTCTCCATTCCTCCCTACCTCTCTAATTCTCTCTATCTCCCCTCTTTTTTTCTCTCTCTCTACATACTTCTAACTCCATCCCTCCCTCTTTCCCCATGTCTCTCCCTTTATATATTTCTTTATATCTCTCTTATCTCTCTCCTCTCTACCTCTTTAACCTTCCCTCTCTACTTATCTATATCTCCACTTACCCTCTCTCTCTATAGAAAGGTAGAGAGGAAGATAGAGGGATAGGGAGGGAACATATATAGATAAAGAGAGGTAAAGGGAGAGATACTGATATAGAGAGATATGGAGTTAGTAATGTTGTTACATGGAGCCTAATTAGACTCATAGAGGTTAAATTTTCCACAATTTTATTGGCAGTGGTATTGAGTTGCAAGGATTGTTGGTTGTAATCAATTCAATTTGATAGATAATAATATTGGACTCTCTATTGGTGGATGTAGCCCAAGTTTGGCTGAACCAGATTAAAAATTGTCTTTTGTTGTTATTATTTATTTGTTTTTCATTCCTTTGTTTAACATTTATCTACATTTAATTGATATTTTCTATGTGCAATTCCTAACAAGTAATAGAGATAAAGAGATAGAGAGATATAGATAGTAAGATAAATTGATAGAGATAGAAATATAGATAGAGAGGGATAGATAAAGATGGAGAGATAGAGTTGGGATAGATAGATAGGGGGTAGATAGAGAGATAGAGATAGAGAAAAAGAGATAGATAGGTAGAGAGGTAGAGAGAGAAGAAGAGGAGAGATTGATCAATATATAGTGGGAGATATAATGGTAGAGGGAGATATAGAGAGATAGAGAGGTATATGGAGAGAGACAGAGAGATAGGGAAATAGTGGTAGAGAAATATATGGATAGAAACAAATAGAGAGAAAATGAATAAGAGAGAGAGGTGGAGATAATGAGATATATATAGATATAAAGAGAGATAGAGAGATATAGATAGAGGGGGAAAGAGTGAGAGAGAAAGAAGGTGATAGAGACAAGTAATAAAGAGATGTATAGAGAGATAGTGATAGAGATGGAGAGAGGGGGATAGACAAAGAGATAAAGATTGGGAGGCATAAATAGGGTGTGTGTGAGTGTATGAGTCAAAGAGAGGTATTGCGATAACTTGATATAGAGGGATATTATATAAAAAGATAGAGGGAGGGAGAGGGAGAGAGAGAGAGAGAGAGAGAGAGAGAGAGAGAGAGAGAGAGAGAGAGAGAGAGAGAGAGAGTAGAAAAGATAGAGGGGAAGAGAAAGGGAGAGAGAGATGAGAGATATAAATAGAGGTAGTGTAAGGGAAAGTGGAGAGATAGGTAGAGAGGGTGAATGATGGAGAGGGGGAGAGAGGGATAGATAAGTAAATAGATAGAGGGAGAGACAGATATGTTATCCTAGTTAAACTTGGGAGAAGGTGCAAATAGGATAAAAAACAATAAGGATGCATTCTATGATGATTTATGCAAACCTTTTACTCTCCTTAGTAAAAAAAATCTAAATGTTTCATTATTTATTACTTATTTAATGTTTCAAGTAATTTAGGATGATTAATACAAGGAAAACAAAAAAAAAGACTTTGTATGCAAGAATTATGAGTATTTCAAATATCACAAATTGAGGAACTTCAAATGATTATAATTAATTTTTTTGTGCTCAATTTGTCACAATCATATTACCTATTGTGTAGATCTCTGAATCACTTTCCAATGCCTAAAAAAAATAAAATTTCAATTAGCAACACAAAATTTATACCCATTTTATTGAAGTTTGCTTCTTTGGGATTTTCAAATGGATATCGATTTTAAAAATATATTAAAATACATATTCATTATTAATGGATACCCATTTTGGTTTGGTATTACCAAACCAAATTCAAATTTTACCCAACCCATACAAAATTCAACATTTTGTTTCATGATTTTGGCGAAGTAAAAATGCTTTACTTTTCTCATTACCACTTTTTGAGCCCTTATGATCTTGTACATGTCCAAAAGTATAGGAATAAAGAGAAAAATGACCCCTTCATATTAGAGAGATAATGAAGGACCAAGAATAACCCTAGAAGATGAATCCTTTCACACCCCAATAAAGCCTGTGGATGAAGATACTTTCTTTCTATAAAGGATTTGGTATAAGTATTGCTAATCTACTTATAATTTGGGTAGTAGAGGAGATCATTTACCTATTCATGGATAAGCTCATAATTGTAGTTCATGTGAACCATTGTTTGCTTGGTCCATTGATGATGGACTAGGGTTTATGAAATATAAATGGCATTCTAGTTGTGCCAAAATATGATTAAATATTATTTGAATTGGATACCAAACTCATGAGAATATGTTGAAGCTATATAGTCCCAATGGTGAAATTCACCCCCTTGATACTCAACCCTAATGGAAGATAAAATAATAATAGATTAATTCTTTCTTTACCAAAAAATAAGTGGTAAAAGAAGAAACCTGTGTAACATCTTTTAAAGGAAATGGTCAACACAAATTAAAATTTTCAACTTCAACTACATAAAGCTTACCTTTATGTTTGGAAATTCAAAATGAGATAAACTAATGAAATGTATAACTATTGAATCAAATTATGCCTGTGATTTTTTATTTTGTTAAAAAAATGGTTTGGTATTCTTTCTAAATAAATTCAAGGGAAGAATTTGAATTGCTAAAAATTTCAAAAAAAGGGTGAGGTTAATGGGATGTCAAGAAAAAAAAAGATTTTTTTCCTAGAATATTTTTCTCCAAATAGACAACTTTAGTATCTAGTGCATGTAAAATAAAATACAGTTGATGAATTTTATTTTTTTGTAATAATGTTTTAAAGTCAAACTTCACCAGAACAATATAGTCTTCATGAGACATCAAATTTTGTCTATTTTTTTAATAGTTTCAAAAAACTAATTACACCCTTTTGTAGAAGATTCTATCCTCTAGTGCACCATATATTTTTCAAACATTTTTACTATGTTTATTTTAAAAAAAAAAATTCTAATCAACCTCATCTTTGATTATAATAACCCACTTGCAATATTTCCTTTAAAAATCATATTAAAAGTAAACAATTTTTTATATATGAATTAGGCACAAAGGGGGCCTAACCCCAAATACAATGTTTAACTTAGCATTACAACCATATCAACATTAAAAATTACAGATGTGATAAAAATGCCTAACCAGCCTGGCATTATTCAGCATTTCCCTTAGCAACTTCCGCAGAGGCATCACCCAACTCCTCGATCATCTCTTCTCTACTTGAGGTTGCTTGGAGGGCCAAGACCACTATCCTAGCCTCTAAATTGTTCGCTCATATTATATCCTTGAGGAGGACAATATTCCCTACCACCTCAACCATTCATGTCTCTTCGATTTGCTTAATACTCTAAAGTAGAAATGGTATCCACAGGTCGTCGATGTGAAGGGTCAATAGGGGCCACACCCTACTCATAGGTCTCAAACCCAAACCTATCATAACCATATTCAAATAAAATTCCATTGATTTGTGCACCACCTTTCTTTGACCAGAAGCCTCATCAAGAATGACGCTACTGCAATATCCTCCCTCGCATGGAGAATCCATGCCATAAACATGGAAGCGATGCCAGAATCAACCTTGAAGCGATAGGTTGTTAGCAAAAGCATGGCTCCCAAAATGTGCTCCACCACCCCTAGAGTCTCCTCATCCATGGCATTGAAAACCTTCTTAAGTCGAACACCTAAGATAGCCTCGTGAAAGGCCATCTTCCGCTCCTTGGTACCTAAGCATATGGTCATCTCCATTGTCATCTAAATTTGGTGATGGGATCGTCTTTCGCTTTAAAATGCTAGCCACCATCATCCACACCATGGGGAAAATATTAATTCTGACATAGTACTAAAACCTCTCGACAACTCGCAACAATCCTTCATCCTCCACTCATTTGAGATTTCCTGTATTGAAGACTGGCATGCCACTGTGTTATTTCATGCTATTAATTGGAATTTTTGATAAATGGTCGGCATCAATATTCTCCTCTTTGTATATGTGAGAGATTTTAAAATCATCCAAATCAGCTAAACCATCTAAGATTCCAATAAGCCATTTATTTAACTTCCAATTAGGGGTTGATCTTATCCTTATCCTTATTACATTGATGATGATCATGGAGTCTCCCTGTAGGTGAATCTTCCTCATTCTCAATTATCTATAAAGGCTAATTACTAACCAAGAAGCTTATATTTCTTCTTCATTGTTTCTTCCATCCACTAATTTTCTTTCCCATTCTACTAGCCACTTCCCATTGTGGTCCCTTATTGTGCATCTCACACTTGATGGGTTGGGGTTGCCTTGAGCTACTCCATCAAAGTTCACTTTAACCCATCCTACATCTGGTGGATACCATTTAATGTCCACCCTTGGTTTAGTGTGAAGTTCATCCTTCCAAACCCCATAAATAGAGAAAAAAAATGGTTTGAGAAAAAAGTACCATATATACATATATATGATAATTTTCAACTTGTTTCCCCTTCACTAAAAGGATAAACCTTTTGTTCTTTATAAGTAATGATTTATTTCACTTGTATTTAGTGATTTTAAGGTTTGTGATATTGCATCATTTTGACTATATATACATATTCTACTTATTCCTAATTCCTAGGTCAGATAGTCATTCATCAAGATTCAATGGTGAGCCATACCTTAAAAACTTGAATTACAATACCTCTCATAGGTGACCTAGATATATTTAAGGTTTTGTTTCTATGTCCCCTCATGGGCACTAACCTCTCTCCCTTTAGCCAAGTGGTTGTCACCCTTGATTCTTCTAGACATTAGAATGCTAATCTATATACCTAGCACATGTGACCAAAACCAAGAGAGAAGTTGTAACATGAAATTAAATAATTATTCTAAAAATTACCCACCCAATTTGAATCTATATAGCCCACCAAATTGATATCAATGCTTGGTGCATAGTGAATCCCAAAATTAGAATTAATTTAAATATAATGGAGAATCCACTTTAATGCCTTCTAATGTAGGTCATGGGGCTTCAACATAAATTGAGAGATCAGGCCCATATCATATGAAATATTAGGCCTTTTTATAGTCAAATAAATAAGCCTCCCAATAATTTATTAATATAAATTACCACCAATTAAAGGTTAATAGCATTGAGCCTCAAGTTTGAATTCAAAAAGGAAGGAAATTAGAGAAATCTTGCAATCACCATGAGAAATAATAAGAGAAAATCTAGAGCATATTTGGACTATGTAATGGTGATACTCAACGAAAACTAAGATATGTTAGAAATGAAGATATTGGGTTATTAATCATTACAATAAATACAAAACAAATAAAAATAGAATTATAATGTACACATGTTAAACACATTACACAATATATACATGGAGAAAGCCCTTCCAAATATAAAATTCCATAAAGCATCATTTCATTATAAAAAAACTTGTAGAATGGTCTATTAAAACATAGACCAAACTTTGGTAAATACTTCTCCTTACTTCCACATGATCAATAATACCTCTTATACATATTGATAGTACTCACTATTAATCTACAAGTTCTCATTCAACTCAATGAAAGTGAAGCTCCTTAAATACATGAGTGGGAAAATTTCTAAAGAGGTATTAGTCACACCTATTCAAAACTAGTTCATTTATAAAATAATAAGTAATCTAATATTTTATTAGATTATTTAATATTTGCATGAATATATGTTGAGTAAAGCATATAACATGCATATGATTTTATAATCTTATATTATAACAACATATAAATGTTCTAAGGGTATGACACCTAATAAAATTATGCTCTAGCATTCCCCCTCAATGCTAATATGGGCATCATCTATCAATTTCTATAAAAGAGAAAAATGAAGTACCCTAATAATAGAAGTCTTCTTTGATAGTGATAACCAAGGAAACAATTCTATGCCAAGAACTTGTATTCTATAATACATGAAAGTTATCTTTCCATAATTTATAATCCCTATATTTTAAAAATATTATTTTCACAAGATCTTCTAATTTTTTTATTGGAGCGTAGGAATCCCCTAACTATTCCCCCACAATCTCATTACATGGTTCCCATAGGTCTTCTATAATAAAATTATTTATCAAGTGGAATACTTATAAAGATAATAATCCATAACATGTTCAAAGAAGTTACACATATAATTCCTAAAGGTCTTATATTATTTATTAGGAGGTGTCATTGACATGCACACTCCCCCTCAATGATAATTCCTAAAGGTTAAGCATTGAAACAAATTTAGAGAATTCAATACAACAAAAATGTTTGATAAGTGAATGTTGAGATTTCAACCTACCTTCTTGATCATAGAAAATCATCTATTTGGTAATAAAATGAATAACATTGGAGATAAATTTTATGATAGGTAAATTTTCCTTGTGAACTTAACTATACTTTATTTATGGAAATAAGAGTCTTATTAAGAGAAACATAGTTTTTTTATCATATAATAATGTGATAAATTCACTAGTAGCTAGATGAAACTCTTTCAATAATCAAGCTAAGCCACATTGATTTATTTATAGTTATCCTTTGAGTTAAGAGATGATGAAGAGAACTTAATATGTTATCTTTAATAATTTACTCAATTTACTTATCAAATCATGTATACTGTCTAACCAAAATATTGAATCAACACCCAAACAAAATAATAATATCCATGTTCATTTTTACATTTTGTCACAAGAATAAGACATATAAGGAAAATAATAGTCATCCTATTAAAGTACGCTATTTTTTCTAGGTTTTCTCCTCAAATAATTTCATAAATTAATAGTCATTAAAGAAGTTTAGAGTATTTTTTCAAGATATGAATGTAAAACATTACTTAAATTATGATAAAAAATATTTTTGTGGATATGAAGTATATAATAAGTCTATGCCTTTTGTCCCACACAAGCAACTACTAGTTTATGAACTTAACATTATCAGATTTCAATCCATTATTCAAAATAAATAATTTATGAATTGAGGATTTAGTCTTTAGTTTATTTTATTTAAAATTGATTACTATTTTTTATCTATTATATTCAATATAAATATCTCAAATCTTATAAATTTGTTAAAAATAAGTTTTTTATAATTGTAAGGGTCCCAATTAAGTAGATTAATTCATTTAAACTTCTTAAAAAATTATGAGACATATAAAAAATGATGTATTCAAAAATTTGAGAGCCAATTTATTTTAGAACTTTTCTTGTACACATCATGATATAGTATCATACATAATATTCTATTCAAATTTATAAGAATATTAAATTAATTTCAACTAAATAATTTAATTAAGAACCTAGATTATAGTTAAATAATAAATATGCATAAGCTATACTTTTAGCAATGTGAAATTTTATGGGTTTAAATTCCTTTAATATTCATATATTAAAGATGCAAATAGATGGGTATGTGCAAGATCATCATAGAAAAATAGGCCCTTAAGTGGCAAAAAATTCAAAAAAGTTAGAGTTAGGAAAATTGACATAAAAATTTGAATAAGTTATCTATATTTCAAAAATATGTAAGAATAGAATATGTAGCAAATTGAATGTAGTTTCTAAACTACTAGATTTACTCTTTTTTTAAATATTTTGTGAAAATTTGAAATTTCAATGCAGTAGTACTTAAATTTTAGGAAAAAAATAAGTAGGTGTTTGTCTTACCGCCCTAACCACAATAAAATGATAATATTTTTTTATAAGATTTTAGATATAAGTAGAGGACTTATGTTCAGATGTAATGCATATTTTTTGTAATTTTTTTCCAAGTAAATATTTAATTATGATTTTTTTATTAAGACTTTTAAAAAATATAAAAACTCGTATGTCTAACCACCTTAACTTGGTCAAGACTTCATGAAGTTTTTTTTTTTTTAATCCTATAGTATGTGAAGCATAGAATGTGATGCATGTTCAGGATTCAAAAAATGTGATACTATTTGAAAGCTATAGATGTTTTTCAATCAACCTATCAATTAGGACTTTAGTCGTAATTCAAATAGAAAATGAATAATATGTTGGATGTTGTGTTTGTCATAGATGTCAAAACTATTTTCCTTTAAGAAATTAAAAGTTGTATATGTCAAGGATATTGAGAAAATTATAATGAAATAATTTGCAGGTTGTCTGTGATATAATGAAGTCCACTCTATTGGTTAGTTTAGTACATTGATGATTAGAGGTTGTGGATTAAAGGGTTTGTTTTCAAGTATATAAAGTTTATCCATGTTATTTTTCAGAGATCCACATGAGGATTTGATTGGGTTATGATCACGTATGTTCTGACAGTTTTTCTGATGCTTCAATTGGTGTTCCTGATTGAAGATGACGTGATTTCATTAAAATCAGTTGTTGTGGATGCTTCTCTAGTGATTCATGATGTTTGTGAATGTTTCTAGATCATCCTCTATCTATCTTGCACGTCTGCATTGATTTTTGTTCTCGCAATTGGTTATTTTCTCTTGCGTGTTCATGTTTTTCAATTTCATAGCCAACTAAGTGATTGTAGTGTGTTGTGGATCCTTGAGCTGAAATTGTTTGAAGTTTTTTCATGTTTGAGATTTTGTTTTGGGTCTTCACTATGTTGTGTTCGACATTGGTTGATTCACATTGAAAATTATTTATTGTTTTGGGCCGACAATTTACATATGTATTATTATTTTGAAGCTGACATGGAGATGTTATTATTCTTATTTGTGGATATATATAAGCAATTTTTTATTTCATTTGAATGCATGCGTGTGTATGAGATGTGTGAATAATTTCCTAATCATTTGAAGGCAGAAGCATAGTGTGAAGAACTATTCATGTGCTTAACAAGAACTATAATCAAGCATTAGTAGATGCTATTTTCTTAGTTCAAAATCCTGCGGATGTAATCCAAATGTTTATGTAAGACAATTTTTCTTTCTTTGGGCAGTAAGCCTTGTTTTATTTGAGCAGTGAACTCTAGGTAGTGTGCCTAAATGCATTTGCATTCCCATTTATTATTCTTTATACTTTTAACAATGTATAATATTGTGGATTGACATCCACCATAGTTTTTCCCCTAACAATATTTCCACATAAAAAATCTTGGTGTTATGTGTGTTTCTGATGTGTTGATGGTTTATGCTTTCATGGTTATTTATCAGATCTGAGAATAAGGTTAATAAGTTTAATAATTTTATATTTTTGTGACAACTAATTCACTTCCCCCTCTTAGTTGCCTACCCTTGTGTTGCTGGCATAATAATTATTTATTAAATTCAAAGTAAAGCATAATTTATATTGTTGGAAAGTTGAGAATCTCCTTTAAAAACCTTTTTCATTTCATCAATTTTGGGTAAAAAAAAGTCATCAGCCACATACCCTACACATACCATCACATCACCACTTTTTGGCCCATCATGATCATGCACATACCTAGATATGTCTTTATATTCTTTTGTTTTTTGGAAGGATTTTTCTATGAACATTATGAATCTTATTTCTATTTTTAATGGTTATATATTTGTAATTTTGTAATTTTTATTTCTATAGATACTCTAGACCATTAACATTGACACCTAGAGGACCTCCATTTAGGTAGAAAAATAAAAATTTCACAATGAGACACAATATAATGATTTTATCAAAGTTTACATGTTCCAACCTTCTATGTCATAGCCAACTCTCATATGCTTGGATGATTAGACACATTTGACCTTTTAAATTACTGAGATTGTATAGATTATTGTCAGTTGTCACTCCTTAAGAAATTGTTTTACCATTATTTCTTATCTTACAGTCATAAGAATTAAATACAACTTTGTACCCATTATCACACATTTGGCTAACACTAAGAAGATTATGTTTCAAAACTTCAACATAGAGCATGTCTTTGGTCTTATTCTTCTCATCTATTCTCACAATTCCCTTACCTCAGATCTTAATAGTTGTATTATCACCTAGGCTTACTGATCCTCCCTTTCTCATTTTGAGTTCAATGAATTTACTTTTATCTCTAGTCATATGCTTGGAGCAACCATTATCAATTACCCATAAATCTTGTTCCTTTGTGTGCCATGTTGTTTGGGAAATCATAGATTGAGTTCAATTTTTCTCTTTCTCCTTCTACATCTTCTTAGGTTTCTTTTCAACTTTATCTTCCTTTTTTTCTCAAAGACTTCAACTTCCTCTTCAACATTGGAAGATGTAATTTTCTTCTTCTCAGACTAAGCATTTGGTCTTACAAAATTTTCTCTATAATTTCTAGCTACATGAACAAAATCGTTGCAATTATAACAAACTATATTCATGTCAATGAAGGGGGAAAATAATTTTTTTCTTAAAAAATTCATATTATTCCTTGGAATGACTACATTCTCTAACCCTATGACCAAAATTGTTACAAGTAAATCAATACCGATTGAAGTATGATGAGTAATTGGTCATGGTGTTTCCTTCAGCAGGATGAGGAGATCTTCTTTGTCTAGGCCTCCTTGAGTAATGCACTCTTTTGAAACCTTCATTATCTGTCCTTTTTGTATTCTACTTCTTCTTTTTCTTATCAAAAACTATTCTACTATCTTTATGTCTTTAATTGGTTCCTTATCTTTATTAGATTTCTCAACCACAACTTATTTCTTTCCATCTTTAGAGGCTTCCCCTTTGTTATTTTTTCACCACTAAGAACTTATTTTTCTTCTTCTCTAAATATTTCATAGAGCTTTGCAAAGGAATCAGGAAATGAGTTTTTTCCCTTTTCTAGTCCTAAGCCTAATTTTTCTTTATTGGATAGTTTTTGTTCACTTAACAATTCATCCAAAATTTCTAAACCACCTTTAAGTTTTAGACCTTACTGATCAACTCATTAGCTTTTTCCAATTATTTTCTCAAGGCAACTACTTTTGCTTCCAATGTTATGCATCTATCTATTTCTGATTCTAGCTTGGATTTCATTACTTCTTCACCTCTTTTAGCTTCTTCAACCTGAAGTTTCATATTTACCACCAATTGATTGGATTTCTCAAGTTCTTGAGTTAATTTTTTAGTTTCCTTTTGACCTGCTTCAATTTATTATTTTCCATCTTAAGCTCATCATATTTATCTCTTAACTCATGAAGATCTTCAAGAGTGCTGATCAATTCTTGCTCAAGATCAACAACCGCTTCCTCTTCTTCTTCATGTGAGTCCTTAACTTGTGCTTCCTTCTGATCCTTAATGTCTTTTTCCATGAAGAGGAATTATTTTCCAATTTCTCTCATTAAAAGAGAATGACCTTGATCATCATATAAACTATCACTAACATCAAATGCATCACTTTCTTCATGAATGTATAGGCTCTTCTTTTTCTTTCCAAAATCATTCATTTTAGGATAAAATGATTTCTTCATTTTTCTATCTCCTTCTTGCTTGGAGTTATCCTCTTTATCGCACAAACACTTTGAAGTAAAATGAACTATTCTTATATAATTAAAACACTTAAAGGGTAGCTTACCTTTATATTTTCGAGATCCTCTCCTTAGTCTACTTATCAATTTTTCTTCTTCCTCATTAGTTTCTTCATGATCTGATACAATGAAAAAAAACTTGTCTTTGTTATCAGCTTCATCCTTTTCTTTCTTAGCAACCTTAAATGCAACTTCTCTCCTAGAAGGATCACAATCTAGCATTCACATCTCATATGCTATAAATATGCCATGTAACTCATCAAGAGTGCGTTTATAAACTTCCCTTCTTCAATAGTAGAAACCTTAAAATCATATTTAGATTCCATTGACCTTGGAAATTTCAACACAACATCTTCTTTCACCTCTACAACATATCCTCTAATAGTGTTTACTATATCATCTACTCTTAGAAGATAGTCTATAATCTTCTCCTCTTTAATCATCTTCAAGCCTTCAAATTTTTCTCTTAGCACTTGTAACTTTTCCAACTTCACCTTGGTGTCTCCTTCATATATTTTATTTAATTTCTCCTAGACATCATAAGTATTTTCACAATACATAACCTTGCTATGCGCAAAAGCAGACAAATTGTTCATAATGGTGAACCAAGCTTTCTCATTATTCTCATAATCCTTCTTTCCTGCACCATCAGTAAGAGGAGTAGCAAGGATAGTGTTATTTTTTTTTCTGACATCCAAACATCATGTCCAAGAGAACCTAATTACCCTATCATCAATGAGCTCCACTCAACATATTTTTTTCTATCAAACCTAGGTGGCTTGTTTGAACCTTCTTGACTTGCCACTGTGTTCACTAATCAAAGATCTACCCAAGCTAATTAAGCCTCTCCTAGGTAACCTAGGGCTCTAATACAAATTGTTGGAACATAATGATCTACTGAGAGGGGGTGAGTTAGTAGATATTAAAACTTTTAGTCCTAAAAACCTTTCTATAGATGCAACCTCAAAACTCAGATGTGCAACTTAAAACATAAACCAATATAGCAATCACATTCACACAAAATAACACATAACACTATATGTACATGGAAAACCATGAATGGGAAAAACCACAATGAGAAATGCTTCTAGGATCTACTATCCTAATCCAACCTCACAAGCAATGAAGTTCAATTACAATTTCAAGGGCTTCAACCCTAAGGAAACATGTTTTAGAAGCTACAACTTCAAGCATTCTACAACACCCTAATATGAGCTATGACTCAGTACAAAGAGGATAAAATCTCTATAGATTTACAAATTCAATTATGCATAAACTGGTTCTATAAAACCTATAATTCATCAATTCAGTACATAAATTTTTGTCTCTTTGTTCACTCTCACACTCAAACTGTAAACAACTTCAACAATATATTTCATATTTTAACAAGTTGTTATAGTAATTCACCTTTCTCATTGACTGTAGTCTCTCTTCACATAGACCAACCAATTCATATCTTTGAACTACTAATATACAACAATTTCTATCTTCATCAAGAAGAAACATAGAAACAATGTAACCTTGATTGAAATTCAATGAAACATTTCATTTGTGGCAGGTTGTTTCTAGGGTTTTCTATGTCATTTCACCATTTTCTTGTGCAGTAGATTCCAATTTGAATTGAGTGTTCTTCTTTTCCTTATAACCATCATATTCAACCAATAGAAAAAAAAATCCTTGTTGGATGTCTATATGATAATTTGTGGAAGAGATTTTATTTGAATGTATTCTTCCTTGGATCAATCTCATACCTTGTTTGTTGACATGCAAATATATGCCAGTTAATTTTCCATTAGATTGGACACATTCACTGTTGTGTTCATTTACATAAGAAATCACACTGCCACATATATCTTCCCACACTAAAAGTTCATTCCCTAGCTATGTCATTTTACATCTACTAGTCAACTAGGGTTATCCATTAGATCACTTTCTTCGAAGACATCGATTGATCATGTATTGATTTTGCAACAAGGATGAAAAATCAATGAATGATCAATATCCATTTGTCACTATTCTATTCATCTTTGTATGCATCTCATCAACATTTTTTCATTTACATGGTCAGTTTCTATCATATCGCCATATCATCATAAAGTTAGTGAATGCATATTCATATCAGTGATGTACCAATCATCGCTATATCGCTACTTCGTTAAGCCTTCATCTTTTACTTCAGCAATCCCTATTCTTTATTGCATATCACTAAACTGTAAATAGGGAAAAAATCAGATTTAATGTATTGAAAACAACAAATTAACTAAACCCTATCAAGCACCGTGAAGCACAAACTAGAATGAAAATGCAAATAAATAAAAGAAATGCAAACCAATTTTCAAAGTAAACTTGATTGACCTCCATGGCTCTTCTCCACTTGCATGAGAATGCAAGATTTTGAAGGTTGATTGTTGGAGGAATGTTGGTTGCTCAATTTAGCAGCATAACATTGACATGGGGATGATAGATGAATGAAAATAGATAGAAATGGATGAAAGACTCAAGAATGATTTTGACAACATAAGGACACTTGAAGAATCAACCCCCCAAATGGCTTATGAGAGAGTTTATTTATAGGAAATGTCTAATTTGGATTGACGGTTGAGATTGAATGTCAATAAGATGTCTAAATAAATGGCCAAAATTGAAAGTTGTAGTATGAAATAGGTTTAGGTCAAAATTAGGGCAATGACAAGAAATGAATGGCTAAGATTGAATTATAAGATAATTCAATCAAGGGCTGAAATTAAATGAGATGTCAAGAGATAAGATTTGATGTGGAAGATAAGTTTGGCATAGACAAAGAGGTGATAGAAGAAATTAAATAATAAAATTATTTAATTTAGGCGGCCAATGAATAATTAAATAATAAAGATATTATTTAATTATAGAGGAATGTGACAAAAGGAATAATTTTGAATTAAATAATGATTTAATTCAAAATTCAAGAGAGTGGACCAAATTAAATAAATAAAACTTATTTAATTTATGAGAGAAAAGGATAATAAATAATTAAATAATTATTTAATTATTTAATTATAGTGGAAGGTGGATAAAAATTAAATAAATAAGAATTTATTAATTTTAGAAAGAAGAGGACTTAATTAGTGACGTAATTAAATAAATAAAATTTATTTAATTAATCAAGCAAGAAATAAAGATAGGAATGAATTAATTAAATAATTAAAATGATTTAATTAATAGAAGACATATGACTTTAGAAAATAATTAAATAATTAAAATTATTTAATTAGCAAAGACAACAGGGGAAATGATAGAGAATTTAGAAATCGCAAGCCTGGGACAATTTTTAGTGTCTACATTTTGCCCCTCTTTGAGATGATGTTCAAGATAATGAGATTTGTGTTGAGTAACATATTTCAAAGAAGCTAAGGTATGTATAGAGGAAAATGGATGATGACAAAAGATAGGATGATGATGAAATAAGAGTGGGATGATGATGCCCCCTCAAGAGGATAGGCGGGTTGAAAGAACATGGGTATGCTCTCGAAATGAAATGATAAGGAGGGACAAGATGCATGATGTAAGATAGGAAGTAGATGGAGATGAATGATACATTATGCTACAAGAAAGTGAGCAACCATGATGTTTGATGTAACACTAGACATGATGCACCAAGGTATAAGGACCAAGGTGATGATGTGTCTCGTGCCCCAGCATAATACAACCTTGTCTAGATACAAGATATGAATATTAACTGGAATAAGTCGGACTTGACACAAATGCAAGATAAAAATGATAACACGCACAAGTAAGCAAGCAAGCATGCACAAATGATACAAAAACAAACACGGTATTGCCCCTATCAAGCTGCAAACCAATGAGTAATTGATTGATTGATGATGGTGACTAATGATGATAGTGTTGTCATTGTGGGGAAAGACATATCCCTAGATCAACACAAGGATGACTGACTATTTGATTGATTGACTTTGATTGATTGGGTTTACAACAAGATTAGGATCAAGACCAAAGGATATGATTGGATTATTTGGCAAGATTGATTGACTTGATTGGCATCGACTAAGGATTGACTTGCATTTGGACTATTGTTTGGAATGACTGAAGATGATTTGACATGGATGAGATGATGTGATGAATTGAATCGAAGAATTTATGTGATTGGGATAATTTGAAGACTGATTTGACATTGTTTTGGCAATTTGACTGATTTTGATTGGATGACTAATTGGACTATATTGTATGTTGGTTAAAAATTTAAATGTCGATGTTTTGAATGAGTGATTATGACTGAATTATTTGATTGATGTGACAAACGTTGACTTTGTTTTGGGATTTTTGAGAATTATTTGGATGTTTTTGTGTTTTTTTGGATATTTGGATATTTTGATTTTTGACATTTTATGATTTTTTTTTTGGATTTTTGACAATATTTGATTTGTTTGGATATTTTAAATGTTTTGAGGTGTCAATGGGAAAAAATTTGGGTAGTCTTTATGCTAGTTACCAATGGAAAGGGGAAAACCAAGTCTAGGTGCAAGGGTGGGTGATAGGATAAGGGATAAAAGGCTCATTATAGATGGATGGATGGAAAGGATGTATGCATCATAAGAGAGCAAGGATGTGATCTCCAAAGACTATGTCGCATAGGAATTTCATGCCCCATTCTAGGCACAAGACTTAGATTTTTTCATGACAAAGCTTATGACAATAGGATAATGATAGGCTTGGTTTAGACAGGATGAGGTATGTCAAGAGATACCCAAAAAACATGTGCCAACATTTTTCCCCTATGTCTTCATCAAGATCAAAAGGAGAAGGGTGAATAAGTGGACCCAATATGATAGGTATATATGATGGCTAAGATGGTAGGTAGGATGGAAATGATATGATGTGAAAATGATAGGTTGGATAGATAAAACATTATGCCCCCAAGTGTAAGTGACATAGAAGATCAACCTACACATGACGCCTGTTTGCCAGGTTTTCATCATGGTACTTATCCAGGGTGCTTGTTTACCAGGTTTTCACTGTTGGACGAATGGATTTCTCTTTACTTTTTTCTTTTCTTTTTTCTTTTTTGACTTTTTTTTTTTTGACTTTTTTGATTTTTTGAATAGGGGAAGGATAGGAGGGACTCAAGTGTCTAGTTCCATGAAAGGTATAGCCTCACTAGAGATGGATATCATCACATGGACCATGTCAAATGTCATTATGCACATAGATGTTGGTAAGGGATGACATGAAAGGGAGATGGAGTAGGTAGATGATGGATTATGATGTGGATTATGATGCAGATTATGTAGGGAAGATATAGGACTTATATGGAACTTATGCAAAAGATGAATGGGGAGGCTTAGCCAAAATCATGGACCATAGGTATGTGATGGGGAAGATATGTAGGATAATGGGTGGGGGATGGAAAGATAGAGGTATGTGGGAATGGAATCATGACCAATGGTTGCACACATTGTGACAAACATTGAAGCTTTTAATGTGGACGGGGTGTAGGAAGCAATGGAGATGTTTTCTTAGGAGATGGTGGATGAAGTGCTTTAGGTACCCACATAGACTTAGTATTTTTATGATTTTGATTTTTCTTGTGGGCTTTAGGAAATTGAGATTTTTGAATGGAATATGTATTTTGGATGGGGGGGATGGTTGGGATTTTTGTGATGTGGATGTCTTGTTTGATTTGATTTCTTTTTGCTTAGGTACCCAAACCATTTTGTTTTTAGACTTTTATTTTGGAGGTATGGGCTTATATAGCCTTTTAGATGTACTTTTCTTTGACATTTTGTATTGATGTCCTAAGGAATGAGGGTCCTTAGGATTTTTTACTTTATAGGTAGAGGCATTGAAATTTTTGCTTTTGAATCCCCTGGGTATGGTGGAATGAGTGAAAGATTCATGTCTAGACAATGTGTGCATTTGTTGGTCATGATTAGGAATGTTAGGGTATTTATGGATAATTGGATAAGAAGATTGGATGGTAGGGATATTAGGTGTTGGAAGTAATGGTGGTAAAGTGGATGGAGGGATATTAGGAGTTGGAAGTAACAGTGGTAACATAGATGGTGGAAGGTGTATGGTCACATGCTTTTGACATTTGTAGGATGACGATGGTGGGATGGCAACATATGTCTTAGGTGTATGGTAGGATTTATGATGGAAGGAGGTGGACTTAGGATGCATGGAGGAAGTACCAACATCTTGAGATTGGTGTCCTTTGGGTATGCAATGGACAATGGAACTAGGTGTAGGTGGAACACTAGACACAAGTTCCTTATTGGATGGAGAAAATGAAGCAAGGGAAGATAATGGTTGTTGTTGTTCTATGGAACATTCATGAATGAGGGTGGAAAGACCAATAGGATATGATAGAGGACTTGCGATGGGGTTGATAGTGAGTGGTGGAGGATCATTAGGATCTTGATTAGCATTGTGTTCACTTAGATGCAAGGTATTTGTTTGATCTTCTATGTGTGCTTGGGAGGCATATGTCTCATCAAGGGGAGTGGATGTCAATGGATCATGGATAGGACAAGGTGGAGGTGAAATTGGAATATCTTTCTCATGGATGGGTATAGGATCAAGTTGCTCATCGATAGGATCTTCATCATTATGTATATCATATTGATCATAGAAAAGATATAGATTATGGATAGGTTGGATGAAAATGATTTGATCTTGATTAGGAATAGGGCTTGATATTTCCACATGCTTGGGAGTAGACTCTTGATATACCTCTTGGGTTGCTTGAATGGAATTGCAAGGGGATGAATCTTGGAGAGACTTGACATGTTCTTGATGGTCAACAACATGGAGACATGATGGAGGTTGACTTGGACTTATGAGGGGAGACTCTTGACTTGGCCCAAGGGGTTGAGGATGACATGATTGACTTGAAGGACTTGGCATGATGTTTGAGGACTCTTTTGTATGTTCAAGTATATTTGTTGAATGACATGGTGGAAATTGATTCCCTTCTTATATCCCTTGGGTCACATCCTTTGTAGGTGGATTGGTGGATTTATGTAATTCCATCAATTTATGTTTTAAATAGCTAAATGTAAGGCATTGATTTGATGGAGGATTAGATGATGGTGGGGGTAATGAAGAGTTTGATGGGTCAGAAGGTGGAGATGCCAATGGATTAGGACTAGGACATGGTGGATTAGGGATAGGCATTTGATTGGATGGTGGTAAGGGCATATGTACTAGATTGGTGTTCCCCTTGTCAAAGGTGGCATTAAGACTTAAAGGATCTTGTTGTTGTTGCCAAGGTGGACTTGGGATCCTATATTCTTGTTGTGATATGGGTGGATATGTTGATGTGGAATTGACATGGAAGGTAAATGGGTTTTGTTGGCATGATGATGAAGGTGACACATAGGATTGTGGTGGAATGTCTTGAGGTTGGAATGGTGTTTCGACTTGTTGTGTTATGATTTTTTTTTGTGATGATGATGAAGGGGTTGAATAGGATAATGACTGTTGAAAGGTTGATTGATGTGGACAAGGGTTGACATTAGAAGAGTTGTGATAGGTTGATGAAGGGGAAACATGATATGTGGATGGATGAGGTTGATATGATGATATAGGTGACACATAGGATTGATGTGAAATGTGTTGATGTGGTGATTGGACTTGATAATGTGCTTGTTGGACTTGACAATTGGCCATGAGGTATTGGATTTGTGCTATGAGTTGTTGCATTTGAGGTGATTGGTTTGTTTGAAGTTGTTGGATCATGTCATGGAATCTTTGAATGATTTGTTGGTTTAAAGGTGCTTGACTTGTTTGAGCTACGTGAAGCATGTGAACAAGCTCTTGTGCTATGTCTTCCAATGTTTTCATGGTGTAAAATGATGTTGATTGGATTAAAGAGATGATGATGTGGAATGACGAGATTGTATGATTTGGATGATGTGGCAAGTGTTTATTGGAAGTTTGACTTGGTCAATATCAAACACAAGATCTCACATGTAAATGCATGAACACACACACCAAGCACAATGATAAGTTTTCTTCCAAGATTAGATGTTATGATTAAGCAAACACTTGAATACACAACAACAAGCCTTATGACTAGTCAAGTGGGGTATGGCCAATTAGGTCTCAAGTGAGTTTTCACAAGGTTGACTAGGTATAATTTGGAAGAAAAATCTTGCCAATAAGCCGGGAGAAAGGGGTAACCCACCCTTCTCCATCACTTCCCAAAGGTATAAAGTTCTTTAGGGCTTAGCCTAGAGTAACAAGATTTCAACTCCCAAAGGAGTGTGTCTTTGGATTCACACTCAATTGAGGTCATCCCTTGGAGGGGTGTGTGCTCCAAGCAGGCCTCCTAAGAAGGGTATGAAAAAAGAAAACAAAGTGAGGTGTTATGGAGGACACACACACTTGATTCACACTCGTAGTGATTAATATCCCTTTAGAAAATTGAAATGTTTGTAAAATAGTTTAAACACTTGTTCTTTTTAACCCCAAGTCAAGATGTGTGATTGAAGAAAATGGTTCTTTTTAGCCTAATTTCAATGATGTGACAATCAAACAAGATTTATTTTAGACCCCAAAATCCAAATGTGTGACAAACAAGATGTTCTTTTTAAGCCCAAATTGAAGTGTTTTGACAAGAATGATTAAGAGATGAAAGATGGAATGTGTGCACCTAGAATTTCTTTAGCTCCAAATATTTGTCCACTTGATCCAATGTTTACTTTCAAGTGTTTATTTTTTGTACATGCACAAAACCAACAACAAAGCCAAAACCCTAACAAGATAGTTGATCACTACTATTAGAGGGTTAGCTAGTCAAAGTAGTTAAGGTAAATCAGATTTTTGGAAATGTTTTTGACAGTAAAATGAAAAATACAGAGAATAAATCATGTCTAAAATCTCAAAAGGTTTCCAAAAATGTAAATAAATCAGAAAAAATTTCTGTTTTACACCTGAAATTATTTTTTTATGAAAAATCATAAAAAAATAATAAAAAATACAAAACAGCTCCTAAAATTCTGATTTTTTGACTGAAGTCGTATAATATCATTCCAAATCTTGAAAAAAAAACTTGTGATCAGATCTGCAACCTTTTGTGATATATAAGCAAATATTTGTAAAACCCTAATTTTAAAAGATCTGTTGTTTGACTAATAATTTCGCATCCAAATTTACAAGATAAAGAAAAAAACCCTATTAAAATTTAGAGAGATTTCCAAAAATGTAAACATATCTAAAAAATTCAATAATTTTCTCTCAAAATTAATTTTTCATGAAAAACAGAAAAAAATTATAAAAAATTTAAACTAGCTCCGAAAAATCTGAATTTTGGAATTGAAGCTCTAGACATTATCTCCAACCTGCAAAATTTTTTTTGTGAAAAAATAGATAGCCATTTGAAAGTTATGGTCGAATCTTTAGAAACTAGGGCTTTATCCACAATGATGTCAAACCTGCCACAAAAGAATCCAACTCGAAAATCTCTCAAAATATGTTAAAATATGTCAGGTTCACCAATGTAAATAGGGAAAAATTTAGATTTAATGTATTGAAAACAACAAATTAACTAGACCCTATCAAGCACTGTGAAGCACAAACTAGAATGAAAATGCAAATAAATAAAAGAAATGCAAACCAATTTTCAAAGTAATCTTGATTGACCTCCATGGCTCTTCTCCACTTGCATGAGAATGCAAGATTTTGAAGGTTGATTGCTGGAGGAATGTTGGTTGCTCAATTTAGCAGCATAACATTGACATGGGGATGATAGATGAATGACAATAGATAGAAATTGATGAAAGACTCAAGAATGATTTTGACAGCATAAGGACACTTGAAGAATCAACCCCCCAAATGGCTTATGAGAGAGTTTATTTATAGGAAATGTCTAATTTGGATTGACGGTTGAGATTGAATGTCAATAAGATGTCTAAATAAATGGCCAAAATTGAAAGTTGTAGTATGAAATAGGTTTAGGTCAAAATTAGGGCAATGACAAGAAATGAATGGCTAAGATTGAATTATAAGATAATTCAATCAAGGGCTGAAATTAAATGAGATGTCAAGAGATAAGATTTGATGTGGAAGATAAGATTGGCATAGACAAATAAGTGATAGAAGAAATTAAATAATAAAATTATTTAATTTAGGTGGCCAATGAATAATTAAATAATAAATATATTATTTAATTAAAGAGGAATGTGACAAAAGGAATAATTTTGAATTAAATAATGATTTAATTCAAAATTCAAGAGAGTGGACCAAATTAAATAAGTAAAACTTATTTAATTTATGAGAGAAAAGGCTAATGAATAATTCAATAATTATTTAATTATTTAATTATAGTGGAAGGTGGATAAAAATTAAATAAATAAGAATTTATTTAATTTTAGAAAGAAGAGGACTTAATTAGTGACGTAATTAAATAAATAAAATTTATTTAATTAATCAAGCAAGAAATAAAGATAGGAATGAATTAATTAAATAATTAAAATTATTTAATTAATAGAAGACATATGACTTTAGAAAATAATTAAATAATTAAAATTATTTAATTAGCAAAGACAAAAGGGGAAATGATAGAAAATTTAGAAATCACAAGCCTAGGACAATTTTTAGTGTCTACATAAACTACTCACCAATTCAAAAGAGGTTTCTGCAATATAAAAAGACTTAATGATAGCCATTAGATTATTCTTAATCTCATCTCAATCATCAGATCCGCCTAATGCAATGGTGACCACAGTCATTCCATTTTCGATCAAAATCCACCAATCCTCGTATCCCCATGGGTTTTCACCTAGACCCATTGACTTCTTAGTGGGTTGGAAAGGAGGCTCACTAACATGAATACATCTTCTAATGTCATTGTTCCATCAATGCTCAATCCCACCAATTGAATAGCCATTTCTACAATTGTCCACACTCATTGTCAAATCGAAGAGAGTGGGAATACTATCACTCCAAACCATTTCTTTCACTTCAATGAGTTTGTATCTCTCTCGATCACTCTATTGAAGAGAGTCATGCCAGATTCATATTGAGGTGTTAGTGTCTTGCTGATGAAACTTAACTCTCTTCCTTAATCACTATTTCAAAGAGACATAGAAGCAACTCACTACAACAAGTCATGGTCAACTTGTTGAAAGGCTAAATGCTTGTTATGCTACTTAGGAAATATTTCCATCAACAAACACTTATTTGATCAACTTTCTGTAACTTTTTATTTCATCTCAAATTCAACTTTGACTTCATGCTAAATATTTCATTTGCATTTGCATGATTGATATTGTTCATATTACACCTTTGACATCAATGACAACATTTCACCAACAATATCCTTTCAAAATCAGGTTTGATCAAACTTTTTCCAAACAATCTATGGTCTCTTTTTGACATCAATGACATCATTCTTCCAACAAATCATTCTTACCATTTTCTCTATGGGTTTGAAAGCTACATGAGCCTCAACACTTCTTTGTAAAACTTTGCACAAGGTCATTAAAGTGTGATGTATGGGTTTCCATTTCTTAAATAAGGGGTCTAGTATACGCACATGAGCCTTCATCTGGTCAATTGATTGTGAGGAGACATAAAATTCGTATGCATTTTCTAGTTTATCCATAATTAATTAACTTTATGCTCCATTTTCTTCTCCAATACCTTGTTTCTTTGTTCCTTCCTTTGTTTCTTCATTGGTTATTTTTAAATCCTCAATTTCTTGCTTTAGTGTATTTACTTATTCAATATAGATGATATCTATATCAATATGTTGCCTTGTGGGAGGTTGGTAGATTATAATTTCTCTATTCTAAGAAGGCCCTACTTGCTTCAATTGTTCTTTCAACCTAACATTCTCTATGAACAACCTGTTTACTTCATCATTCATGGATGTTTATTCTTTCTCATAATCTCATAATTTGTTCTCCAAATATTTAATGGCTACTTGAGTAAACATTTCAGAATGCATGGTCATAGTAGAAACTTCTAATATAGATGTGTCCTTTAGTGTCTTCACCATAGCACTACCTCTTATTTATTATACAATATCTAGAAGTATTGGAATTAAACTTAGCCACTAACATAGGGTCCTCTTGATTTTTTACTTGATCAAGTAAGAAATTTTTCCTCAGTTCCATCCCAAGAAAATTAATATATTTCTTACAAAAACCATCTATCTAGCTTCTTTTGTACTGATATTAATATCATTAATTCTAAATTCATTGAAAGTTTGGGCAAAAATTTGATCATTTTGAGATTCTTCAATGCCCTTCTTGTTTACCTCAACTTTTTCCTCAAATTATTTCATCTTCATTTAATCCAAAAATATTTGAATTCAGGGTTGTTAATGAATTCATCATCATATATGAATATGAGGGATGCTACCATTCTGTCATCATCATGTGTTTCTTGTTCATCTTGTACATGTGCATCCATCCTTTCTAATGATTTGAGAGCTTTAGTTTCAGGGAGTGGTTGTTCAACTTCAATTTCATCCTTCAAGTGTCTCAAGGTACCGACCACTTATTTTATTCCCTCAACCTCTTCACTCATCTCATATGGTACTAGGGGGTCTGGCTCATGCACTTTTTCCTCTAAGGTCTTGATTGTTCTAGAGGTGGTTCTAGAGAAGTACATTGTACCAAAATAGTATCTAGAGGGGGCTCAAAGATTACAACTCAACCTAGCCTCTTGGTAGGAAACTTGGTGGGCTTCTCGAATTCCATTATTGTCTTCCCATATAGCCTTTCAAAGTTATCAATTAATAGATTGATCCTCTTAACAAGATTCATTTCATCCCCATGAAATTCCAAGAAATTAACTTCCCTTCTCTTATTTTCTTCCTCCAACTTTTTTAATACCTCCCATTTTCTCTTCCTCTAAAATAATTCTTGAGGCGTGAGGCAATTCCATATCACATCCTCCTCATAATAAATTTCATGGGTGATCCCAACTTTTACAAGGATCACTTACCTCACAAAGTTCGTATGACCTTCAGGGTCAAAGACCCTTTCATTTTTAGATTTCATAGAATATTTTCTTTTCAAAAAATCATGTAGTTCCTCAAGAGTGTCAGAACCAATAGACAATTCTCCTCATATAGTTAGGTTAGGAAAAAATGTTCCTTTCTTCTGCCTATGCATAACCTCCTTTTCCATCCACATCATTTGCCACATTAATTCCAAAAAGGCTATCCTGAGAGGGACAAACTTGGGTAAAACATATGGAGGCTAAGGACATTCATACACTCTCATTACTATGTGATCTAGTAGGAAGAACCAATTACCAAAATTATATGTGTGCCCCTATTTTGGCTTCAATGCTAAGAATCTTAATAGCTCTCTTATCACTGTATGAATTCTTAGCGACACATGGCCAAGAATAGCTATAACTCTCACCACAAAGTCATCATGAAAAATAACATAGTAACCTTTTCTGCATCTACTATCCCATATGCAGCACCAATTTTTCATAGGAAACTAATTACCATATTGATTAACCATTCCTAAACACATTATTTGGGTCCATTTATCCCTATTTTGATACGAAATCAAATGACATAGTAAATAATAGCATCAAAATTTGATAGGTTCTTTATCTTATCTCTCTTGTAAGAATCTTTCATGTAATGCTTTCTCAATTACCAAAGCAAAATCAAACTCCAAATTCACCTCATGGTTTTGTATCTTCATTACCATCATCATGAGGGTAATTGGCATTTTCTCTTGGGGATCCATTCCAAGTATTTGACATAGAGAAAAGTAGGTCCTTTTAAAATACACCTGTAAATATGATACAACAAACGGCTTATTGCTAGAGGGGGAGATAGGTATTTTCTTGTTGTTGGCACCCCTTTTCATGTACATGGGGAGTTCATCACTTCTATAAGATTTTCTTAATATTTTGTAATCCTCTGCACTCTTCTGCAAGTCAACTTTAGTGAGGGCCTATTTTCTCATCTTAAATCACTCCATAATGGCTAATTTTGTCAAAAATAGAGCCATCTATCATTCTCACAGTCCTAGTAGCAAGGTGATATTTTGTGCCAACACTCTAATGAATTCTATGTCTATAAAGACATTTGGAACCACTTGCTTGGCTAAGTCCAATATCCAATGGTTTGAAACTGGTACCTTTTCATTTCTCTTATCATACAAATACCATAATAGATCCCACCTAGAGATAGGAATGATTGCATATCTACATCCATGAGCTACATCTCTAAATACCTTCTTGAACCTCTTATGTGATGATTCAGGAAATATATCTAGTATGGATTGTTGTAGGGATGTTTTCTTTATTTTAGGAGTTGCAGGATCTTCTTTCTTACTTGTGGGTTCAATTCTATTGGGTTCCATGCTATAAAATTTAACTCCTACTTGAAATTTTCAACTTTTATTTGTAAATTTTCAAAGTCCAAATGCTTATATAAGTGTTTATGTAGAGTGGTTGTGTACACTTACACGATGAGATAGTAGTTGCAAAGCCTTCTTCCTTGAGCTCTTTAGCCTCTGGCATGACGAAATTTTGCAAATGATTACAAAAAATGGTATTGAAATCTAAACTTATTTGCTACTGAGCTCAGTCATTTTGACATTAATATCAACTTCATGCAAAATATGTCCTAATCTTCCCATATTTCAAGTTTGAATGTATGCCATTGATCTTAGAAGATTGAACAGTCTGTGATAAGCTATGTAATCATTGTCGTAGTCACCATAAATTTCTTTTCTAACTTGTACCACAGTACCGCCATCACTCTTCTTGACCGTTGTAGGGTAGTGGTATCATATAACTCCAATATATTATCCATCACTCTATATTGCAAGCTTTATAACTATTATCGTTTGCTTGTTGCGATGTTGCAGTTTAGACAATCTTACACCATCATTCTACATAGTCCTTTCTTACTATGGCTCATGCACTGTGGGACAACGGGTCAGGCATCCTTATACCACCATACTGCAAATATGTTTACACTTATGATTTAATTTTCATAGGATGGCAAGTTACCCTTTAGCAGTTAATTGAGAACTTACTTCCATACAAAAGGTTTCATCTTGTATTGTGAGTGTTCATCATAGCGCTTTGAGTTACCTTCATAGTAGAGAGACTTTTCACTGCCACCCTGCACACCTCTTCTTTGATTGTTGCATTATAGTGGTATATAGTTGTAGTGTATTCTATACCTCTGCCATACCATCCATAACCCCTAGAATAGAGCAAGCATACATGCAGTAGTGTGGTAATGGAATTTTTACATATTTTATGTGGACTTAGGGGGTGTATATCATGGGTGCAATATTTTGAAGCTTTTTAGTGTCAGTTAGACAATAAAGGTTATTTTCTTCTTTGTAGCAAGTGAGTGCAGAAGGGTAGAGGAGATTTAACATGGGAATCAAGGCTTCAATCATTGGGTTCAAGGTGGGCTATGATAATATAATTAAGAAAAAATGGGAGGTTCTAATAGTGGCTCCACTTGGGGGTGAATGGAAACTTAGTCTTTGTAAGAATTCAGAAGCACTCTTTGGGACAATGACCATGGCTAAAGAGAAGCAAAAGGGAGTCCTAAACTACTGTGCATGGAAAATATTTATTTTAAGAGAAGAGGTATTTCAAGAATTGTCCATGCACTGACAATTCTCGATCTTCACCTACCATATTTTGCAAGTAATGTGAATCCTCCCCACACTTGTTTGTAATGACAAATGGGCCTAACCACAATGCCTCAAAATTTCCACGTTTTCCCTTATCCTGATTTCTAGCATTCCACATAAGAATTATGTCATCAATTTGGAATTTTCTATCCTTGATTTTTTTGTCAAATAAATACTTCATTTAAAGCTGCATTTTCTCATTTTGCCTATGTGCTTGAGATCTAGTTTCATCTAATTCTTCCAGTTGTTCCATCCTTTCTTCCATGGGCTTAGGGATATCTATATCCTCCTTTAACATGATGTTTTAAACAACTAGAAGGTTGTGCATTGAAATTCTTGCTTGAGGTCCATACACTAGTTCAAAGGAATATTCTCCAGTGGCTTTCTTCACTATGATCCTATCTACCCATAATACTAGTTTCAATTTTGAATCCCAAGCTCTCTTGTTATTATCAAGCATCCTTCTAATCATCTTCATAATGCTCTTATTTCTAGATTTGGCATTTCCATTAGTCTAAGGATGATGTGGGGAAGCATATAAATCACTATGCCATGGGATTCAAAAAAATTCTTGAATTCATTAGATCTAAAGCACATCCCATTATTTTTTATCAGTCTGACAGTGACTCCAAACCTTGTGATGATATTTTCTAGCAAGAAATTGATTACTACTTTAGTTGTAGCTTGCTTTGTGGGAATTGTTTCAATCCATTTGGTAAGGTAGTTAGTGGCTACAAGTATCCATCTATGCCCCCCACTTGAATTATCCATTATCTCCCCTATGAAATCAATACACTGTTGGTGAAATGGTGCTTCAAACCGTATGGGTCTTAAAGGTAGTTCTCCTTGATACTTCAATATGCTAGTGAATTTTTGGCATGTCTCACACCCTCTTACATATTTGTGAGCATCAATAAAGACCTTTGGAATCAATACACTGTTGCTGAAATGGTGCTTCAAACCGTATGGGTCTTAAAGGTAGTTCTCCTTGATACTTCAATATGCTAGTGAATTTTTGGCATGCCTCACACCCTCTTACATATTTGTGAGCATCAATAAAGACCTTTGGCTAGTAGTATACATCTCTTAGTACCTTATGTACATTGGTATTGCTTGATAAGTGGCTCCCACATATGCTTTCATGTATTTATTTCAAAGTTTTTGTGCTTGTCCCTCATCTAAGCATAACAATAGGATGCCATCCCTATTTTTCCAAAACAAATCACTACTTATAAAAATATACTTTGATGCTTAGATTTTCAGTGTCCTCTTCTAGTTAGCACTCATATTGTTATGGAACTTCATATGTTTTAGGTAATAGGCTATATATGTATACCAATGTGTATATTCAATGCTTGAAATTAGATCCTTGTGTTTTTCAATGTTGTGCACTTGAGCAGCTTCCAAATTGGACTCAACCATCAATTTTACCATAACTTTCCCTCTAACAAGTTTTGTAATTTGGATATCAATTTTGAATTCTTCAATTCTATTAATCCAGCTACACCTCCTTCTTGTGATCAATTTGCACAAAGACATTTTTGGCTTCTACATTTGGCACATAAGCAATCACCTATGCCCCTACTAGGTAAGGCCTAAATGCTTTTATTTCCTTGACTAGTGCATAGGAATATTTCTCAATAGCATCATACTTCAATTCATCCCCTTGAAGTGACTTACTAAAAAGTGAGATTGGTTGATCATACCCCTCTTCATTCTTTTGCAACATCACAACGACAATCGTATGGTAAGATGCAAAAGAGAACATTAAGAAGGGTTTTTTGAAGTTTGGAGATTTTAATATAGGATCCTCCTTCATGGCCCTCTTTATTGACACAAATGCATCTATGGCTTCACATTTCCACTCAACTTATGCACCCTTTTTTAGCATTTTTGATATAGGTTTTACAATTTAAGAAAAAATGGAGATGAATCTTTTGAAAAAAGTTTATTTTTCCAAAAAAGGATTGGATGAATTTTACCATTTTAGGGATAGGAACTTTATCAATAGCCTCCACTCTCTATGGATCAATTTTTCCTCCTTCCATGGAAACTATGTGTCCTAGTAACTTCCCTTCGGTCACTACAAAATGATACTTTTTGGGATTCAAGGATATCACATACTCAAGTGATTTGATGAATATTTTTTTGGGATGTGTGCAACGATCCTCTACATTCTTTGAATACGTCGTCAAGTCATCTTGGTAAATAACTATAATTTTGTTAACCAGGTATGTAAAAGCTACATCCATGGCCCTTTGGAAATTAGCACCAACATTTGTAAGTCCAAATGGAATTCTTACATACACATATGTCACCAATGGTGTAGTAAAAGTGGTCTTATATTGTTCTAATTCCTTAACTTTGACCCAGTTATAGCCTGAAAACCCATCCATCATAGATAGTAGCTCACATCAATTTATTTTCTACAACATTTCCTCCATATTTGGGAGTGGGTAGTTATCCTTATGCAATGAAATATTTATATTTAAAAAATCCACGCATAACCTTATATCCCCATTCTTTTTTATCACTGGTACCATCCCTAAGTTTCATTAATTCTTCCTATATTTTGGGTTCCAACATGGTATTTATGGGCATCTGCTTCTATCTAAAAGGTTTAGTATCTAGTCTCAAGGGAATCTCATTCTAGTATATATCTTCTCTATAGGCCTTGATCATCATGTGACCATGCAAATACATGCTTATACATTTTCAATAAGATTATGAGCATTTCCCTTATTTTTGGATTGATCCTTCTACCTGTGTATAGTCTCTTTGGGGAAATTTCAGTTCCAAGGTTTATTTCCTCAAGGTATTCTTGTTTAATGGGTGCATGCTTCAAAAGGGTTTGGTCATTTTCATCAAAGACCCTTTCTAGGGCTACTAAACCCTTTGGGATCTTGTTGGTTCTTAACTGTACCATTTCTTGACCAAAGACATTATCCTTACCATCTACATTTTCCACGAAAGTATTAAAGTCTATTTGATGGGCTTCATACTGATCAATAATTGAAGAAACCTTATTAGATCATCATCATCATTGAACTCCTGCTAGTTATAGACATTATTAGGGATAGATGGTCTAATATTTAATTCAACCTCTAAAATGCTTTCTAACATGACATTATACCTCTTCAAGGTCACATTTCCAAGAAATTATGCCATTAGATTATGTTATCTTTCTATCCATTTGATGGAGAATGCATCAAAGAGCTTTACAGTGTCCCACATGACATGTTTGTATTATTTGAGTCTTTTATTATTTGAAGCATATCTGGTCTTGACTTATGAGAAAACTAGCTAAAAATATCCATATATTGAGAGTAGTTTGAACCCATATCTAATAGCAATATTTAGACCTAACAATAGTGACTCATACTTTTCTATATTGTTCATGAATGCATTCAAATGATAGTAGAAATGAGTATTTGAATGTCTTACCACTAGGTGCAATAAAGACCACACCTGCTCCATTGCCTTCTTTACTACAAGCACCATCAAAGTACATCTTCTAGATGCCAAATTCATCACTTTAGGTTGTATTTCAAATTGGATCACTATTTTTCAACTGAGGTTGTAATTGTTAAACTCTAAAAATCCCCAAATCCACACCAAAAAAGGAGTTCATCTAATTATAATCAATGTGATCCACTACTTGCTCTGATCATGGTTCTTTGTATAATTTAACTTATTTCCAATTAATGGGTATGGTTGCATATGATAGGTTCAATTGTACATTTCCTCCTACCGTAGTAATCCACTGCCTTGATGATAACATTCCATAATAGGGTAGAGTGTTAGCCACAATAATATCAATTCTATATGTGGCTTCAAGATAAGCAACTACTTTTAATTCCACATCAAACATCACAATAACAATAGGAAAAGATCCATTATCCATGGCATAACATTTCCCATAGGTAGTGTCAACCCATGGGCCCAACTCTTTCATAACTACCATGGGCATAATATTAATTGCTACTCCTGAATCAATCATGCAGTTTCTTACCAATTTATTGTTTATCAGCAAGGTGATGTAGAAAGGATCCACATGAGATGGATTCTTTGTTAAAGTAGTTCTAAAGTATACCTTAGGATCTTTAATGGTTTCTTCTTTGACATTATTAAGTTGTGTATCATTGTTTTCTTGTTTAGCATTAGTTCTATTTTGACCTCCATGCCTGTTTCGAACATTTGAAATCAACTTCATGGCACTATCTCTATATTCATATATTTTCATTATTTCCAACAATGGCATTGACATCTTAATTTGGGACAAATTTTGTTCCATGTCAAATGAATGTGTGTTTGTTTTAGTTTTTCCTATTTCTATTATAGCATGTTTTTTATCCTTCACATGTTGCTTAGGATTACTCCCCACTCTATTTTGTTAACTTTTTGTTGCTTCCTTTCGAACATATTTGTAAGTTGTCTCTTATGGCTTCTTCATTTCTTCATTATTTTGATTTTCCATGGTGACCCTCTTATACTTTTGTGGGTGCTTCACTAATAGACCCCTAGGTATCCCTTGATCAAGATTTATAGTTATGTTTCTAATGTTGTAATTTCTCTTTTCTTTTTCCATAGCAACAATTATAAGTTCCTTCCTCTCCTACTTAGTAGGTATTCTTCGTTTGATCTCATTTGATTGTTTCCTAGCAACATTAATTTGAGAAGCTCTTATATCATTATCTTCTTAATTTAAAAATACTTCTTGTTGAGCCATATGAACATTGTACTTTCAATTTTCCACATCATATTCAAACCCATCTTCTTTTGAAGATGAATATTTTGTATATGTCCCATAAGGTCGAGCTGCCAACATGTTTATAGTGTGATCATTTATTTCTTATTCATATATCACTTCATCTTCTTGGATTGATTGTGCCACTATGCAATATTTAGGAGAATGAGGGAGATTGCAAGGTACACACCATGGAGTTTTTTCTACCATATGTGTCATGTGCCTCTTTAATTGATCAAGAGTGTCTTTACTCACATTTTTCTTTTGATTAATATTGATTGTACTTTCGTCCTTCCAATTTTTCCTATAGGGAATTTCATGTAACCTTGGTTTATCATTTCTATGATGGTTTGGTTGCTTATGTTGATGGGAGTCAGGTTTTTGCAATATTCTAGTTTCATCCCTTCTTCTTACCTTTCCTAAATCCTTTATATTATTCTCTATGTTCAAAGAATCTCTGAATGCTTTAATGAGGATAGGAGGATTCCTTGTTCTAAGCTCATAATTGGTCTTTGGATTAAATTAATTTAAATAGAAAACTAAGCACATCGAATCAATTGGCTTTAGCTGAGGTGGAATCCTATTGAATATCTTAATAAATCTTGTATTAAAGTCTGCAACTGGTTCATTATAACTTTGCTAAATATTTTTTAGTTCATGCAAAGAAAATTTTGGATATGGTCTCCATATTGCTCCTTAAAGATTCTCTTGAATTCTTCCTGAGAGCTTATTGAGGGATCCGGTAGGTTTTTATACCAATCCCTGACATCTTCAATTAGGGATTGCATAAACAACTTCATGTAGACATCTTTATGTTGTACATAAAAACCATCCATGACTGTTTCAAATGCCCTAATGCCATCCTCTCCTGATATAGTGTGATTCCCAAAGAATTTTGGGATTACATTTCTTATATGATTATCAATTAGATTTCGATACCATTGAATTACAAAGAAGTCAAGCTACCCAAATCTATCTATATTCATGGGCCTCCTTATAAATGGGTTTTTGTTAGGCTGATAGTTTTGATGTTGATTTCCTTGTTGGTATTGGTAATTATGCAGGCCTTGCTGCACATTTTGGGTAGGACCTCCATAAGGGTGTATATTTCTTTGTATATTTTAGTTAGGGCCTTGATGTGGATAATTCTCAGTATGTTGGTTGTGATTTCAATATCTTATTCTTCCCTAGGAAAGTGGGACTGGATAAACGTTACTTATGGAAGTATTTGGTGGGATTGAAACTTGAATTGTAGGGACATTTTGTTGCACATGAGCAGCACTAATTGTATTCCCTAAGTTCCCCATTGTGTTGAGAGATTCTTTTGGGATCTTAGGACCACCTGTGTTTTGATTGTAGGTGAGGCTATTTTGTATCATATTAGGGGTAATTTGGTAGTTTAATTCGAGAAGTTTTTGAGTCAATTTTTTCTCTTGTTTTATCAATTAAATCCTTTTAACTTGTTCTGACATTTGTTCAACCCTTTGGTCTAAATCTTGACAAGTTGGTTCTCTTGTAGTAGGACCACCATACGTATCTATGAAGAGTAGTGTAGATGGTACATGTTCCATGAATCCATGTTGAGATTTCTTGACATATTGTTGATTCATTCTATCCTCATAATCTCTTTTAGCCTTAGTTTCCCTTACTTCATCTATACACACTTGGAACTCATTCTTTTTTTGAGGATCAATCCTAAAAGAAAGAAAAAAAAATTTATAAGTTGATTTGTTCAGGAGAGTTGTGAGGGTCCCTTGGTGGGAATTTTTCATTGTTTTGAAATTTTTATCCATGAAAAGGATTGTTATATACTATGAAGTGTTGTTCTGAATTATTCCCTTGATCATTATAGGTATTGCTTTGTAATTCTATGATTTGAGGTGGATTTGATATGGATCCCTCTTTATTAATAGTGGTTCTTGAAGTGGGAGGGGACCTTGAACCATGATTTTCTATCCACTTTTTATTGTCTTTCTTTGGGCTTCCATTATGTAAGGATCTTCTACCTTTCATCTTGGGCAAAACTATAATGCTTTGATGTCTGAAATCTAATCTTTTTCATCTGATGATCAACTAATCACTCATACACAAATTGTTAGAGATATTTTACTAGAGTCACCACCTCTCGTAGAGAGGACTAAGTTTTATTTTTTGGTCCCTTTTCACCAAAAAAGTTATATCCCTTTGACTACCACCACAATAAAACTTTTGTTTCAGCACCCTTTAGTTTTCAACTCTTCCCAATGGAAGCTACCTCCCTAGCAGAGTCACCAATCTATTGATTCCTAAATCTACAGATTGCTAAACTCTAAAAGTATTCCAAGATTTATGTTTAAGTTTAACAATTATTTTTCCAATGAATGGACTCAACCAAGATGGTTGAAATTCTCTTCTCTTCAGTCTCTTCTATGCCTTGGAGGGTATACCTTGATCACCAATAAATATACACTCTCCAAGATTAAATGGTGATGTTTGAGTAGATTAAACCTTTTGAATATTTTGTGTGATCAATAATTTTTCAATTAAATCATCCTCATGTGATCACAACTCTTCAATTAAATGAATTTCTCTCAATCCATTTCAATATGGCATGAGGATTAGAAATAGATGATTTAAATGTAGAACTAACTTCTACTCCTACTCCTACTATAGAAAATTAAAATGTATGAAGAAGGTTTTGTGAGATATTGTTTTTGGAATAAATGTGATCATTTCCTTCTACTTATTGGGAAATTGAGTTAGGATGTGAATGATATGTGTCCTCCTTCTAGCTGAATTTGAATTGTTTAGCACTTGAGATGTTTAAACCTTTTATAAATGTGGAAGATTGTAGTTACCAGGCTCTTCTTATTGATCCCAATGATTCTCCCCACATTACTATGATTTACCTAAAAGAATTTAATCCTTGAAGGAACCAATTAAATTAACCACACAAAGACAACAAATGTGTTTTGATAAATTAGATATACCATTGATATATTCATTTAAATAACAAGGAAAGATCAAACTAGAGACATCAAGATAGCATTCATCAATTAAATTCAAAAAATAATTGAAACCAAAGTTTGACCACCATTTATATCTTTTTTTCCATTGATTTTCTTTAAACAGTTTTACAATGTGTATCATAAGTCTCTCCTTTTCAAAAATATATCTTACTACTACCTCTTCAAAATTAAAACTTGATTTCCCTTTTATAGGTAGAAAAGGGAAGTGACAAGCTTCAGGCCGTTACAAAGCAACTTTTGGGTCACCCACCCCTGAGTGTAAACTAAAAGTATCAATTTTTTTATGCATGATTACAAAGAAATAATTAAAGAGAAAAGATAAACAACAATATTTGAATGTTTGTGGCACTTGTAGTACATCAAAAATCCATTAATCATCGTAAGGCACCCATGATCATCCAATCTAGCAAGGTCCTCTCACCATGATGGGGTGTCCAAGGCTTAGTACTTTTTCTATATTTGGTGCAAGGCCTATTCCTATAGGGGAGCTAGAGATGTCTTCTCCTATTGGTATATTGTGTCGTTATGAGGCTATTTGTACTCTTGTACTTTTGGCATCTTGTCCAAGTGATTATTCCACTTGGTATCTAACAATCCTCTAGCATCAGTGACAAAATTTGAGTATCTAGTGTAACATCATGAAAATAGGAAAGATTAAATTCAAACACAAAGCCTATAAACTATAATTCAATCTAAAGCTAAACAACAAAGAACAAAGAAAATAGCTAAAACATAAAACAATATCACCAAATATCAATGTAACTCAATGGATAACCTCTGTTGTTCTTCTCCATGTCATCATGTTGGTAATCTTGCCCTGATATTTTTAGTAAGTGTGCAAGTATAGCCTTGATAGATGTGATTATAGAAAAATATCGAAGATTAACAAGTGCTCCAAAATTCATACAATTTCGGGAGGAGTAAAATGATGAAAGTCATATCAATTTATAGAAAATTGATCACTTGAATGATAGGCCAAGATTAAAAGATAAATGAACAATTCAGATTAAAGTATTTGACATGCATTATGATAACTATTAGTATTGACATGAGTGATAACACGTAAGAATAGAGATAAATATTAAATAATGATTTAATCTCAGGTTGAAAGTATTCAAAAGTAGAAGAATAATGATTGCATGACAAAGATAAATATAGAATAATGGACACAATCTGTTCAAATGCACGCATAAAATTAATTAATTAAATAAATATATTTAATTAATATGTATGTACATGCATATGAGTTAGAACTAGATAATTGATTGGTTATGACAGAGAGTTTATTCACGAAAGACACTTAGACATTAAATTAGGAGATAACTAACTGATTCAAATAGATCTTGAGTCAAGTGGAAATGAATACTTAGATAACTTAAAAATTTATCTAAATATAGAGGAATGTGTTAAAAAATAGACTTTTATAAATTAAATGATTATTTAATTCAAGATTTGATGTTTTAAGGATTAATTAAATAAATAAGATTTATTTAATTAAGTGAAGAAAAGGTTAAATGGGTAATTAAATAATTAAAGTATTTATTTAATTATAGTTGAAAATATGATAAAGATAAATTAAATGAGAATTTATTTAATTTAAGGAGGATAAAGTTAATTAGTGACGTAATTAAATAAAGAACATTTATTTAATTAATCAGGATAGAATAAAGATAATGTGAATTAATTTAATAATTAAGTTTATTTAATTAATAGAAGAATGAAGGTTAACATGAATTAATTAAATAATTAAAATTTATTTAATTAATAGATGAGAAAGGACTTAATAAATTAATTAATAATTAACATTATTTAATCACGACAATGAAAAATACAAACTATGAAGAAATTGAAGTCGCAGGCTTAGACCAAATTTTAGTGTCTACATTTTTCCCCTCTTTGATAGAATGTCATTTCAGCATTGTGTCAAAGAAAATCGATCAAAAAAATGCCCCATTCATTCCTTAGTGTGAAACAAGTGACGGTATGCCCCCTCGAGAAAATTGACAAATTTTTGGAAATTTCAAAAAAATTGGAAATAATCTCGATTAGTCAATTTGATAGCCAGAAATGGAATGGAGTTGACAGAAATGAATTTTGGGGTGTTAGGTACGTTTACGAGTCGATAGAAGTTGATTTTTTATGTGGCCAATAGACAAGGTTGGAGGAAATGCCACCAAAAACCCTAGGTATAAATAGAAAAGGGGTGAAAATCCAATTCATTTTCACCCTCCAAGTTTAGAAAACTGTGATTTTTTCTCTAGACTTCTAGCAACCATGTCTCTAATTCCATACTCAGATCATCGAGCTTATCGCATCTGGATGTTCAAACAACTTGCAAACGCGGGCCCCCGATATTTAGTCTGAAACCATCTCTTGCAATTGAAATTTTCACATTTTTCAATGACATTTATTTTCTTTTTAGTCATGTGTCATTTTTCTGAATGACCACATATGATTGCATTTTTTATGCATATGTATGTGGAACAACACATATGTATAATCACATAGAATGATAGCATAGGAATTTTGAAATTTGAACACATTTGTTTCTTACTTCAACACATCTATATATTTGCATTGCATTTGCAATTAAAATTAGTGCATACAACATTTCGAAATGCATTTTTTTGTGTAAACACATTTGAATTTTGTATTGTCATTGTGTAGGCATGTTTGACATATATTCGCATGTACATTATGAACCACATTTTCTTATAAAAATAGTGCATTTGATATTTTGTAATGCATTTGCAAATTTAAATGACACATTTGGGATTTTGCAATGCATTTGAAAATGAAATGATGCATTTGACTGGAAAAAAAATGTTGTAATTTTGGATTAGGATAGGCTTTTGACTTTGACATGAGGCATGCATAATGCCATTATAGGTTGTATTGGATCCTATATATACTAGAGACTCAAGACCATTGACTTTCAACTTTCATGATCGATTGTGGAGTAGGGAGAAATAGTTTCTATGGCACTTGGGTCTACTTCATGTGATGTTCATGCCCACTATTCGAGAAAAACCAAGGACTATAAACTATGTTGTGCAACCAGTGGCATTCAAAGACAACATTGTTTCATCTACCTACTAGTGAGGCGATGATGACATTAGAGGGTTCATATAGGGTATTGAGGCTATCGATTAGAGGAGCTCAGGTCATGTACGATACTCATAGGGGATTCACAGAGATGTGTAGCTATTATCCCAACCAGGACATTAGATAGCTAGGAATAGACCATTATGAGATTAGATGGCATGTGTTAGCATAGAGATACAGTAGGTTAGATTGTCTATTGTGTACATTGATTGGAGGTATAGTTCTTCTTGACCGTCGAGGTCATGGATTCCCTATAGGATGGAGGTAGATGCTTGTAGGTATGTTAGAGAGGTGGGTGGTGTATGCCTAGGGCCCTAGTTTGTTGGCCATGTTATACTTTCATTTACATGATATTTCCTATAGAGAGGTATAGTCTATGAGTTGTGGTACCACGCTCCTCATGGTATGGGTGTGGGAACACATAGTCATTTTCTGTCCACCTATTATAGGTCAGGTGTAGCATGGATTGCCATATGCCTTCCGATATGTGGGGGAAAACACGTAGAATCATGTTGGTGATACTGGATACTACAAACATGCCATCAATACGATGGTTCAGTTCATTTGGAGGCCATACGTGGACTACCCACAATGGGCTGATGAGGATGGGCATTTTTTTTTCTAAAATACACAGTATCTGATTGGACGAATAGTCTCACATGTGCACATCATTGAGAGGAACTTGCTAGAGCATGTTTTTAGATAGTTTGGAGAGGTTGGGGATGAGCCTCAAGGTTGAGTAGAGTATTCTAGATCTTCTAGGGAGGTGATATTGTGGGGAGCTGAGATTCTTGTAGCGATAGTAGAGGCACACATTGATGTCTTACAACTAGTACAGTGGGAGTGGAGAGGTGAAGTAGTGGATCCAGGTATGATAGAGGCATATGATCACTGGTGGACCACTGACAGGCCAGTTCCATTGACAGATCCAGACCAAGATGCTCCTGGAGAGAGGCATGGAACAAGACCGTGAGGTAGATGTGGGAGAGGTAGAGGTTGTGTTGTGAGAGGTGATAGAGGTGATGGTGGAGATGGAGGAGGAGGAGGTTGAAGAGGTGGTGGGAGGGGGAGACATGGTTGTAGAGGATGAGGCATTCATTTATCACCTATCTATGAGGAGGAGAGGGAGGGAGAGGATGTTACCATGCTCGGGGTTGGTAGAGGTGTGGAGGAGGTTGATGTTGAGGTTGGTGGTGAGGAGCATGCAGAGGAGGTGAAGATAGATGCTCCTAGTCTACTTGTTGGCTACCAGGATGATGATGATGAGGAGGATTATATGGATGACCAAGAGGGGGGTTTCCATGATAGGATTATGGAGGAGCTAGAGGATGATGGGATGGAGGGGCCACAATAAGATGACACAAGTCCTATTTAGCGGGAGGTAGTAGATTTATGGGCCTAGGTAGCATCTCTTGAGGAGTAGATGAGGACATTGATGGTAGAGAAAGATGTAGTTGTGATGGAGAGAGTTAGAGCATATCTGGATAGAGATTAGGCCATAGCTTGAAGGCATGAGACTGCGTAGAGTTTTACACAATTTATAGCTCTTTGCAGTGGGCCATCTACAACTTTTGCATGGGAGTTGGTTAGAGCTGGTGACAGGGAGAGATATTATAGGAACCTATATGAAGCATATATTCCCCCTTGAGATACACGATCCTAGCTACTCACATGCACAGAGTAGCAGATCACAGAGCAAGACACAGAGTAGGACAGTGAATACAGAGGGTGGTGCAAGAGCACCTAGGTCATGGAATGCCTTCAAAAGGCTATTATGTTAAATTTATGTGTTCAAGTCTAAATTTGAGTGTCAAGGCCATGAAAAGGCTAATTTTCATGTAATCAAGTCATAAAAGAAGTCATTAGGAGGTGAAAATGCAAAAAAATGCAAATAATACACTATTGTTGTCAAAATGTGATTATGTAAACAAAAAGGCATAAATCAAGCATATTAGGAGATAAGAGGCAGTTTGAACCGAATGGGAGTTAGAAAATCAGTTGGAAGGAGGGAAAGAAAACTATAAGAGCCTTGTAATGCATGCAAAAAGAGAACTCATTATTCTTTTAACTAGATTTGAATTAAAAACCCATGTTTTTTTGTGTTAACAATAATCTTTCCTTGTTTTATCTTCATATTGATTGTTTGGGAGTTTCAAAATACAAACTCATTGGGTGATTTCATTTTAGGAGTTAGTATCCATTTCAAAAAAGTAAGAAAGTCATTTTTTAAGAAAAAAAGGAATACAGGGAACCTTTTGTGCCACTGGCAGAGTCCCTTCTTACAGTAGTTTTGAGATTTATTTGAGAGGTTGAGACCCATCCCATCGATGGAAACTTGGTAGAATGGTGGGATGGGATAAGTAGGATGTTTTATTTTGTAAATTTTTTTATGTAGATGTGTGTGTGTGTGTGCAGGGGTAAGAAAGGATGTGGAAGATTTTTTGTGTTAAAGGAGGAAATTCTAAGTTTTTCAATCAGAATGAATAGTTTCCAGTGTGACAGTGGATAAATATCAAGTGTATGGGCTTGGAATTGGTTCCAAAGGTCTTGGCAGACATAAAAAATCATATTCCAGTTGGTGGCTAGAGAAATAGAGGGAAGTGAGTGACCTTAAATACTTGAACCTTGTCATTTTGATGGAGTTACAATAGAATTTATGCTTGAATGAGGTTGTAAAGGCAGTACATATTGTTTTGGGAATGATGATTCTATTGGTGTCTTGAACATAGAGATGCAGATCTAGTGTTTATATGATGATGTATTGAAGTTGTTTCAATCAAAAAAAGATGAACATTGTATTTTGAAGGTCTGATAATTTTTTATGACAAGAAGGATTGGTTGATGTTGGTTTTCCTTGTAAGGTAAGTTGCTTGAATAGATTTTGGTAGAAGAGTATGGACTGTTTAAGTGACCTAATTTTGATTATGGTTTGGTACTAACATTTTGATGATGCATAAGTTGAAGAATATGGCATGAGTGTTTTGTTGCCTTGATAAATGAGATATATTGGTGTATTAATGATGTAAGTGTCGAGTTTGTTGAAATTGATAAATCATGTAAAGATGCTATTGGAGAATGAGAGGATTGCTTTCAAAGGTCCTAATTTGAGTTTTTTTGCTTTTGATCAACTTTATGGTGTAGAATATGGTTTTGTTGAACACTAACTTGATGCCTCAAAGTTGTGTAGATTAGAAAACTAAAGAGTTTTTTTGTTGAAGTTAAGTGAAAAGTTGATGATTACATATTTGATCTTCTCCTGATTTAATTTGGGTTTAAAATCCCTTGAAGAAATGATGGTGTTGAGGAGTTTGGTTATGATGCTTTGAATCAAAGGGGGTCGAGGGACCTCATAGATCTGGCCCATATGACAAGCCTACTTCTGAATAGAGGTCATCAGGGTCTCGCCATCATTCACCTCCACATTTTGTTCATGGTAGCAATGGGAGTTCTAGATAGGGACATGTATTGATATTTAGTGAGATATTGTATTCTAATCATAAAGCCTATGAGCTTCATATTTATTGATACATTATGACATTGTGATGTGACACTTTTTGAGAAATATATATATATATATATATATATATGATTTTGGCAGCGATTCTCATGATATGTAGTTCTATGTATGATTATGTAGTATTTTATGTATGCACATGTTCTATATGATATGCCTATGTTTTGGATGATCATATCTACCTTAAGATGTGTTTATGCAACTTATGATGTTATGTTTATTCTATATGATGATTTTTGCATTGATTTATTATGGTATCAATGGATGTTATGTATGCAATTTATGATTATGAGATGCAATGTGATTTTTATATATGCAATACTATCTACATGTAATGCTACATGTTTGATGATGATGGATGTAATGTGATGCATATATTTACACTTGCTATGTACATGTACTACTTTTTAATGTAATCTGTTAGCTCTCAAAAATGTAGGCGAAAAGCCTCAAGAGGTTGTCGATATCTTGGTACGTTTCAGGGTAACAAACAAGGTCAAAATATTTAGAACTTATACTCTTTAGGTGCTGCTAGACCTAGGTGAGTGTACCTATATGAATGAAGTAGACTTAATGTGCTTATCTCTCTTGAAATGTTTTACCCACAATGGCAGATGGGAGTGGACAAATAAAACTAAATTTGTTATAAATTGTATAGCAATATTCAAAACTAAATCCTAATATGTTCATTTAACAAATGTAAAGAAAATGAATGAATCTAAATGGTGAAAAATGCAAAGACTAGTGCCTTATTGGTTATGCAGAGTCAAATGAAATAGAAATGGGCAACTTATTTCTGGAGAACACTCAAATTGTTTGGCATATGTTTTGTTTATAACTTGTATAAACATGCAAGATTGTGATTACTAAGCTCTTCTTAATGATCTAGATGAATTTCCTTGATTACTATGATCAATCAAAAGGATTTAATCTTTTCTTGAAATAACCGATCAATTAACCACACAGATACAACAAATGTGCATTGATAAACTGAATATAAACTTGTTATATAAATTTAAACAACTAGAAAGCATCAATCTTGGAGACAACTTAGTAATACTTTCAATAAGCACAATAGACAATTGACACCAAAAATGAGCCTCCACATCAATTGATTTTCATTGATATCTCCATTTTGAAATCATGTATCATAATCTATGTTCTGAAAATTTTATTCTACTGTATCCATTTCTAATCTATCTACTCTATATCTAATATCTAATTTCTAATGTCTCCATTTACAATCGAAAATGGATATTTATACATTCGAATTTAAAAGGAAACATTGCTTTGCAATCAGATGTTGGTGAACAGTTGAATTCGAGCTTTTATTAACATCTGTTGAACATTCTCCAAGACATCCTGTAGTCATACCAATCATCAAAGTCTCACTGACAGATATCCTTTCATCCTATGTGTTTTGCTATAACATTTTGTTGTCGGGGAGACATCCCACAGATCACTTTGTGTCTTATCAAAATACCCCATGATGTATTCTTGTCGTTGAGACATATGGGCTTCCTCCCCAATGAAACAACATATCGGCGTGACATAAGAGTTGGAAAGACTGCATAACCTTACTCCAAAAACTATTGATAGAACTCTCTTGTGCATTGTTGGCAAGACTGGAGACATTTTCCAAGACCTCATTACAATACCGTTTAGTCTTATCGATGTATATCTTATCGGTGTGACATATGGGTTGCCATGACTTATTCCGATGAAAGATCTTATCCCTATACGTTCTTTTTGTTTCTGGTCAGTAAGACATGAAATGTTCGGTAAGATATCACCTTGAGACCATTTAGTCTAGCCGATACATCGATCTGTGCACTAGTCAGTGAGACAATAATATTTCGCTAAGACCTCACTCTGATGACCTTTATCTGGCTGATAAACCTCCTCATGCACTGGTTAGTGAGACACAACCCATTCGATGAGACCTCACCCCAGTGATATCATTCTTACCAATATGAATTTGCTTGTGTCACCAAGACAATAGATAGTGTCTTTTTGATAGGCTACAAAATATACATCAGTAAAAGAATGCATCATGGAATGGGAAGACCCTCACTATCTCATGCCGATAGGAAAATAAATTTGAAATACTCAAGTCTTGATGGATTTTTTGGAACTACACGGAAAAGTATGAGAAAAATGTTATGAGGAGAGGCCCTGTGCATATGGTGAGGATTATTTTGGAAACTTAGGGGTATGGAACAAGTTCTGAAATTATTCAAAATTTTACAGTTCTAACATAATCTATGATAATAAATGCCTATTATGCCATGATTTCCTAGATATGATAGATGCTTATGTTTTCTTTTTATAATGCAAGATATATGTATGATTTATGTAGTATGATTTTTATATTATGTTTCTAACATGAATGCATATGCAAGATGTTTTATATTTTTGTGTATCAGAGGACTCCATCATAATGCAAGAAAGAAGAAATTTTAGTCCAGAAAGAAGATGAATAATAAAAGACATGGTTGTTAGTATTAGCAATCTTTGATATTTTTCTGAATCAAAAAAGGCTTTGCACTTTATCATCATTGGGCGCTAACTAATACAAATGGAGACAAACACCCTGATATGACATAGATAGAGGTGTACAAGGTCATCCACCTACTAACAATAGATAGTCACAGCCAAGGATTTTCTGAACTCATACTAAGGGCACAATTTCCTGAGTCTTTTTTTCAAGATAAACCATAGACAACAAACAAATAAAAGATAGGTCATGAGACATCATCGCTCCTCTAAATACTTCATGGGAAATTCTTGTGAAAACTAGTAACATGACTTAAAATCCACAATTAAGAGATAGTCGACAAACAATAGTCAAAGAAAATGGAATACAGATAGATTGTTTCTTTTCTAAATCCTTCATGGGACATCCTTGAGAAAGCTAGTAACATGATTCCAATCATAAATTCAAATGAAATGATAAGATAAATAAGCCATAAATTCAAAAATCCAATAAAATATTTTCCAAAACTTGATCTGTTTGTTTTATTGTTTTGTTTGATAAGATGATTGATTGATAAAACCTTATTTCAGGAGAGACACATAACAAATAAGATGTTGAGCCTGGTTTCAAATTTATGACTATTTGTATAAGGCATGCCAAAGCTTTGTTTCAGAAAGACATGTATCATATAAGACATTGAGTCTGATGTCATTGATGTTAACTTATGTAAGGCCATGATGATTGTTTGACAGTGTTTGTATGTAGGAAGGACTCATCCTATATAAGACATAGATTTGTTTGCTAATATCTAAATTTAAGAAGGACTCATCCTGATTAATACATAGGTTGATTGTTTTGATGATGTATGTTTTTAGGAAGGACACATCCTGTAGCAAACATAAGTTGATTTGTTTTGATGATGTAGCTTTGACAATTTGTTTGATTTGACTTGATAAGATTGTTGAATTGTTCATCTTGTTGATGTGTGACTTGATATGATGTGTTGATAGTTGACAGTGTGTGTTGACGAACCCTAAAGGATTGACCTAGTGTGGCCTTGGGGGCTCATTGATTCATGGCCTTGCCTATGTTATACATGTAGAGACCTCGTAGTTTGACTAGACTTTGACTGACACGAATGACTATAAAAGCTTGATTTGTATGAAGATATATGACATGTGTGGTAGTGCATGTGACGAACCCTAATGGATTGACCTAGTGTGTCCTTAGGGGCTCATCGATTGATGGCCTTTCCTACATTATACACACAGAGACCTTGTAGTTTGACATGAATAATGACCTTGTCATATAGATATTGATTGAATCATGATTTTATATAGCCAAACCTAAATGGACTGACCTAATTCCTTGGGGGCACATCAAAAGATGGCCTTTCCTACATCTTATTGTAGAGGCATCATAGTTTGACAAATGACAAAGACTGACAAGTGTGATTGACCCTAACTCTATTTTTGGATTTTTGACATGTTTTGATTTTTTTGTCTTTTTGAAGTTTTATGATGTTTTTGGATTTTCTTAGGACACTTTGTAATTTTTTTGGATTTTTTCAATGGTTTTACATCTTCAACATAACCAATGTAAGAACCAATATGATGCAAGTCAAGTGCTTGCCCCCAGTCGAGTATAAGACCAATTGATTATGAATAGGATGGGATGGGGGATATGAAATGCACTTGATGTCAATTGTTCCAAGTTATGGGAAGGACTGTTGTTTATTATGAAGGGTATGTACAAATGATGGATGGAAAAGATAGGTGATATGTATAGTGATAGGTAATATGTACAGGGATAAGCAATATGTATAGAGAGGTTAGATTAGAATAATGATAGGCAAAGGAGCTGAGTCAATTGCACATGGCACCTGTTTTCCAGGTTTTCACCATGGTAATTATCCAAATAACCACCGAAGTGGTTTTCACTATTGGATGACTTATTTCTCTTTACTATTTTCTTGATTTTCTTTTTTTTTTTACTTATTTTTTATGTTACTAAGACGAGTATTTGCCAAGTTTTCACCTAGGTAATGATTTTTTTAAATTTTTTTTGTGTTATTGATAATTAAAACAAGGCTCTTAGAAGCTATGTGTAGAAATTATTTATATGAAGACTATGATAGGTGTTGAAAATGGTTCTCCTTCAGGAGTATAGATTTGATATGCTCCTGATCTAAAGGCTTCTATGATAATGTAAGGTCCTGACCAGTTAGGTTCAAACTTTCTTTGTTTCTCTCTTTCAATTTGATTCTTAAGATTATCCATTAAGACTAGGGAACCAATGTCAAAGTTTCTATTCAAGACCTTCCTATTGTTGCTACGATGAAGATGATTTTGATTTGCTTGGAGATGATCTAATGCCTTTTGTCTTTGTTCATCTAGGAATTGTAGCTCATGTAGTCTTGAAACTCGGTATTCTTCATCATCAATGTGCCCTTTCAAAGATACCCTTAGGGAAGGAATCTCAACCTCAATAGGTAAGATGGCCTTAGAGCCAAATACTAGGGAATATGGTGTGACACTAGTGGGAGTACGGATGCTTGTGCAGTAAGCCCATAAGGCTTGATTAAGTTATAAATGACAATCATTACTAGTATCATTGATAGTCTTTTTAAGGATTCTGATGATAGTTTTATTAGATGCCTCTACTTGGCCATTACCTTGTCGGTAATATGGGGTGGAAAAATGATGTTGGATATGGAACTCTTCATAGAGATGATAGAATTCTTAGTTTTTTAATAGATGGCCATTATCTATGATAATGGATTGAGGAACACCATAACGACAGATGATATAGTTCAAGATAAACTTAGAGATCTGTGTGTTGGTGATGTAGGTCATGGGAATAGCCTCAATCCACTTCATAAAATAATTAATGGCAGTAATGGTGAACTTATGGCTGTTGGATGATGTGTGATGTATCTTTCCTATGAGGTCGAGTCCCCATTAGGAAAAGGGCCATGGTGACATTATGGGATGGAGCTCCTACATTAGTGCATGTATTAAGTCTTTTTGTACTTGAAATTGATGACATTTCTTAAGAAAGACATATGAGTCCTTTTCCATGGTAGGCCAATAGTAACCTAGTCTCATAATATTTTTAGCTAAGGTAGGACCACTAGAATGGGATCCACATATACCCTCATGTACCCCATGCAAGGTTGCTTGTGCTTCATCAATATCGAGACATCTTAGTAGGGTATTATCTAAGGAACGTCAATAAGGGGTGTCTCTGATGATGGTGTACTTGGTTGACTTGCAAAGGAATTTCCTACATTGGTTATTGGAAAGGTCAAGGGGTATGATTTTGGCATGAAGGTAGTCATAGATATCTTTATACCATGGGGAATCAAGACAAACAATATCACACACCATTTCTGAATTTGGGATGTCATAGGTAGGGACCAAAATTTGTTCTACAAAAAACTCAAACTTATGAATGTTTCTTGGTATGTCAAGGAGTGAAGCAATATTAGCCATGGAGTTTGCTACCCTATTTAGAACATGGGGTATTTGATGAAAATTGACCTTTTCAAAGTACTCCTTGAAACTATGTTCCATGCATTTGTAGGGAGCAATATTTTCATCCTTAGTCTCATAATCATCATTTACCTGTCAAATTTCCAGTTGAGAATCACCATAAACCTATAGGTTCTTGATCTTCCATTGTATTGCCATGTGTAATCTTGTCACAAGAGCCTCATATTCTGATATGTTGTTGGTACATGGAAATGCAATCCTAAATGACTTAGGGATAAAATCACCCTATGGTGTACTAAACAATATACTAGCCCCTGAGCCATGATTTTTATTAGATCCATCAAAGTATAATCTCCATGTTGTGCTTGTGTCAATGGTGAATATAAACTCATTAGGAAAATCCACAACTAAAGGGTGGTCTACTTGTATTGGTGTATCAACTAACTAATTAGCAATGACTTGTCTCTTAATAGCATTTCTCTCTACATACTAGATATCATACTCACTAAGTATCATTACCCATTTGGCCAATCACCCTATTAATGTTGCTTTGATTAGGAGATATTTTAAAGGATCTATCTTCACAACCAACATTGTTTGATGGTTTAGCATATAGTGCCTTAATTTTTGAGTAGCAAATACTACCGCAAGACAAGAACGCTCAATGGTACTATAGTTAAGCTCATAACCTACCAAAGTCTGACTAATATAGTATAATTTCCTTAAATCATGACCTTAATCCTCATATTGTGCAAGAAATACTCTGACTGGTGAATGGGATGCTGAAATATAGAGAATAAATGGTCATCCCTCAATAGGTGGCATTAAGACTGGTGGTGTGAGTAGATAATCCTTAAATAGTTGAAATGCTTCCTAGAATTTACCTATCCATACAAAAGGTATTCCTTTTCTAAGTAAATGTTGAATTGGATGTGTCTTATCCACTAATTGCACTATAAATTTTATGATGGATTGTAGTCTCCCTTGTAATGTCCTTAGTTGACTAAGATTAGCTAGTGGATCTATGTATGTGATTGCTTTTACCTTGTCCAAGTCCACTTCAATGCCTCTTCTAGAAATGATATATCCAAAAACCATTCCTAATTTCACACCAAACACACACTTCTTTAGATTTAGTCTCACTTTCTACTCTTCTAGCCTTTGAAATATTTTGTCTAAGACCTATAAATGATCAACCCTTGTCAAGGATTTAGCAATAAGATCGTTGACATAATCCTCCATAAGAGTGTGTATAAGGTCATGAAAAATAGTGGTCATAGCATGTTGGTGGGTTGCTCATGTGTTTTTTAGTCTAAAGGGCATAATATTCCAGCAATATGTTCCCCATAGACATGTGAAAGCAATTTTAGGTTGGTATTCAATTGCAATTCTGATATGAATATATCCTAAAAGTTCATCCATAAGGGATAACATCTCATATCTTGTGGTCATGTATGCTATCATGTCAATGTTGGGAAAAGGAAAGTCATCCTTAGGACAGGCTTTATTTATATCTTTGAAATTATGCAGATGTGGATACCCCCTGTTGGTTTGGTGACTAGTACAATATTGGAAATCCAATCTGCATAGTCGATTGATCTAATGAAGCCAATGTCTAACAATTTATTCAACTCAGCCTTGACTAGTAAAGAAATTTGTGGGTGCATTTTCCTCAAATTTTTTTCACTAGTTTTACACCTGGTTGTAAGGGAAAATGATGTAGTACAAGTTTAGGATCTAGACTAGGCATGTCTGCATATGACTAGGCAAAATTTTATCTATCTTTGTGTAAAGAAGTTGCAAAATTTTGGCTGCTCTTATTTTGTCAATGATGCTGCAATATATACTAGTCAGGGATTCTCTTCTGTACCTATGCTAACTTCCACTGATTCTTCAACTAGCATGGGCTACTTTTCCTTTTCAATAGGGAAAATGTTCAAACCTCCATCCTTCGGCACCTTAGAGAGGTTTTCGACTTTAAATGCATCCTTATTTTTTGATTTTTCATTGTCTAAAGGTTCCTTTTGGTTTTCACTTGGAGACTCATCATTTTTATTTTTGTCATTATTTTTCCTATTTTTTTGATTGGAGGGTTGAATAGATTCCCCAAAATATTCCTTGTTGTCCAAGTCAATGGTAAATCTAGGCTTGCGATCACCACTAGGTATTCCTTCTCGTCACCCCTGGAACTCAACAATCACTTTGTCATTCTCAAAAATGTCTAAGATGGGTGTGTCTTGTTGGTCCCAATCAATGAGTTGGGGATAGATTAAGGGCATGTCATCATCAGAGTTTCCAAAGTTGAACAGGGTCAAGGTAAAAGTTGTGTTGTTCATATAGTCACAAAATTTTTGTACCAAGTCCTCTTTTCTCTCTTTCTTAGATCTAGGTGGATTCTAAGGTGGACCTAATGCCAAGGTTTGGTTATGTGAAATGGATTTATTAGGTTACCAAGAGGTAGGATCAAGAGATTCCCAATAGTAATGTTTAAACCATTCCTCTTTTGTCAAATTCTTAGGTGGACAAGAATTCAATGGATTTGGTGAAGATTTCAACATTAAGTCAAGTTCTCCAAATAGCTTATCAAGGTCCAAGGAAGAGGTTGAGGATAGGGAATCCCACTCATATTTTTTTGAGTAAGGGGAATCATAGAAGGGTTGGTTAGATGGTTCATCAGATGTCTCAATATCTTTTGAAGCACTTACTTCCTTGAGTAAAGGTGATGTGGTGCTAGGAACACAAATCTGAATTGGTTGAAACCCAAGCCCAAAGCCTTTCAACCACTTTGAAACAATGATTGGTTCAATCCTCCCATCTTGATGTAAGCCTAAGCCACTATGTCCATTATATCCCTTTCTTTTCATGATTGTGAAACCTTTTCCATATTGATCTATAGGCATGTGAGTAAGTGAGGGAGGTTCTTCAGGGTCTTATCTATACAACTAGTTGGTCACATCTTCTGCATGTATGTCTTCTTTGCTTAATTCTCCCCATTTTGTAAAGGTTGTTGAGGGAGGATTGTGTATTGTGACCACTGATTGTCTCCTATCTATTGCAAGTAGACCATATGATTTAGGAAGAATCATATGGTTAACAAAATAAGATGTCTTCATGTGATATTCTCCACAACCCTTTTATTGGAGCTTGACCCTAGGAGTGGAAGGTAATGAAGGCGAAGTGGATGTTCTATTTAGAGTGGATGGATCAATGTAAATACATGAATTGGATGATGAGGCTTCTTATTTTATAGGCACTTGGCACTGAGGTGTCTCTTGTAGACTAGTGCAATATTGGAATGGAACTGGGTCACCATCTATTGTTATTTCAGTGCCATTGTAAGAGAATTTTAGAAATTGATGATATGTGGAAGGGACTGCTTTCATGGCATGAATCCAATATCTTCCTAGTAGAAAACTATATGGAAGGGTGAGATCCAAGACTTGGAATTTTGTCTCATTAACTCTAGGACCAATTCTAATAGGAAGTGTTACCATCACCTTTTATTTTTGTTCCTCATCATCATAAGACTTAATGACAATGATTTTGGTTGTGTCTACACATTCTTCCAAGAAACCTAATGCCTTAATCAATTTTAAAGTGCAAATATTTAACCTTGCTCCTTCATCTACCAAAAATCATCTAACTTTGGCTTTGTCAACAAGGACTTCAAGATGTAATAGGTCATTATGATTTATCTTTTCAGTTGCATAGTCTTGTTCGAAGAATGTGGCAAGATGATTATTAGTTAGGTAACCTACCATTTCCTAGAAACAATTGGCATTAAGATCATTAGGAACTTTGGTGCTTTGTAAGGCCTTGTCTAAAATGGATCAACATTCAAGGGAGATACATAATAGTTCCAAGATAGAGATTTGGGTTGGGGTCTTCCCCAACTGATCAAGTTATACTATGGCTTGGAAATGTGTGGTGTATGATGTGATGAAGGGCTTTGGATGATGATATTGGTCTAACAATTGTTAACAAAACACTCGTGAGTTTTATTTATGGTAATGGTATTGGCATGATCATCGACAGCTTAGATATGATTTATAATGGGGCCACTATAATCATGCTTGAAACTAGCATAGTTCGCAAAAGTATTGGTCTTGTTACCCAATGTAGGGGCTTTTCCTTTCCCATGGTCATTTAGTGGATTAGAAAAGACCTTGTGATCATTTTTTGAAGATGTCACTTTCTATCCACTAACCTGAATAGTTCCATTCTTGACAAAGTCTTGTATGATGTTTTTCAGTTGATGACAATTTTGTAGGCTATGTCCTTTGGTCTGATGGAAATCAAAAAAGGAAATATCATCCCACCAAGATGGTTTGAATTTCCCTGGATCATATTGTCTTGGCTCTTGAAGCTGTATAATATTGTGTTGCAACAGTTGTTTGAAGACTAACTCTATGGGTTCTTGAAGTGAATTCACATTTTAGAAACCTTTTTTGTTGTTGTGGCCATTTGGTGGTTTAGGTAGTGTTTGGGGTTTCATTGATGGCATTAAGTGTGTTGGTAGAGGGTTTATTTCCTCTAAGTGTGATGATTGGTTTTTCTTGTAAATTCTTAGCATCAACTACCCCATCATTGATAACATTTTTATTTTGAGACCAAAACTTGTTTATCTGATTGGGGGTGTTTTGCATAGTTGGATTTCTATTGGGTGTATGTGTCTTAAGTTCTCCTTTGTCGATGAGATCCTTTTCTATTATGAGCCCCTTTTCCATTAGTTTTATAAAGGATGTGCAACAATGTACCCTTAATTTACTTCTCAATTTTAGGTTCAGGTTTTCTTGGAACATAGTGACCTATTTCTTAGGTATCTCGATAGGATATCGATTGGCTATAATTCTCCATCTATAGAAGAAAGCAATAAAATTTTCTCCTTCATCTTGTGTTTTATGACATAAGGTTGCTATATTTATTTTGTGGTAGATGTTAAGGGAGAATTTTTCAATGAATTTTTTATCCAATTCACAATTCCAACAAGACTTCTCTGAAAGAGTCTCATAAAATAGGTGGGGTTGTAGGCAACATCTACGCACATCATAAAAAATTCCCTTATGTGTTCGACTAGATTTTGCTTTCCATTATACTTGGGAAATTTGGGTATGACATACCCATGAGGGAAAGGTGTCATGTACAATGATTTATTGAAGGGAAATGGGCATAAATATTTTGTTGAAAAGGTTTCTTGGTTGATAGTACCATGTTATCCATCTATGTTTGAAGTGCATGCATTTTTGTTTGTAGGACATCAACTTGAGTTAACAATGTGTTGGTTGGATTATTTGTGCCTATGTATGTGTTTTGAAATCCAATTTTGTGTGATGGGTTCTAGTTAAAAGTGGGTATGTAAAGTGGATTTGGATTTGGAATGTTAGTGAATGGGTTTTGATTCAAAATTTGTGAAAATGGATTTTGATTCAAAATATGTGTAAATGGATTTTGATTTGGAATCTGTGAAAATGGATTTTCATTTGAAGTTTGTGAAAATGGATTTTGATTTGGAATCTATGAAAATTGATTTTGATTTAGAATTTTTGGAAACGAAATTTTACTCAGAATCTATGAAGTGTTGGGTTAGTTTCCATATTGGAAAGAGGGCATACCTCCTATTTGTGAAAACCCAATATGTGGTATAGTAGTAGTGACATGAACACTAGGTATAGCTGTTGTCTGTGGAATAGTGCTAGTGACATTGACAATTGGTATAGGAGCTAATGTTCTATATTTTTTGTTCCCAACAAAAGGACCGAAGGGATTGGACAATGACACCCCAATGGTAAAATTTAGCCCTTGTGTCGAGGTAGGCATACCAAATGCAGATGTGTGTATTATTGAATAACTCTATATAGGTCCTCTATATGGTATAAGAATAGTCACTTAAGGTGTAGTAGTACTAGTGGTAGTGGTGTTTGTTCCCTAGGTAGATGCAATTTGTAGGGTACGGATATCAAAATAAGGCCAGGTAGTTTCGAACCTTCTGCTAGCAATTTGGCTAAGTATCATTGATGATCATTTTCTAGATATCCATCTACAAAGGAAGCAAACTCAAGGTTTTGTGTAGTAGCATCTATGTCTTCCACTATAACACGCCCTTGAGTGTCTCTAGTAAAAAAATTTTCTAACAAAGTCTTGTGAGGTCTATATGAAGATGTCCCTAAAAAGGGGTTTGAGAACATATTGATGAATTAGTTTGGATCAGCCATATTTTTTCTTTCTTTCATTTTCAATCTTGTTTCAACCATGTAATGTAAGCTCAAAGTGGAAGTGATGCAAAATCTAAGTCTATGGATGATTATGAGTCTAACCTATGTTTTTGGGATTTTCTAAATATAAATGATGAATATATTCAACAATTTTTTTGGTATTTTCTCTGCAAATAAGGCATGTTTGAAAATGAAACTATCCTAGGAAGCAAAAGTCTAAGTGACCAATTTGGAAGATTTTAAAAGAGGCTATCTATTTGCTAAAGTGTAACCCAAGTTTCAATTTAGTTTTGACAAGGAATCTTTGTAGTACTAAGACTAAAAGATAAGGTGAACTCCCAAACTAGACTGGTGAGCTGGAAGGATTCATGTGTAGGACAAAAGATATGATGACTAGGTTCAATGACAACATAATTTGTCGAATCAAGGGTTTATCCAAAGCATGAAAGGTGCCTATCCTAAAATCTGTAAGAGATGATCTCTCTAAAGGAAATAAAGACCCCTAAGATGAAAGTAAGATGTATGACTATGGTACCTATTGCTATGAACGAATGATTCCTAAAGGATGTAATCGTCTAGGTTTTGAGAAAAATTTCTATTTTATGTCCAAGAATTAGTGAAAAAGGATAAGCCATATATTGGTTTGATTGTTTGTTCTCAGTCTATGATAGTAAAATCTAGTTTTTTGATACTCAAGTAGATGCGTTACAAAATTTAATAGTTGTAGCTTTCTTTCTCAGTTGTAGTTTATTGGTAAATTTAATCTTGGGTATCAGAAACATGCAGTTTTGTTTGCAATAGATGTGACTCTAGGTATCAAATGTAACTCAGGATTGAGCAGATGCGATTTTTGAGATTTTGATTATGTACTAGTAAAAGTGGGTTGGTTCTGTGACAAGGGTATATGTGTCGTTCCAAACTACAAATGCAGCTCACCTATTAAAATGCTTCACATAAGGTAGCAATTGTAGTGTTCCAGTAATAAAGGTAATTATGAACGTGACTAAGATATCAGATGTTGTTTTCCACTAAGTAGATGTGAGCTAGCCTAGCAAATGCAACTTAAGATTAAACAAATGCGATTCAAATTCTAATTGGACTCAATTTCTGACAGATGTGATAGACTCTATAACAAATGTGACTATACTAATCAGATGCATTTTTGGGTGAATAGTTGTGACTCTATTTGACAATTGTGGTTTTTTTATGAACTGCTGTGGTTTTCTAGTCAATTCTAGTGTAAACTGACTCTGTTTTATGATGAAGTTTTGACAAATAAAGAAAATTAGAAGATAACATATTTTTCAGTTTAACGATCATGAACATGTGTATTTCTAGAAAACAAGTGCAATCCTAAGGGTGTGAAGGATAGTATTTACAGATTTCTCACTTGGGTTTTACCCCAGCTATGCTTATTCAAGGTGGATGACTAGTAGCTTGACCCCACTAGCTCCCCTCCATGTCTCAACACTTCATTTGGGGCAGCCAAGCTACAATACCCATGAAACTCCTATGGCATACTTCTCATCTCTATAATGAACAGTAAAAACATGAGACGAATTCACAGGTCTGACCTACTGCACCAATAAATAGAGGGTTTTTGGCATACTAAAAACAAAGGTGTTTAGTATGGGCATTTCATTTGTGGGGTATCATCCATGTGGCAAGAGAACATTGTTTCCCTTCTTGTTGGAACAATACTCGTGATTCTTGAGTTTTCCTCAAGAACCCACTTTTATATATTGACTGGACGTCACTCAAGTTCAATGTGTGACTAGTTTGAGTCATCTTGGGGTGAATTATTTTTCCCACCAAGACATGCCCAGTTTCTAGAGTCAGTAACTAGTTCTCTTGCACCCAAGATCACATGAATGCACAAGGGGAGAGGACACTTCGATATACTAAATCATGAGATAATAACAAAATTGTTCTTTCACACCAAACATAGTAGAAAATACTAAATTTTAAACCCAAATGACAATTTTCTAATCTTTCAAACAATCTATTTCAAAAATAAAGTCTTTGACACACATCCTATAGAAAAATTCATTAGTAGTTTTTAGATTAATCTTCATCGATTGTCTTGCAGAAAGGGTTTCAAAAACTTGTCTTCTATGATATGTCCTGCAAACACTATGTTAACTCCCTAAAACACATGTTGTGAACCAAACAATTGGCTTAAAATAAAAACACAATGAAAGACTAAAAATAAGAAATTGAACCTAGAAATTTCATTAGTCAGATGTGTCATTTAGAGTGGTAGATGCATCACGAATTTTCACTAGTCAATTGCAGTTTGATAAGTCACAAGTGCATTGAAATTTTCCAGATGCATCATTTTATTTGTTAGATGCAATTCATAATATCAATTGCATCATTTTTTCTATCATATGCATTAGGTCATATGATACTTACAAAAATTGAATAAAACATTTACGGATTTGTGAAGAACATCTCTTCACATCGGGTTCACCAAATGTAACATCGTGAAAATAGGAAAGATTAAAAGAAAACACAAAGCCTATAAACTCTAATGCAATCTAAAGTTAAACAAAAAAGAACAAAGGAAATAGCTAAAACATAAAACAATCTCACCAAATATTGATGTAGCTCCATGGATAACCTCTATTGTCCTTCTCCATTTCGTTGTGTTGGTATTCTTTCCCTCATATTTTTAGTAAGTGTGCAAGTATAGCCTTGATAGATGCGATTATAAAAAAAATCAAAGATTAACAAGTGCTCCAAAATTTGTACAATTTTGGGAGTAAAATGATGAAAAACATCAATTTATAGAAAATTGATCATTCGAACGATAGGCCAAGATTAAAAGATAAACAAATTGTTTAATGTATTTGACATGCATTATGATAACTATTAGTGCTAACATGAGTGATAAAGCCTAAGAATAGAGATAAAGATTAAATAATGATTTAATCTTGGGTTGAAAGTATTTGTAAGTAGAAGAATAATGTTTGCATGACAAAGATAAAGATAGAATAATGGACACAATATGTTCGAACGCATGCATAAAATTAATTAATTAAATAGAGATATTTAATTAATATGTATGTACATGCATATGAGCTAGAACTAGATAACTGATTGATTATGACAAAGAGTTTATTTCCGAAAGACACTTAGACATTAAATTGGGAGATAATTGACTGATTCAAATAGATCTCGAGTCAAGTGGAAATGCATACTTAGATAACTTAAACATTTATCTAGATATAGATGAATGTGTTAAAAAATAAGCTTTTATGAATTAACTAATTATTTAATTCAAGATTTGGCATTTGAAGGATTAATTAAATAAATAAGATTTTTTTAATTGAGTGAAGAAAAGGTTAAATGAATAATTAAAGTATTAAAGTATTTATTTAATTATAGTTGAAAAAATTATAAATATTTAAATTAAATAAACATTTATTTAATTAATCAGGATAGAATAAAGATAATGTGAATTAATTAAATAGTTAAGTTTTTTTAATTAATAGATGAATAAATGTTAAAGTGAATTAATTAAATAATTTAAATTTATTTAATTAATAGATGAGAAAGTACTTTAGAAAGTAATTAAATAATTAACATTATTTAAAATCACAACCATGAAAATATGAATTATGAAGAAATTAAAGTCGCGGGTTTAGACCAAATTTCAATGTCTACATCTAGCATCTAATGCAATCATTCATCCAAAATTAGGTTAAATTAGTGATCCATTCAATGCAATCATTTGTACTCCATTCTTATCTCGATTATTTTATCTTCCCTAGATATCTATTGAAACTCATCTATGACAATTCTTACCATTTGCTCTGTGGGTTTTAAAGTTGTAGGAGCCTCAACATTTTTTTGTAAAACTGCTCACAAGGTCATTAAAGTGTGATGTATGGGTTTCCATTTCTTAAATAAGGGGTCTAGTATAGGCACATGAGCCTTTGTCTAGTCAACTTCTTGTGACAAGGAGACATAACATTCATATAAATTTTCTAGTTTATCCATAATTAATTTAACTCTATGCTCCATGATCTTCTCTAATACCTCAAGGATTTGTTTATTAACCCCTTCCTTTGTTTCTTCACTAGTTCTTTTTAAATCCTCAATTTCTTGCTTTAGTGTATTTACTTATTCAACAAAGACAGTATTAGTATTAGTTACGTGAATTGTGAGAGGCTGGTAGATTATAATTTCTCTATTCTGAGAAGGCACTGCTCCCTCCAATTGTTCTTTCAATCTTACATTCTCTATTAACAATGTATTTACTTCATCGTTCATCATTTTTTGTTCTTTCTCATACTTTAATAATCTGTTCTCCAAATATTTAATGGCTTTTTGAGTAAACATTGCAAAATGGATGGTCATAATAGCAACTTCTAATGCAAATTTTTCCTTTAGTGTCTTCACCATAGCACTCCCTCTTATTTCTTGTACAATATCTAGAAGTATTAGCTTTTGTGTGTTCCTTTGTTTAGCCCAAAAGTCCAAGGTTTCAATTTTAGGGTTGCACCCTATACGGGTATGTGCAAGATCATGATGGGCCAAAAAGTGGTGATAAGATGGGTATGTGTAGGGTATGCAGCTAACGAATTTTTTTTAACCCAAAATTGATGCCCTCTTGTATCATCAAGCCATCACCCATTAATACAGCTCCAACATTATCTGATTCTAGATTTAGGGCAATACCTATTGTGCCATCTACAAATTCTACTAATTCCCCTGCCATTACTTTATCAAGACCATGAATACGAGCAATGCCATCTCCTACTTGAAGTACAGTGCCAATATTCACAACTTGAACCTCGTTATTATATTGTTCAATCTGTTTACGTATCATACTACTGATTTCATCGGGTCGAATAGTTGCCATTAACACTAGTTAATTCTCTTTTGAAAAATAAGACCTACTATATTATATATAATATATAAGTAGTATTAATATATCAATATATATATATATATAATGTTAATCAGTTATATTTTTCATGGCTAGGAGTAGGTCGATATTATGTTCGATCGTACGTAAATGTAACTCATTATTCAAACAACTATTCAGAGTTCGTAGAGCTCTTTGTACAGCTTGGCGAGAAATTTTTTGTTGAACCTGTTCAATTACTCTTTGTTGTTCAAAGTGAACGGTCTCATTCTTTGAATTTTCTAATTGTTTCAAATTAACAGAAGCAACATTGATAAGATAGTCTTTTTCTTGTTGTATTTGACAGTATCCATTTACGCGAATTTCATGCGCTCGCATTTCTATTTCCCATAAGCGAGCTCGGGCTTGCTCAAGCTGATTAGCAGCTCCTTTACATAGTTCTTCAGAATTCTGAATAGTACTCAATATTTTTTTTTTACGATTATCTAATAGATTACTTAATGAAAGTAGATTATCTATTCATAAGTTAAACAAATTTAGAATCTCTTCCCAAACCGAACACGAACCTTTCGATTCATTCGGCTCTCCCGCTCGGCTCTTTTTTTTTTTACCAAGCCTACCCTTTTCGTTCATATTATGTCAAAATAAGATCAATCTATCAAAGACCGAAATCTACGAAGGGCTCTTTTGCCAAAAGGGATTTTTTATTATCAACAAAGTTGTTCTTCTTTTTTTCTTCTTTTTTTCTTTTCATTCGTATTTCCTCTTTACTTTTTCTTGAATAATTTCGCTTCTGTGCAGGTCGCCGGTTCCGCATTTAAACCAAAAAAATTGGATGGGAGATTAGGACTATTTTTCAGTCGATAGATTGAATAATTCCATTGATATGAATGTTATATATCGGATGAACCTCCAACTATGCCTTTGAACCCATCTCATATTAGCACAGCGGTGGAAAGAGTACCCAATTGTGCTTGGACTTCAAGCAGTTTAGCTTTAACCATTCTAAAGATTTTCTCTTGTTGGTTGGGATTGGTAATAAAATTTTCCAATCAACTACGAAATGCTATAGTTCTTCCATATTTCTTTTTTCCCTTTTAGAAGTAACTTGTTGAGATCATGCACTTTTCTATCTACAAAGTGCAGTTGGTTGGATCCAGCTAGATTATTCAAATATACAACTCGCACACACTCCCTTTCTGAAATAGATCAGTACACCAAGCACCACACTGAGATTTATTATATTTGTTTCTAACTTATTTGTATTTGAATTATGACTAAATTCTTGATTGATAGGCTTATTGAAAAACATCTATAACTTTCAAACAGTATCACATTTTTTGAATTTGAAACATGCATCACATTCTATGCTTCGCATGCTATAGGATTAAAAAAAAAAGAATTTCATGAAGTTTTTACAAAGTTAAGGTGGTAAAACATACAAGTTTTTATATTTTTTAAATGTTGTAATAAAAAATTCATAATTAATTATTTACTTGGAAAAAAAATTACAAAAAAATATGAATCAAGTCCAAACATGAGTCCTCTACTTATATCTAAAATCTTATAAAAAAAAATTATCATTTTATTTTGGTTAGGGTGGTCAGACAAACACCTACTTATTTTTTCCCTAAAATTTAAGTACTACTGCATTGAAATTTCAAAATTTTCACCAAATAGATTTTCCTTTTTTAAATAAACCTAGTAGTTTAGAAACTACATTCAATTTTATATAGATTCTATTCTTTCATATTTTTGAATAATATAGATAACTTATTTAAATTTTTACATCAAGTTGCCAACTCTGACTTTTTTGAATTTTTCGCCACTTAAGGGCTTTTTTTTTGCCTGATGTTCTTGCACATACCTATATCGATCATCCCTTCTTAATTAAACTCAACCACTAACATAGGGTTCTCTTGATTTCTCACGTGATCAAGAACATTTTCCTCACTTACATCCTAGGAATAATTGATATATTTATTCTCAAAACTATTTGTATGGCTCTTGTGGGTTGATATTAGTATCATTAACTCTTAATTCATTGGAAGTTTGGGTAATAATTTGATAATGCTAAGATTCTTCAGCACCTTTCTTGTTTACCTCAACTCTATCCTCAAATTCTTTGGTCTTCATTTTAATCAAAAAATATTTGAATGTAGGGGCTTTGATGAATTCATCATCTTCTATGAATCTAAGAGTTGCTACCATTGTCTCATCATCATGTTTTTCCTATTCACCTTGTGCATGTGAATCCATCCTTGCTTCTGATGTATGAGATTTAGTTTCAAGGAATGGTTGGTCAACTTCAATGTCATCCTTCAAGTGTCTCAAGACACTGGCTACTTCTTCTATGTCCCCAACCTCTTCACTCATCTCATATTGTACTAGGGGGTTTGGCTCCTACAACCTTTTACTTCTTAAGTCCTTATTGTTTTAGAGGTGGTTCTTTAGAAGCACATTGTACCAAAAAAAAATATGGAGGGGGCTCAGAGATTACAACTCCACCTAGCCTCTTGGAAGGAAACTTGGTAGGCTTCTCAAATTCCATTGTTGTCTTCACATATAGCCTTTCAAAGTTATCAATTATTAGATTGATTCTCTTAAGAAGATTCATTTCATCCAAATGAATTCCCAAGAAATTAATATCCCTTATCTTCTTTTCTTCCTCCAACTTTGTCAATACCTTCCATTTTCTCTTCATTTGAAATACTTATAGAGGTGTCATGCAACTCCTTATCACATCCTCCTCATAATCAATTTCATGGGTATCCCATCTTTTGTAAGGATTGCTTGCCTCACAAAGTTCATATGGCCTTCAAGGTCAAAGACCCTTTCCTTTTTAGATTTCAAAGAATATTTTTTTAAAAAAAATCTTGTAGTTCTTTAAGAGTGTTAGATCCAATAGAAAATTCTTCACATAAAATTATGTTAGGCAATAATGTTCCTTTCTTCTACCTATGCATAACCTCCTTTTCCATCCACATCATCTCCCACAAATTCCAAAGATTCTATTTAGAGAGGGACAAACTTGGGTAAACCATGTTGAGCCTAAGGACATTCATACACTCTCATTACAATGTGATCTCTTAGGAAGAACCAATCACCAAAATTATGTGTGCCCCTATTCTACCTTCAATGCCAAGGATCTTAATAGCTCTCTTGTCACTGTATGAATTCTTGGTGACACATGGAAAAGAACTGTAGGATGTTACTGATATGTGGTTATCATTGATGTCAACACTATTGGCCTTTAAGGCATTAGAAGCTATATATGCTGAGGATATTGAGAAAATTATAATAAAATGAGTTGTAGGTTGTTAGTGATGTAGTGAAGTTTATTCTACTGGTTAGATCAGTATGTTGATGACCAGAGGTTTTAGATTAAAGGTATTTTTTCAATTATATCTATTTTATCCATGTTAAGTTTTAGAGATTCACATGAAGATTTGATCGAGTTATGAGCAATTGTGTTCTAACAATTTTTTTGTTGGTTGAGTTGGAGTTCCTAATTGAAGATGATGTGATTCTAGTAAGTTCAAATGTTGCAAATGCTTCTTTGGTGATTTATGATGTTTGTGGATTTTTCTATATCATTCTCTATCCATGTTGTACATCCACATTGATCATTGTGCTCATGGTTGGTGTTTTCCTCTTGCGTGTTCATGTTTTATATGCTCATGGCCGACATGGTGATTGTAGCGTGTCGTAGATCTTCATGGAATTTTTGAATGTGTTTTTTGATCAACAATTTTTTTTGGGTCTTCACTATGTTGTGGCCAACATTGGTTGATTTACATTGAAAATTATTTATGTTTTGGGCTGACAATTTGTATTCATTTTATTATTTTGTTGAAGTCAACATGTAGTGATGTAATCTCTAGTTGTAGATATATATAAGCAATTGCTTCTATCATCTGATGGCATGGTGTTTATGAGATGTATTAATAATCTCATAATCATTTGAAGGAAGAAGTAGAGTGTGAAGAAGTTTTCATGTGCTTAATCAAAATTGTAATTAGGGATTAGCAAATGTTATTTTCTTAGTTCAAAATCGTACAGATGTAATCTAAATGTTTTTGTAAGATAGTGTGTCTTCCTTTGGGCAGTAAGCCTTGTCGTAATTGAACAATGAGCTCTAGGAAGCATTCCTGAATGCATGCTCATTCCCCATTTATTCTTCTTTATACTTTTAATAGGGTATAATATTGTGGACTAACCTCCATCGTGATTTTTCCCCTAATAGGGTTTCCATGTAAAAAGTCTTGGTGTTATGTGTGTTTCTGATGTGTTGATAGTTTATGATTTCATGGTTATTTATCAGATCTGAGAATAAATTGAATAAGTTTAAGAAGTTTAAGTTTTTGTGACAACTGATTCACCCCCCCTCTTAGTTGTCTTCCCTTGTGTTGCCAAAATTTGGTATCAGAGCAAGTTCCTTGGAAGAAGTTTAATACCTTGAGGTGATTCGGGATGGAAACATATAAGAAGGATAGTTTGAGATTTGATGGAACAAATTCTTTTTAATGGAATGCTCAAATGGAGTGTCATCTAAGATGCATTAGTGAACCCTACTGGAACATTACAAGGAATAGGTATGTTATCCAACATAATGGTCCCTCTATTGTTGTTGAGATTAAGGATGTTGAGTACAATATTAGGGATAAGGAAGCATTTTTTAGTGCTCTAAATGATTCTAAGATGAAAAACGTGATGGACCTAAAGACTACATATGAGATTTGGAAAAAGTTGGAAACTTTGTATGAAGGTGATACTCATGTGAATATTGCTAAGCTGTAAAGTTTGAAAGGGAAATATGAAATGTTGAGAATGGGTGATGATGATAACATTACTTCTTTCATGCAAAGAGTGAATGAACTTATGTGCAATATCAGATGTGTTGGTGGAAAATTGGAAGAATCATAAATTATTGCTAAAGTACTTAGATCTTTTCTTGTTGCATACAAAGTCAAAGCTAATGCTATTGAGAAGATCTAGACTGTGAAAAATGTTACCCAAGACATGTTGATTGGTAAGCTTACTGATTTTGAGTTGAGTGAATTTGTTGATGCTCTTCCTAAGAAAAAATCTAAATTTAAGGATACTACATCTCAAAGGGATAAACAAAGATATGATCTAGGTGAAAGTTCTTCTAGAAAGATATTCAATTATGAGGAGCAAATGAGAGAGATTGAAGAAGAGAGAAAATTGGATGAGCTTGAAGCACTTATTGTCTAAAGAGAAGCCAGAGGAGAAGGTAGGTATAAAGGAAAGTTTCCTATTCAATGTTTTCCTTGTAGTAAGATAGGTCATTTTTCATCAAGGTGTCTGGAAAGAGTTCCTAAGTCAAGACCTAACAAGCCTAGATTTCAAAGAAAGTGTTATTATGTTGTTGATGAAGGTGTGATAGATGATGAATCTAATCAAGGGAATTTAAGTGAGGATGAATGGGTATTTATTGCTATCAAGGAAAATAATCCTACCCCTACTGAATCCGCTAGTTGTACAAGTGTTGAGAAAGCCCTAGCTACTTGAGTTGAAGAAAAAGATGAATGGGTGATTGACAGTGGATGCTCTCATCACATGGAAGGTGTTAAAAGTAAGTTTGTGAGCTTGGAAAAGTATGATGGTGGTGTTGTAATATTTGGTGATGAAAAATTAATTGTAATCTGTGGTAGAGGATGCATTTCTCTTGATGGTAAGCATAATATTTTAAGTGTTGGATAGATGGTTGAAAAGGGATACAATCTTCAATTCAAGGATGGAAAGTGTAGAATATTGGGGATTTCTAGAAATGTGATTGCATCAAGTACAAAAACAAAAGGTAATATCTTTCACCTAAGTGTTGCTAGTAAAAGTTGTTTGATTGCTAAAATTGATGAAAGTTGGTTGTGGCATAGGAGAATGTGTTGTGTAAACTTTGATAATATTATCAAGATAAGTTCTATTTAGGCTATCAAAGATTTTCCTAAGTTGGTAAAACCTAATAATACCATATGTAAAGAATGTTAGTTAGGGAAGCAAACTAGAGTTTCATTTCATATCAGACAACATTGTTCAAATGAAGTGTTGGAGCTTGTGCATATTGACTCGTGTGGTCCTTCTAGAGTCAAAAGTTTATAAGGATACATGTATTTCATGTTGCTTATTGATGATTATTCAAGAATGATGTGGGTTACTTACTTAAGGGATAAATTTGAAGCTCTAGAGAAGTTCAAGATCTTTAAGGCTATGGATGAGATAGAGATAGGTTTGAAGATTAAATGTCTAAGATCAAATAGAGGTGGTGAATTCACTTCCAGTGAGTTTAATTCTTATTGTGAAGAACATGGGATAAAGAGACAATTATCTACATCGCAGAACCCTCAACAAAATGGAGTTGTAGAAGGGAAGAACAAGACAATTGAAGAAATTGCTAGAACTACGACGCTGGAAGGAAATGTTCCTCATAGCTACTAGAGAGAAGCTATGAGTATTTCTTTTTACACTCTCATCTAGGTACAAGTCAAGGGTGAAACTGGTAAGACTCCTTATGAGCTATGGTATGGCCATAAACCTACTATTAGATATTTCAAAATCTTTGGAAGAAAATTCTATAGCAAAAGAGATTAAGATATAGGAAAGTTTGATGCTAGGAGTGATGAAGGAATATTTCTTGGTTATTCTACTAAAATAAAGGCCTACCAGTGCTACAATAAGAGATCGAGGAAAATGGTTGAAAGTGAAAATGTCAAGGTTGATGAAGAAATAGTTAGATCATCTAGAACTCGTGGATATGATTTAGATGATTAGAATGATAGATCACATAAAGGAAAGAAATTTCAGACTTCAAATCAAGTTCATATCATTCTGGTGAATCAAGAAAATTAAGAGGAAGGAATCAGTGAAAGTGCAAAAGTGAGGTCACAAGAGCTTGAAGTTCAAGAACATCCCAAGACTCCAAGGTATGTAAGACTAAATCATTCAGAAGATTGGATCATAGGTGATAAGAACAAAGGTGTTCAGACTAGGAGAAAAAATACAGAAGAATATTGTTTGATTTCAAAGATTGAGCCTAATAGTGTGAATGAAGTATGCAAAGATGAACATTGGGTGGAACCAATGAAAGAAGAACTACTGTAGACTGAGAATAATGATACATAGATTATTGTTCCTAGACCTAAGGACAAAAATGTAATTGGAACTAAATGGGTCTTTAGAAACAAACTGAATGAGCAAGGTGAAATTGTTAGAAACAAAGAAAGACTAGTGTGTAAAGGATATTCTCAGATGGAAGGGATTGACTTTGATGAAAATTTTTCCCTTGTTGCTAGGATTGAAGCTATGAAATTATCTCTTTCTTATGCTACTTACAAAAACTACAAGGTTTATTAGATGGATGTCAAGTCAGGATTTCTAAATGGTGAATTGGAAGAAGAGGTGTATGTTGAGCAACCTGATGGATTTCAATTGATTGATCAAGGAGATATGGTTTGTTATTTGAAGAAAGTATTTTATGGACTTAATCGAGCTCATCAAGCATGGTATTCCAGATTGGACAAGTATTTGTTGAAGTTTGGATTTAACAAAGGTATTGTTGATAGTAATTTGTATTTCAAGATTGATCATGATAAAGATTTGATTGTTGAAATCTTTGTTGATGATATCATTTTTGGAGGAGATTAAATTTTTTGTATGAAGTTTGCTGATGAGATGTAGAGTGAATTTGAGATGTCTATGATTGGAGAGATGAAATTATTTTTGGGATTGAAAATTACTTAGCTAGATAAAGGGATCTTTATATCTCAGTCCAAGTATGTGAAAGAATTGCTGAAGAAGTTTAGTATGGAAGGTTCAAAGATAGTTGGCACACCTATGGTGACCAAATGTAAGTTGACACACGATGATGATTCAACTAAGGAAAATTAGACTAGATATAGATTGATGATTGGTGGATTGCTTTATTTGACTCAAACTAGACTTGATATCATGAATGTTGTATGCATTTTTGCAAGATTTCAAGCTAATCCTAAGGAATCTCATGTGATTTTTATGAAGAGTATTTTTGGATACTTGAAGGGGACAATTGACTTTGGCCTATGGTATCCTAAAGATGATGACCTTACTTTGATTGCTTTTATTGATATTGATTAGGCAGGAGATGTGAATGACAGAAAGAGTACTAGTGGTGGTGCTTTTCTTTTGGGGAAGAAGTTGATTTCATGGTTAAGTAAGAAGAAAAATGTCATTTCTTTATCTACTATAGAGGAAAAATACATTGTTGCTGCTAACAATTGTACTCAAGTATTGTGGGTGAAGTAGATGTTGAAAGATATCAGAGTTGTGTATGATGAACCTATTTCTATACTCTTTGATAATTCAAGTGTAGTTAACATTTCTAAGAATATAGTGCTCCATTCAAAGACCAAGCATATATCTATCAAGTTTCACTTTTTGAGAAAGAAGGTGAGTGAAAAAGAAGTTAGATTGGAGTATGTGCCTACTAAGGAATAGATTGTAGATATCTTTACCAAGACCTTTCCTAAGGATACTTTGAGTATCTCAGAGGGAAGTTAGGGGTGATTACCCCTCATAATTAGAACTAAGATGCATTGAATAACATCAGTCCATGCATTAGATAGTCATATCTTGACCTAGATTGATGTTGTGGTGGCTACTACTCAGTGGGAGTAGTCAAATGCTCAAATATGTGGTTCAAAGATTGTGTGGAGAAATATAACATGTATATGTTTCATTTATGTCAAAGGGAAAGAAGATTCTTGCGAAAAAAATTGTGGGGAGAAGAGTCATGTAAAAGAGTTGAGAAGAAAATAGTCAAAACCTAAGGGGGAGAAAGTACTAAGAGAAAGTTGTGTTGATGGTGTTTTTCACATCATGTGTTTCCATCATTACCAAAGGGAGAGATTGTTGGATATTTTTGATATGTGATTTTCATTGATGTAAAAAATATTGCCCTTTAAGACAAATGTTAGAAGTTGTATATGTCGAGGATATTGAGAAAATTGTAATAAAATGAGTTGCAGGTTGTCAATGATGCAATGAAGTTCAGTCTATTGGTTAGATCAGTACATTGATGATCAGAGGTTTTAGATTAAAGGGTTTATTTTTTATTATATCTAGTTTATCCATGTTAAGTTTCAAATATCCACATGAAGATTTGATCGAGTTATGAGAAGTTGTGTTCTAATAGTTTTTCTATTGCTTCAGTTGGTGTTCCTAATTGAAGATGATGTGATTCTAGTAAGTTCAGTTGTTGTGGATTCTTATCTAGTGATTCATGATGTTTGTGGATGTTTCAATATCATTCTCTATCTATGTTACACATATGCATTCATCTTTGTGGTTGTGATTGGTGATTTTATCTTGCATGTTTCCATGTTCATGGACAAAAGGGTGATTGTAGTGTGACATGGATCTTTGTGGAATATTTTTTGAAGGTGTTTTATGCTTAAGGATTTTATTTTGGACCTTCACTATGTTGTGGCCAATATTGGTTGATTCACATTGAAAATTATTTCTATTTTGGGTTGATAGTTTGTATTCATTTTATTATTTTGTTGAATCCAACATGTAGCGATGTAATCTCTAGTTACGGATATAGATAAGTGATTGTTTCTACCATTTGATAGCATGGAATGTATGAGATGTGTGAATAATTTCCTAATCATTAAAATGAAAAAGAAGAGTGTGAAGAAGTGTTTATGTGCTTAACCAAAACTGTAATCAGGCATTAGCAAATGTTATTTTCTCAATTTAAAGTCCTGCAAATGTAATCTGAATGTTTCTATAAGATAGTTTGTTTTTCTTTGGGTAGTAAGCCTTGTTGTAATTGAGTAGTGAGCTCTAGCAGTGTGCCTAAATGCATGTACATTTCACATTTATTCTTCTTTATAATTTTAATAGGGTATAATCTTGTGGACCAACCTCCACCATGGTTTTTCCCCTAATAGGGTTTCCACATAAAAAATCTTGGTGTTATGTGTGTTTCTAATGTCTTGATGGTTTGTGCTTTCATGGTTATTTATTAGATCTAAGAATAAGTTGAATATGTTTAAATTTTGTGACAATTGATTCACCCCCCCATCTTAGTTGTCTTCCCTTGCATTTCCAACAAGAACAACCATAACTCTCTCTACAAAGTCATCATGAAAAATCACATATTCACCTTTTTTGCATCTAATATCCCATATGTAGTGCTAGTTTTGTACAGGAAACTGATTACCTTGTTGATCAACCATTCCTAAACACATTCTTCAGCTCCATTTATCCTTGTTCTGATACAAAAACAAATGGAATAGTAAAGAGTAGCATCAATATGTGATAGGAACTTTATTGTCTCTCACTTGTAAGAATCCTTCATGTAATGCTTTCTCAATTACCAAAGAAAAATTAAATTCCACATTCACCTCAGGGTTTTCTATCTTTATTACCATCATCATGAGGCTAATTAGAATTTTCTCTTGGGAATCCATTCCAAGTATTTGACATAGAACAAATTAGGTCCTTTTAAAATACACCAAGAAATATGATACAACAAATGGCTCAATACTAGAGAGGGAGATAGGTATTTTCTTGTTGTTGGCACCCCTCTGCATGGACATGGGGAGTTCATCACTTCTGTAAATATTTTCTAAATCTATTGTAATCCTCCTCACTCTTTTACAAGCCAACATTAGTGAGGGCCTATTTTCTCATATTAAAACACTCCACAATGGCTGATTTTATCAAAACTACTAACAAAAAGCCATCTATCATTCTCACAGTCCTAGTAGTAGGGTGATAATTATGTGCCCACACTCTAATGAATTTTACATCTATAAAGAATTTTGGGATGAGTGGCTTGGATAAGTCTAATGTCCAAGAAGTTTTGAAACCAGTACCTTATCATTTCTCTTATCATAGAAATGCTAGAACAAATCCCCTCTAGAAATAAGAATGATTGTATCTCTATATCCATGAGCTACATCTCTAAATACCTTCTTGAACCCCTTATTTGTTGATTCAAGAAATATATCTAGTATTGACTAGTGTAGGGCTCTTTCCTTTGGTTTTGCACTTACCCTGTGAGATAGTAGTTGTAGATCCTTCTTCCTTGAGCTCCTTAGCCTCTGGAATGATGAAATTTTGAAAATCAATGCAAAAAATGGCATCAAAATCTAAACTTATTTTCTACTAAGCTCAATCATTTTTGACATTAATATCAACTTCATGCAACATATGTCGTAATCTATGAATATTTTAAGTTTGAATGTATGCCATTGATCTTAAAGGATTGAAAAGTCCATGATAAGCTATGCAATCATTGCCATAGTCACCATAAATGTCTTTTCCAACCTATACCACAGTACCACCCTCACTCTTATTGACTGTTGTAGGGTAGTAGGATCATATAACTTCCATATATTAGACATCTTGCTAAACCACAAGATTGATTATTGTTATTGTTTTCTTGTTGCGAGGTTACACTTTAGAGAATATTACACCACAATCCCACATACTCCTTCCTTACTATGGATCATTCACTATGGGACAATGGGTTAGACATCCTTATACCGTCATACCACATATCTATTTACACTTTATGATTTACTTACCATGGGAAGGCGAGTTACCCTTTAGCAGTTAATTAGGAACTTACCACCATACTGTAGGTTTCATCTTGTATTTTCAATGTTCATTCCAAGGCCACATGTTACTTTTATAGTTGAGAGACTTCTCACCACCACCCCACACACCTCTTCTCTAAGTACTACGGTATAGCTATATACTATTGTATTGTATTTTATACCCCTATCATACTATCAAGAACCCCTAGAATAGAGAAATCATCCCCGCAGTAGTGTGGTAATAGAATTTTTACATATTTTAGGTGGAATTAGGGTGTGTATCCCATGGGTGCAATTCTTTAGATATCACCTTTTGAAAGATTGAGCAATTTTCTAATTTTTTCAAGCTTTATAGATCTTTATTTTTGGATTTTTAGTGTCAGTCATGAATTAGGAAAAATTTGGTGGTTCCAATAGTGGCTCTAGTTTGGGATGAATGGCTCTTTAGTCATTGCAAGAATCTAGAAGCACTCTCTAGGACATAGACCATGTAGGTAAAGAAAAACAAAAGGGAGTCCTAAACTACTGTGCATGGAAAATGTATATACATTTTTTAAGAGAAATATTTCAAAAAATTTCCATGCACTGCAATTTTTTATCTTCACCTACCATATTTTATGAGTAATATGAATCCTCCCCACACTTGTATGTAATGAAAAATGGGCCTAACCACAATGCCTCAAACTTACCATGCTCTCCCTTATCTTGATTTCTAGCATTCCACATAAGAACTATGTCAACAATTTGGAATTTTCTATCCTTGGCTTTTTTTTCAAATAAATACTTCATCTGAAGCTACATTTTCTCATTTTTCCTCTATGCTTGAGACCTAGTTTCATCTCATTCTACCAATTGTTCCATCCTTTCTTCCATGGGCTCAGGGATATCCATATCCTCTTGTAACATGAATTTTTAGATAGGAAGAAGGTTGTGCATTGGCATTTTTTCTTCAGCTCCATACACTAGTTCAAAGGGAGATTTTGCAATGGCTTTCTTCACTATGATCCTACCTACCCATAATGCTAGTTTCAATTTTGAATCCCAATCTCTCTTGTTATTGTCAACATTCTTCAAATTATCTTCATAATGCTCTTATTGCTAGATTCGACCTACCCATTAGCCTAAGGGTGATAAGGGGAGCATAAGAAATCATTATGCCATAGGATTCAAAAAAAATATTGAATTCATCATATCTATAGAACATCCTATTATTTGTGATCATTTTGATAGGGACTCCAAACCTTGTTATGGTATTTTCTAGCCAGAATATATTACTACTTTACTTGTAGCTTGCTTTGTGTGAATTGCTTCAATCCATTTGGTAAAGTAGTTAGTGGTTACAAGTATCCATATATGCCCCCCACTTGATTTATCCATTATCTCCCATATGAAATCAATACGCCATTGGTGAAATGGTGCTTTAACCTAAATGGATCTTAATGGTAATTCTCCTTGATACTTCAATCTACTAGAGAATTTTTGGCATGCCTCACACCTTCTTACGTATTTGTGAGCATCTGCAAAGACCTTTGGACAATGGTAACTAGCTCTTAGTACCTTATTTGCAATGGTATTAGCTGAGAAGTGGCCCCCACATATGCCTTCATGCATTTATTTCAAAGTTTGTCGTGCTTGTCCTTGATCTAAGCATAACAATAGGATTTCTTCTCTATTTTTTCAAAATGGATCACTATTTATAAGAACATACTTTGATGCTTGGAATTTGAGTTTTCTCTTCTAGTTATCACTCGTATTGTCAGGGCACTTCATATGTTTGAGGTAATTGGATATATCTTTATACCAATGTTTATGTTCAATTCTTGAAATTAGATCCTTGTGTTTTTCACTGTTGCACACTTGAGTAGCCTCCAAGTTGGACTCAACCATCATTTTTTCCAGACCTTTCCCTCTAACAAGCTGGACTCAACTATCAATTTTTCTAGACCTTTCCCTCTTAACAATTTTTGTAATTTTCTTATCAATGTTGAATTCTTAAATTCTATTAATCCACCTACACATCCTTCCTGTGATTTTAGTCTACACAAAGACATCTTTGACTATTGCCTTTGGCACATAAGCAATCACCTGTGCCCCTAATAGGAAAGGCCTAAATTCTTTTACTTCCTTTACTATTGCATAGGCTTATTTCTCAGTAGCATAATACTTTAATTCAACCCCTTGAAGTGACTTAATAAAAAATGAGATTGGTTGTTCATACACATCTTCATTCTTTTCCAACATCACAACAACAATAGTATGGTAAGATGAAAAAGAGAAGATTTGGAATGGTTTGTTGAAGTCTAGATATTTTAATAAAAGAACCTCCTTAATGGACCTCTTTATTGACACAAATGCATCTATGGATTTAGATTTCCAATCAACATGTGTACCCTTTTTCAACATTTTTGATATAGGTTTTATAATTTTAGCAAAATTGGAGATGAATCTTCTAAGAAAGTTGATTTTTCCAAAGAAGGATTAGATGGATTTTACCATTTTAGGGATAAGAAGCTTATCAATAGCCTCCACTCTCTTTTGAACAATTCTAATTCCTTCCTTGGAAACTATGTGTCCTAGTAACTTCCCTTTGGTCACTACAAAATGACACTTATTCTATTCAAGGATATCCCATATTCAAGTGCTTTGATGAATATATTTTTCAAATGCATGCAATTATCCTTTGCATTATTTGAATATACCATCAGGTCATCTTGGTAAACAACCATAATGCTATTAATTAGGCCTACAAAAGCTACATCCATGGCCATTTAGAAAGTAGAACCAACATTTGTAAGGCTATATGGCATTCCTACATACACATATGTCCCCTACGGTGTAGTAAAAGTGGTCTTATATTGTTTTGATTCCTTAACTTTGACTTGGTTATAGCCTGAAAATCCATTCATCATACATAGTAGCTCATATCTAGTTACTCTATACAGTATTGCCTCCATATTAGGGAGTGGGTAGTTATCCTTAAGTGATGAAATATTTAGATTGTGAAAATCCACACATAGCCTTATATCCCCATTCTTTTTTCTCATTGGTACCAAATTTGATACCCAAGGTGAATGCCTAATAGGCTTAATTATTCCACCATCCCCAAGTTTCATTAATTCTTCCTATATTTTGGGTGCCAACATGGGATTTATGGGCCTCTACTTCTGTCTAAAAGTCTTAACTTATAGTTTAAAGGGAATTTTACGGTAGAATATATCTTCTGTATAGGCTTTGAGGTCATCATATGACCATGCAAATACATGCTTATACTTTCTTAATAATGTTTTGAGAATTCCCCTTATTTTTGGACTAATCCTTTTACTTATGTATAGTCTCTTTGGGGAAATTTTAGTTCCAAGGCTTATTTCCTCAAGGTCTTCTTGTTTAAATAGTGCCTCCTTCAAAAGGGATCAATCATTTCCATAAAATACCTTTTCTAGGGCTACTAAACCCTTTGGGATCTTGTTGGTTCTTAACTATACCACTTCTTGACAAAAGACAGTATCCTTAACAACTACCCTTTCCACAAAAGTATTAAACTCTATTTGTTGGGCTTCATATTGATCAATACATTGAATAAACCCTATTATACCATCATCATCATTGAACACTTGCTAGTTATAGAAATTATTAGGGATAAATGGTTTGGTCTTGAATTCCACCTCTAAAATGACTGCAACGTGACATCTTCCCTCTTTAAGGCCATATTTGCAAGGAAGTATGCTATTAGATTATTTGATATTTCTATCCATTCAATGGAGAATGCATCAAAGAGCTCTACAGTGTCCCACATGAAATCTTTGTATTGTTTGAGTCTTTTATTCTTTCAAGTATAAATGGCCCTACCTTGTGTGATAACTAGCTTAGAATCTCCAAATACTTCTAGTAGTTTGATCCCATATCTAGTAGCAATATTTAGATCTAACAATAGTACCTCATACTTTTCTATATTGCTAGTGCATTCAAAGGATATTAAAAATAAGTATCTAAATGTCTTACCACTAGGTGCAATAAAGATCACATGTGCCCCATTTCGTTATTTACTACAAACACCATCAAAGTACAGTTGCTAGATGCAAAATTCATCTCTTTGGGTTTTATTACCAATTCGATCACTATTTTGCATCTGGCGTTGTAATTGTTCAACTTTAAAACTCCCTAAATCTACATCACAAAAGTCGTTCATCTAATTAGGATCAATGTGCTCCACTACTTTCTCTAATTGAGGTTTTTTGCATAATTTAATTTCTTTCCCATTAATGGGTATGGTCACATATGATAGGTCCAATTGTACATTTCCCCCAACCACAATAGTCCATTGCCTTGATAATAACATGCCATAATAGGGTGGAGTGTCAACCATAGTAATATCAGTTTTATATGTGGCTTCAAATAGACATTTTATTTTAATTCCATATCCCACATCACACCAATAATAGGAACAAATCCATTATCCATGGCATAAAATTTACCATAGTTAGTAACAACCCATAGGCCCAACTCTTTCATAACTTCCATGGGAATAATATTAATTGTTGATCCTAAATCAATCATGCAATTTTTTAGCAATTTATTGATTATCAATAAGGTAGTGTAGAAAGGATCCACATGAGATGGATTCTTTGTTATAGTAGTTCCCAAGTATACCTTAGGATTTTTCATTGTTTCTTTAACATTATTAACTTGTGTCTTATTTTTTTCTAGTTTAGCATTAGTTCTATTTTGACCTCCATGCATGTTTGGCATGTTTGAAATCAACTTGATGGAACCATCTCTATATTCATCTATTTTCATCATTTCCAAAAAATGGCACTAAAATATTAAATTGGGTCAAAGCTTGTGCCATGTCAAATGAAATTGTGTTCATTTTAGTTTTACCTATTTCTATTTTAGCAAGTTTTTTATCCTCCACGTGTTTCTTATGATTATACCCCACTTTATTTTTTTCACTTTGTGTTGCTTCCTTTGGCACATATTTCTAAGTTTCCTCCTATGGCTTCTTCTTTTCTTCATTCTTTTTATTTTCCATAGTGATGTTGTTATACTTTTATTGGTCCTTCACAAATAGACCCCTAGGTGTCCCTTGATCAAGATTTATAGTTATGTTTCTAAGGTTGTAATTGTTCTTGGCTTGTGCCACAACAACAACCCTAATTTCCTCCATCTCTTGCTCAATAGGTCTTCTTAGTGGGATCTAATTTGATTGCTTCCTAGTAGTGTTAATTTGAGAAGCTCCTATATCATCATCTTCTTGATCTGAAAATACTTCTTGGTGGCCCATATGAACATTGTACTTTTGACTATCCACATCTTATTCAAACCCATATTCTTCTAAAGATGAGCATTCTATATATGTCCCATAAGGTCAGGCTAACAACATGTTTAGAGTTTGATCATTTATTTCTTGGTCATATAGCCCTTCATCTTCTTGGATTGATTGTGCCAATATGGAATATTCAGGAGAATGATTTGGAGATTGCAAGGTACACACCATGGAGTGTTTTCTACCATATGTGTCCCATGCCTCTTAAATGGATCAGGAGTGTCTTTACTCACATTTTTCTTTTGATCATTACTAATAAACCTTCCATCCTTACAATTTTTCCTATAGGGCATATCATGTAACCTTGGTCTATCATTTCTATAATGGTTTGGTTGCTTATGTTGATGGGGATTAGGGTTTTGCAGTATTCTAGTTTCATCCCTTTTTCCTCTCTTCCCTGAAGCATTTCTATTATTCTCTATGTTCAAAGTAGCTTTGAATGATTTGGTGAGAATAGGAGGATTTCGTGCTCTAATCTCATAACTAGTCTTTAGATAAATGCACTTACATAGAAATCTAAGAACATAGGATCAATTGGCTTTAGGTGAGGTGGAATCCTATTGAATAGATTCATAAATCTTGTATTAAATTCTACAAATAATTCATTATACAATTTTTAAATGTTTGTTAGTTCATGCAAAGAAAATTTTGGATCAAAATGGTTTCAATGTTGCTCGTTAAAGATACTCTTGAATTCAACCCAAGGGTTTACTGAGACATCAAGTAGTTTTTTATACCAATCCTTGACATCTTCAATTAGGGATTGTATAAAAAACTTCATGTATACATCTTAATGTTGTACATCAAAACCATCCATGACTATTTCAAATTCCCTAATGTTATCATCTCCTAATATAGCATGATTCCAAGAGAATTTTGGAACTACATTTCTTACATCATTATCAATTGGATTTGCATACCCTTGAATTCTAAAGAAGTCAAGCTACCTAAATATATCTATGTTCATGGGACCCCTTACAAATGGGTTTTGGTTAGGTTGATAGTGTTGATGTTGATGTCCTTTTTGGTATTGGTAATTATGCATTCCTTGCTACACATTTTGGGTAGGACCTCCACAAGGGTGTACATTTCTTTGTATATTTTAGTTAGCGCCTTGATGTGGATAATGCCTAGTATGTTGGTTGTGATTTTGATATCTTATTCTTCCCTAGCCAAGTGGGACTAGATAAGCATTACTTATGGAAGTATTTTGTGGGTTTGAAACTTGCTTTACAAGGACATTCTATTGCACATGAATAGCACTACTTATATTCCCCGGGTTCCCTATTGTGTTGTGAGATGCTTTTGTGATCTTATGACCACCTATGTTTTGATTATAGGTGGGTATATTATATATCCTATTAGGGGTAATTTGGTTTTTTAATTCAAGAAGCTTCTGATTCAATGCTAACTCTTGTTTTATCAATTCAATCCTTTTAACTTGTTACATTTCTTCAACCATTTTTTCTAGCTCATGACAATTTGGTTCTCTCATTTTAGTAGGACCACCTTAAGTATCTATGAAGAGTATTGTAGGTGGTACATATTCCATGAATCCATGTTGAGAGTTATTGGTGTATTGTTGAGCCATTTTGTCGTCATAATCTCTTTTAGCCTCAACACGCCTCATTTCTTCATCTGCATGGGCTTGGAACTAATTCATTTATTTAGGATCAAGCCTAAAATAAATTAAAAAATTATATAATTTTTTTTTTGTTCAAGAGGGTTGTGAGGGTCCCTTAGTGGGAATTTTTCATTATTTTAAAAATTTGATCCATGAAAAGGACTATTATATACTATGAAGTGTTATTTTGATGTATTCCCTTGATCATTGTGGGTATTGTTGTTGAAAATATTGTCATTGATGTCAAAAGTGGAAAAAGTGTAAAAAAGTAGTGTCATAATGCTACAGAATATAATTAGAATATCATTGTTTAGAGTAGATTTAGTTGGTTGAGAGCTTCTAGGTGTGTAATTTATAGTTCAACTTGGTGACAAACAAGTTCAATTTGAAGTGTTTTTGCTTAGTCATGGTGGGTTTGCATAACAATGTTATATTCCTATGTTGACCACCTACTAAAAGTTACCAGTAGCTTAAGTGACAACTTAATCCCTTTGTACTATTTGGGTTACTAGCCCCTCATATCTAGACTGCCAGTTGATGAGTTACAGGATCACATTGAAGTGGCAATATGTGTTCGATGTGACAGTTTTATCTATCTCTTTGATGTGGCAATTTTATGCTTCACATCCTTGTTTTGAAGTGGTCTAGGTGAGAATGTATTTTCAAAGAGTATGTACCCTTTTCCCCCTTAATATGGTAGTAAAATTATTCTTTGAGTAGACTTTTGAATTATGATAGTGTAGGAATGCTAGTCTCTTTGATATGGAAATTACAATGGAAAATCATATTGACATTGGAACTTTGGCAAGAAAGTTTTATTTGTCCCTTCAATAATTTGATGGTGGGACCCAACTATAAGGTGTAGTTGGTTGATGATTGAGTTGGAACTAAGGATGATTATGTTCATTTGAAGGAATGAATATGAGGATGACATGTGGCAAATGATTAGTGGTTAATTTTGCATCACTGTTGTAAATCAATTAAGACTTTCCTTGGCCAATGATTAAATAATGAAGAATGATCGCTTGACTCAGAAATTCACATCCCTTTTGTGAATTGTGTTGTGATGATGTGGACATGTTAATTGGAGGAAACTTATTGAAGATAAAGAAAGAGTTTGGAGTAATTTACAAGTCTCTTCGATGTAATAAGGCACAAAGATCATAAAGTTGTGAGATTAACAATTGAGATTCAAAGGAGAACAATATGATGGTGATGTATTAATGTTGTCAAAATCAATAGAGAATCATGGATCATGGCACGTAGTGACAAGATCAACAATAAAAATTTTAAGGTGGTGGTTTCAAATGGTTATTCCTGTGTAAGTGGTTTTTTACTAGCAACCGAATAGAAGAATAAAATTAAATGGTCTACCTACTCCAATAATCAACATAATTGGTGATTTGAGTTGCAGAATGACAAAACAAAGTGCTAAGTGAATAGAGATTAGGTTCAAATCTTATGGACAAAGGATTACATTAAATGTGTATCCAATTTAGAGTTTACAGATCACCAATCTTAGAAGACATTCCGAGATAGAATTTAATGCGGGCATGGCTTGATCCAAAGAATGCTTCCTAAAGAAGAAAGAAAAAATATATAATTTTTTCATCAAGTGACATTGGTTAGAGGTTCACAACTCGAGGAAGTTTCTATTGGGTAGTGAAGAAAAAATAGATAACTCAGTAAGTTGAGTAGGGCATGGATGAATAGTCAGGAAGTTGAAAGAGAAGTGTGGGGAAAGAAGATTTGGGAGTGGTAGAGTGTAGAGAACATCATTGTAAAGAAAGAATGCACTATATATGAATAAGATGAACCAAACAAAAATCAGGAATCCAAATTTGGATTTATGTTTAGTGTAATACCATTGATTGCATTGGTGATTTTTTTTTGGGTTCCCTTCATTAAAACTAGTGTATTACAAAATAGGGATGTGATGCTGACCAAGTAGTAGGTGCAAAAAACAATAGTACAGAAAAGAGGTGAAAACATAGTGGATATATAAGTGTATAGAAGAGGAAGAGTCACAAAGTGTTTATTATACATGTAAGTCCAATTGCAAATAAGTTACAACATAGAATTGTCATTAAAATTGTAATATCTAGAAGTGTAAGTCTAATTGGTGGATTCCATCAGATATCTAGATAGGAGCTCATATTAGGGAGTGGGTGCTCCTAATATTAGTGGATAGGTTCCTCCTTAGGGTTGGTTCCCTTAAAGCATTGTAATGGAACTTCAATCTTGTGAAGCTAGATTAGGACAGTAGATCCTAGAAACATTTATCGCCATGTTTTTTACTAACCTTGGGTTTTCCACATACATTTGATATTATGTGATGATTGCATATGTGCTCTCTCATGTGTTTGCTTATTAATTTTTTATCTGCACATTTAGAGTTCAAATAATTATTTTGTACTAAGTGTTGAAAGGTAAAAATTTCAATATCCACTAATTCAAACCCCTCTTAGTAGATCACTATGTTCCAACAATTGGTATTAGAGCCCTAGGTTTCCTAGGTGAAGCTTAATCAACTTGGGTAGATTCTATTATTGTGAACACAATAAACAATTAGGAAGGTTCAAGCAAGCCACCTTGGTTTTATGGAACAAACTATGCTAAGTGAAACTCATTGATAAAGGGATGTTTGGGATCCCTAGGACTAGATGTTTGGATGTAAGTTAAAACCAAATACATGCTCCCTACTACTCTTCCCATTAATACCATTGGAAAGAATGACTATGAGAACAATGAAAAAAAATTGTTTTCCATTATGAATAATTTGTACGATTATGTGCATGGAAAGGTTATGCATTGTCAAAGTATGCATGATGTCTAGGAAAAACTAAAAAATATCTATGAAGGAGATAGTAGAGTGAATTTGGAAAAGATTCAAGTGCTAAGAGAAAAAATTGAAGGCTTAAGGATGACTAAAGAGGAGAAGATTGTAGACTACCTTCTAAGAGTTGATGATGTAGTTGTGATAAAATTTGTAAGGTCTATGACAAATAGATATGACCCCAAAATCTTTGTAATCGAAGAAGGAAGATAAATGGATAAGCTCACCCGTGATGAATTGTATGGAATATTCATGACATATGAGATGAGAATGGGAGATATCGAGTAGTCTAGAAGAGAAGATGATTTCAAGTTTTTTAAAAAGGAAAAAAATGAGGTAGATAAGAAAGACAAGGCTATAGCCTCTATGTCAAACCATGAAGAGATTGATTTGGATGAATCAAACTTCATTAGAAGAGTAAGGAGAAGATCTGAAAAGTATAAAGTTAAGTTTCCCTTTAAGTGTTTAAACTGTGGTAGAATAGGTCATTTTGCTTCTAAGTTCCCTTATGATAAGGAAGATAATGTTGAGCGAGAAGAAGATAGCAAAAACTATCTTATTATCCTAAATGAAGGAGTTTTGGAAAGAAGAACTTGTAGCTTGTACTTTAAGGAATAATGTGATTCATCTGATGCTTGTGATATCTCAAATGATGAACAAGATCATGCTCTTGTAATGAAGGAAGAAGAGGAATAATTCCTCTTTATGGCCAAGGAATCTAAGGATTGGAAGGTTGGAGAACATGTTAAGGATTCTCATGAAGAAGTGGAGGTAGTTGTTGATCTTGAGAGATAGTTGATTAGTGCTCTTGAAGATCTTGATGATATAGGGGATAAGTTTGATGATCTTAAAAGGGAAAATAAGAAATGGAAAAGATGTGCTCAAAATGATATTGACAAGCTAACCCAGGATCTTAAGGAATCTAACCAATTGGTAGTAATATTGAAACTTCAAGTGGAGGAAGCTAAAAGAATAGAAGAAGTATTGAAGTCCAAGCTAGAATCTAAAGTGGAAGGATGTTTGAAGCTTGAGGAAAAAATATTCATCTTATGAAAAGACTTGGAGAAAGCTAATGAATATATTAGTAATGGTTTAATGTTAAAAGGTGGTTTAGATATTGTGGATAAATTTATAAGCATGCAAATGCAATGACCCCACAATGAGACCCTAGAGGACAACACACTAACACCCAAAAAGGAATATATATATATATATATTTAAAAAGTGTTAAGCACACTATTTCAAATGAAACATTTAACAGTAATCTAACCTAAGTCCTCTAAGGTTCGCGACTACACTACATAGTTTCCCATTAACTAAATTAGCAAGAAGCTACAAATCATTGCATTAAATAAATTCTAACATCAATATGGAATTACATCTAATCATCACATTTAATCAAGTATTCAATATGATACAATCATAAAATGTATTCAATAGAGATCATTTGAATCAATCCATTTAATTTCATAAGCAATAACATCTTTTACAAATTTCATTACATAAGAGAGTTCAATATCAATTTACATCATTACATTAGTACATCTGAACAACTATGTCTCCCCATATACATGTGAGGAAAGTACATCAAGTATGACACATGATACATCAAAATATGATATAGTACATGGAAGACAATACACATGGAATGTTACAAATGTAGAAGTCTTCAATCTAGGAGAAGTCACCACAATCACAAATAAGGAGAGTGAACCCAATGGAGTACAATGCACCCTCCACCCAACCTTGTGGAACCCAAAGGTCCACCCCCTATGCTAGGAGATAGAAAAGGGTCCCACCATCACAATCAGACAAAATAAAATAAACAACAAAAGCTAAAATGAAATCAATGAACAAGTATAATACAAATTCAAATGACAATAACATCACTTCCAAAGGCACACAAACATCTCAGGAGAAACAAGAAACACATGAATACTAGGTTTTTGTTCAAGGGAGTTTCATTGCATGGTCCTAACATGGGTTAAACTGGAATTCTATCACCAAATATAGGCCACCATTTATGGTTACCCTAATAGTCTCCTACTAGCCACCAACCCCATAGGGTGACACATGCAAAACCAATCTTCCTTTCGTGAGAACAAGAAATATGGCCTTTCCAACTAGGCCTTCCCATCTCATCTCAAGCCTAAATGAGTGAGTGATGCATTAGATTATCTTTATTAGTGTGATTACTACCCAATCTGCAAGTTCATTTTAGGTTATCACTTAATTACAAAACTCCCACATGGGTTACCTAGGCACCACTTGGTGCATCAGATCCCATTGAGAGCCACTCCCCTACTAACAACAAGGAGACCCCAATAAAATCAAAGAGAAAATACACATGCATAATCACAATAATCCATTAAAAATACAACATGGTGACACATAAACGTTCCCACTCACAAGTTCCAATAGATAAACCACATAGGTGGATACTATGTGCAAGGATGATGAACATCACATACTCACTTAATACAAAACAATCATCTCAAGGATAATAAAAATTCCATCAAAAAGAAAAAATTTCCTAGCCTCTAGAAGACTCCTAATAATCTCTTACATAGTGGCTTACACAACTGAACAACACCCACATCCATTTCTAAAACAATAACCATTCACTTGTTTCCACTAAAAACTCTCATTTCATGTTTATGAATAAATCATAAAAAAAAAAGATAATTTCTTGAAATATACACATATGAAATACTTGATTAACATTTAATATAGATTTTTTTTGGCAAATTTAAATGAAAATATACAACCATAGTTTTTATACATTTATCTCTATTGATATATATATATATAATATATATATATACACACCACATATATAAATTAGTATAAGAGTAAAAGAAGTGCAACGATTAAATCAAATATTATTGAATCCCTTATATACTTAACACTCAAATATGTGAATGCAGATCATCAAGGAAACCATATCTAATTTCAATATCTAACTATGAAGAGGATTATGCACTTCAGCATCTCTAACTAGTGCATTTAGGAGTTTTAGTCAGTGGCTAAAGTTACTAGTAGATACAAAATCTAAAAGAATTATCTACAAACTATCTTGCTTCCCAAGGGAAGAAAAGAAGAAACCTTAATGTAAGGAATTCTCCAGAGGTGGCAGAGAAAACTAAACTAAACTAGTAGTTTAAAATAGAATGAAATGCATCAAATTTAATGCGTGTTGAAACAAGAGGATAAGATCAAGGGTGACACATGCATAAGACAGTATCATTGATTGCCAGAGAAGTCTATTGTAGTTCACCGATATTTGGGAGGAAACTTATGAGAGGCACAAATAAACAAGATGATTCAAGTTCATACAAAAAAATGATGTTCTGGTACCCATATATCGAATCATGGTTCCATTTCATGTAGCCACCATCAAGAGTGTTACAAGCCAACAAGATGGAGGGAATTTTTTATAAAGATAATTTTCAATGTTCTAGGCACAAAATTTAATTCCAACTACATGCCAACATTGAAATTCCCTAATAGTATTTACGTTAAGGAAATTTCCTTTATATCCAAGGATTTGAAGCACATCAACCATGTGGTACAAATGATTAAATACTACAATCGATCTATAGCAATGAAAGAGTCTAAAAAGGTAGAGAGAGCTACACTGGTGACTCAGGAGAAGCTTCAGCTTCTAGAAACAAAGCTAATTAGGTTGGCCAACTTGTGGATCAAGCCAACATATATATATATATATAATCTCCAAACAAAATCATACATGTGCATAAGCTATGATAATACAAATTAGTCTTCAACTGAGAGTGACTTCTATTAATTTGAACCCATTATAAAGAAAGAAAGGAGACTCAAATGAAGGGAATTAGATAGAGTATACTCTAGTTTACAGAGTTCCATTGAGTAGTAAGCTTCAGATAAAAAGACTTGATTAATAATGAACTCGCCTAATTTAACAATTCAGTTGTATTCAGATAGAGGAATGTTTGTTACAGTGTCCAACAAGAGGACAAGGTTGCAACTATAAGGGAGGTATGTGACTAGTTTGAAGGCACCAGATAATAATACAACAACAAATATAATGATATTACTATTTGCTAAGGCATTGAATGGTTTATTTCTCCACAAGCTAGTTAAAATAGGTACAATTTAATACCAAATTAAATTATATATACATATATATATGAGCATATGCTTTATTACAATGAGAAGGAATGACTGAATGTATGCCTACAAAAATAAGACCAATAGAATACATTCACTATGCAAGGACAAAAAAATCCATTGATTCCCCAAGTTGAATCTTTCAGAGGAAAGAATATTATAGAGACATTGTGTGGTGCACATTAGGAATAGAAAGAATTTGAAAATAACACAAGCTATGCCTAAAATTATTGAATCAAATAGCTACTGAAGGAATGGAAAATGAGATTCAAAGATAATCAAAAGAGGGACAAAGGTTTACACCCAAATTGAAAATGGAGACATTTAACCACTATTGCAGTTGAAAAGCTTAAATAGAAATTACATTCAAAATTTAGAAAAGAATACAGAGCAACAATAGATGGAGCACTCAGTAATTTAATACTTTATTATTTTTCTTCAAGCAATATAATCTTGCAATATTTATTTTTGAGCAAACATTATAACTAGGAGAAAGCATGGAACCTAGATTATTTTGAGTCGCAGAGTTGAAAGTGTTATCAGGTTAGAATCCCAAATGCAACTTCAGCTTCCTCCCAAGAGCTTCAATCTTTTGATGAACCTCTACTCTAGTACAAATCCTCCAAATAGTATAACCCCAAGCCTCCAAGCTACAAAATCAAACTTTCAAGAACTAGAACAAGAAATTCTCATACACAATGTAAAATTCATTTTTCCCCCAAAAAATAATCCAAAAGCCCCTCTTCAGTTAACTCCCACTAATTAATTTATTATCCTCCCCTTTCCATAACTTCATCACTTCATTGAATTAACTAATTTATTTTCTCCACTATTCACAATTTATTCATCTTGTAATTATTTTTATAATTTTTAAATCATATATAAAGATTTGAACACCAATGAATTGAACAATTAAATATTAATTTATTAATTTAATTCTTCAATTCCAACTTTGTTTGCATATAATCATAATTTAATATATTTATATAAATATTTCATTTTTAACCATTAATTCCAATTTGCTTAAATCAAATAAATACTTTAGTAATAATTTATTTAATTGATACTTCAATCATATACAAGCTTTTATTTGATTATTCCAAGGAATTTAATTTCAATAAGTTTTCTATCTTAACAAAATAATCAAACAAAGGCACTCATCAATCAAATTACTTAGATAACATACTATCAAGCAATACCAGACTGCAAGTGAAAAAAAAGAAAAATGACAACAAAATTGACAACACAACTCTATCTGACCTTACAGATGGGGTGTGACACATGGATACTCATCCTTGACAAGGATGATGGATCAACATGGGGGAACCAATGCTATCTCTGAAACAACAAACTCCATTGGGATTAAGGAATGCTCAAACCTGGCAATACAAGTGGAGTTGATGTCTGGTACCTACAACCTATAGAAAATCATATGGTCAAACATGTGCATATGAAAACAGTCAATCCCATCATAAAGGGAAAATTGCAGCATCGTACAACACTCGCAAGCAAGTGATGTGACCCTATTCCCCTTCACCAATACATTGACACACAATAAAATGATCTCAAATCATGATAAATCATACATCCAATAAACTCATAGTACTCATATCAATGATAACTCACATAACCATTAAACTAATTTACTAAATATGATATAAGCATAAAACATCAGATATAACAATTTCATCATAAATCATCATAACTGAGCATCTAGTATCCCAATATCCAAGTATCATTAAACAGGTGTCAAGATATTCAAGTAGAATCCATGTAACTATCCAAAACCAAAAAGGAAAACTAAGGGGCACTACATCCTCCCCCTAGGACCAGGCTTACTCCTAGAAGCTTACAAACAAAAATGGGTAACAATTAGGGATCTGGAATACATCCTCCCAAGACATAGAAGACTCAAAACTAGGATGCCACTGGACCTACACCTAGACCAAGACTCGCTCCCTGAGGGTCAATCCCTAAAGCTGCAAGACAAGTATGGTTTCCAAAGAACACTACCTATCCTCTACCTGAAGTCTCAACAACAACGTCTCAGTGCTCATCTTGGCAATTCTCAACTACTATAAACACCATATGCGATCTGCCAACATCTCCTACTATCCACTCTAAAGTTGCCAACCTTTGACTAAATCCAGATGTTCCCTTCTGAGGACATTGTCTTGAAAAGTGACCTTGTTGACCACAAGTGAAACATCTTGTACCTTTTTCAAATCCTCTATCACCTAAAGGTGCAATAGACTGTGGAAAACTACCTCCACTAATCATAGGTTGAGAACTCTATGTTGGCTGATCAAAATGATCATGTTTGTTTCATTGCCACCTCTGAACCCTCTTTTTCTAAAACCAACTTCCACCATGTTAAGTCTAAAAATTCTTATGTTTTGAATGAGAGTGTTATTTTTCTCACCCTTAGCATGTTCTTGATGGCCCTTGGAGAAACCTGCAACCTAAGATTGACCACCCTGGGATCCACCACCAACTAGAGGTGCACTACCAATCTATACACTAGTATGGCCACCTAAAGTCGTAGCTAAATTCTCCTCTACTATATGTTCTTTCTTTATAGCCACCTCCATAGTTTTCAGTTCAAATATGCGAACAACTACATTAATTCAAGCATTCAAGCCCATGATAAAGTGCTATACTAGCATACCCTCATTGTCTCCAATGCCAACATACTGCTTAAGCTCATAAAATATCCACTCATACTACTCAGCTGACATTGCCATCTATCTCAGCTCATGGAACTCATCTGAACGATGCTATTTCCAATGATCAAATAAGAACTGGGCTTTGAATATCTCTAAGAACATACCCTATGAGACTGAATCTATATCCAAATGGATCTCCTACTCCTCCAATCATTACCACATGGAAGTAAAATCTTGGAAATGCATAATAGTGCACCTATCCTTGGTGTTTCTATCATATGGATGTATAGAAAAGCAACTGCTCAAATCAATTAACCAAGTCTCTACCTCTAGACCACTGCTAGACCTATCAAATGTGGGAGGACATGCTCGCAAAAGGTCCCTCATATGGCTAGCTAATATGGCATCTTGCTTAACTAAAATCTCTCTCCTCCTGGGAGATCTCTCTCTCTCTAATCACCAAGATAGGAAAGAACCTCCTCCAGTAAGTGTCACAACTATGTGCCCTCCAACCTCGGCTAATTTGAATTTTGTCCTCCACCTCCCTAATTATTTTGAGAACCCTATTGTTCCTCACAATTAGACTCATGGGAACTCTGAGGAGGGGATCCCTAGTGATTGGCCCCACGAACAACACCATGACCTCTACCATGCCCTTGACCTGGGAGGGGATCCCTAGTGATTGGCCCCACGACACCACCATGACCTCTACCATGCCCTTGACCTCGAACCCAAACTCTAAGTATTATCCTACACATACACCACCAAGGACAAGTTTAGGGTGTTAGATGAGATCAAGAAGGGAAAATGTAAACTTCAAAATCTATGCAACTAAGAAAACTTAATGGGCTCTTGTATATACCCAAAGTACCCAATGTTATAACTTGGGCTTTGATACATGTGTAATACCCCTGCCATGAGACCCTAGAGGACAACACACTAACACCTAAAAAGGAGCAATTTTTTTTGAAAGTGAAACTATTGCAATTGAAACATTTAACACTAATGTAACCTAAGTCTTCTAAGGTCCATGACTATGCTACATAGTTTCCCATCAACCAAATTAGCAAGAAGCTACAAATCATTGCATTAAATAAATTCTAATTTCAATATGGAATTACATCTAATCATCACATTTAATTAAGTATTCAATAGAGACTATTGGGTGATCCTACAAAGCTAGTTTACAATTTTTAGGAGATTCTAATTTTTTCTGAAATCACATATTTTTAGAAAATATAATGATTTAAGCCTTAAAAAGTTCCATTTAAATAATTCCAATTAAAGAAGGTTTGATCAAAGGTAGTTTGATCAAAACCCCTTGGATAGAGCCCCACTAGTTTTAAACCATACCTATAATAGAGTCTCCTTTACACCTATCAAAATGCTAATAAAAAACCACTTTTGATTTACATTTTGGGGGATCAAATGAATTCATTTAAAATTTATTTTTTGTAAGTATGTAGTCATTATTATAAGCTTCCCAAAAAGTATTATATTTATTTTTTATTTCTTGTGAATGTGAGTTTTTCACCGAAAATCAAACTCTTTGTTCTGCACGTGGAAAAATAGAAGATTATACAAAAAATTTTTGAAAAATATGAGTGCACTAGATATTGAATTCCTTGATCCAACAAAAAAATTGAATTTCAATACATACAAAAATAGTTATGTGTTATACAGTTTGCCAATGTATGAATTGTAATTGGTTTGACTTTCAAACTTGTTTAAGGAAAAATATTCAATAAAAAACTATAAAAAAAATTGGAAGCACTAGATATAAAAGTTACAAATCTAAATTTGAAAAAAAAAGAATTTTTTCCTTTATGGAAAATGAGTTGTGTTAGATGGTGAGAATCACTCCTTAAAAATGGTGTTTACTAAAAAAAAATAGTTTTCGAAGGAGATGGGAAAAAAAGTGCAATCTGATTCCAAAATTTTTGAAAAAAATATATTTAGAATCTATAGACAAAATGTCACAATTCACTAGTTTGCATCATCTTCAAATTCCTCACGGTTTAGCTGTTATAGGTGCCTAAAAGTGAAGATTTAGTTAGAAAAAATCAATTTAGTGTGTAGTTTGGCAAAAAATTATAAACCAATATTGTGGGATCACCCTATTTGAATCAGTCCATTTAATTACATAAACATCTTTTACAAATTTCATTACATAACAGAGTTCAATATCAGTTTAAATCATTACATTAGTACATTTGAACAACTATGTCTCCTCATATACATATGAGGAAAGTACATCAAGTATGATGCATGATACATCAAAATATGATACATTACATGGGAGATAATCCACATGGAATGGTACAAATGTAGAAGTCTTCAATCTAGGAGAAGTCACCACAATCATGAACAAGGAGAGGGAACCCAATGGAGTACAATGCACCTTCCACCCAACCTTGTGGAACTCAAAGGTCCACCCTCGTGCTAGGAGATAACAAAGGGTACCACCATTACAATTAGGAAAAATACAATAAACAACACAAGGCTAACATGACATTAATGAACAAGTACAATACAAATTCAAATGATAGTAACATCACTTCCAAAGGCACATAAAAATCTAAGGAGAAATAAAAAAACAAGGGAATACTAGGTTGTCATAGAAGGGAGTGTCATTGCATGGTCCTAACATGGGTTATCTTGGCAGTCTGTCACTAGCCACTAGCCCCCATCTATAGTTACCCTAGTTGTATCGTACTAGTTATCAGCTCCATAAGGTGACAAATGCAGAACTAATCTTCCTTTCATGAGGACAAGGAAGATGGCCTTGCCAACTAGACCTTCCCAACTCATCTCAAACCTAAACAAGCACTTGAACCATGAGTGAGGCATTCACTTATCTTGATTAGTGTGATTACTACCCAACCCCCTAGTTCATTTTAGGTTATCACTTAATTTCAAAACTCCCACATGGGTTACCCAAGCCCCACTTGGTGCACCGACCCCCATTGAGATCCACTCCCCAACTGACAACAAGGAGACCCCAATAAAATCAAAGAGAAAAGCCACTTGCACAATTGCAAGAATCCATTAACAATACAACATGGTGAGGCATAACTCTTCCCACTCACAAGTTCCAATAGATTAACCACATAGGTGGATACTTTGTGCAACTTGGGTGATGAACATCACATACTTAATACAAAACAATCATCTCAAGGATAACAAGAATTCCATCAGAAAGACAATTTTCCCTATCCTTTGGAAGACTCCTAATACTCTCTTACATAGTGGCTTACACAATTGAACAACACCCACATCCATTTCTAAAACATTAACCATTCAATTGTTTCCACTAACCACTCCCATTTCATGATTACAAATAAATCATCAAAAACAAAGGTAATTTCTTGCAATATACACATCTTTCATTTATTATATTATAATTTATCAATCTTTCCCAAGAATCAATATATCTTGATTTACACATTTAAATAAAAATACATAGAAGAAAAAATTCCTTTAATGATAAACCACAATACACCCATGTAAATCCATATATATAGAATGTTGCTGGAAAATTTAAATGAAAATATACAGCCATAGATTTTATACATTTATCTTTGTTAATATATATATATATATATATCACATATATAAATTGATATTAGAATATAAGAAGTTCAACGATTAAATCAAATATTATCCAATCCCTTGTATGCTTAACACTCAATGATATCAATATAGAGCATCAAGGAACCAATATCTAATTTCAATATCAAACTATGAAGAGGATTATGCACTTAAGCATCTCTAATTGGCACATTAAGGATTTTTAGTCAGCGGCTAAAGTTACTAGTACATATTGAATGTAAAGTAATTATCCATAGATTATTTTGCTTCCCAAGGGAATAAAAGAAGACACATTAATGTAAGGAATTCTCCAGAGGTGGCGGCACAAACTAAAGTAAACTAGCAGTTTAAAATAGAATAAAACACATCAAATTTAATGCATGTCGAAAAAAGAGGATAAGATCAAGGGTGACACAGGCATCGATTAGATAAGGCACATAAGACAGTACTGCCAATTTCCAAAGAAGTCCATTGTAGTTCCAAAATATTTGGGAGGCAACTTACGAGAGGCACAAATAAACAAGACGATTCAAGTTGATACCAAAAATAATGTTGTTCTGGTACCCATATATGGCATCATGGTTCCATTTCATGTAGCCAAAATCAAGAGTGTTACAAGCCAACAAGACAGAGGGAATTCTTTATAAGGATAATTTTCAATGTTATAGGCATCGACTTTAATGCCAACTACATGCTGACATTGAAATTCCCTAATAGTATTTATGTTAAGGAAATTTCCTTTAGATCCAAGGATTCGAAGCACATAAACCATGTGGTACAAATGATTAAATCCCATAGTCAATCTATAGTAATGAAAGAGTCTAAAAGTGAAGAGAGAGCTACACTGGTGACTCAAGAGAAACTTTAACTTCTAAAAACAAAGATAAGTAGGTTGGCCAACTTGTGGATTAGGTCATCATAAGCTTTGATAATACAAATAGGTCTTCAACAGAGTGAATTCAAATTAGTTTGCACCTAGTATAAAGAAAGAATGGAAATTCAAATGAAGGGGATTAAATAGAGTATACTTAAGTTTACAAGGTGCCATTGAGTAGTAAGCTTTAAATAAAATGACTTGATTAACAATGAGATCGCCTAATTTAACAATTTGGTTACATTTAGACAAAGGAAATTTTGTTACAATATCTAATAAGAGGACAAGGATGTGACTATAAGGGAGGTGCATGACCAGTTTGAAGGCACCAGATAATAATACAACAAACACAAATATAATGATATTGCTATTTGCTAAGGAATTGAATGGTTTATTTCTCCAGAAGCTAGCTAAAATAGGGATGAATTAATACCAAATTAAATTATATATATAAATGAGGATGCCTTATTGCAACAAGAAGGGATGGTTGAATGTATGTTGGGAAAAATAAGACCAATAGAATACATTCACTATGCAAGGATAAACAAAGCCATCAATTCCCCAAATAAAATATTTCAAAGGAAAGAATATTACAGAGACATTGTGTGGTGTGCATTATTAATAGAAAGCATTTGAAAATAACACAAGCTCTGCCTAAAATTATTGAACCAAATAGCTACCAAAGAAATGGGAAATGAAATTCAAAGATAATCAAAAGAGGGGCAGAGGTTTACAACTAGATATAAAATGGAGGCATTTAACCATTACTACAATTGGAAAGCTTAAAAAGGAATTACAGTCAAAATTGAGAAAAGAATATTGAACAATAATTTATAGGGCACTTAGTAATTTAACAATTTGTTATTTTTCTTCAAGCAATAGGGTATGTGCAGGATCATGATGGGCCAAAAAGTGGCAATATGATGGGTATGTGTAGGGTATGTAGCTAACAACCTTTTTTTACCCAAAATTCATGAAATGAATTTTTTTTTTACAAGAGATTCTCAGCTTTCCACCAATATAAATTATGCTTTATTTTGAATTTAATAAATAATTATTATTCATTTTCTATTTGAATTACGACTAAATTACTAATTGATAGGCTAATTGAAAAACATCTATAGATTTCAAATGCTATCAGATTTTTTGAATCTAAAACATGCGTCACATTCTATTCTTTGCATACTATAGGATTAAAAAAAGAAAAATTGAATTTCATGAATTTTTAACCAAGTTAAGGTGGTCATACATGAGTTTTTTATATTTTTTAAAAGTTATAATAAAAAAATCATAATTAATTATTTACTTAAAATTACAAAAAAATATGCATCACATCGAAACATGAGTCATTTACTTATATCTAAAATATTATAAAAAAAATATTATCATTTTATTGTGGTTAGGGTGGTCAGACATGCACCTACTTCTTATTTTTTCCCTAAAATTTAAGTGCTACTACATTGAAATTTCAAATTTTGACTAAATAGATTTAAAACAAAAAAAAGTAAACCTAGTAGTTTAGAAACTACATTCAATTTACTACAGATTCTATTCTTACATAATTTTCAGATAATATAGATAACTTATTCAAATTTTTACATCAAGTTGCCTAACTCTGATTTTTTTGAATTTTTTGCCACTTAAGGGCCTATTTTTTCCATGATGATCCTTCACATACACAATATAATATTGCAATATTCATTTATGAGCAAACACTATAACTGGGATAAAGCATGGAACCTAGATTATTTTGAGTCATAGAGTTGAAAGTGTTGTCGGGTCTGAATCCCAGATGTAACTTCAACTTCCTCCCAAGAGCTTCAATCTTTTGATGAGCCTCTACTCCAATATAAAGCCTCTAAACAATATAACCCTAAGCCTCCAAGCTATAGAATCAAACTTTCAAGAACTAGAAACAAACTCCAATAACCAGAACAAGAAACTCCCATACACATAATTCAAAATTAGTTTTTCCCCTCAAAAAATAATCCAAAAGCCCCTCTTCAATTAACACCCACTAATTAATTTATTATCCTCCACTTTATATAACTCCATCACTTCATTGAATTAACTAATTTATTTTCTCCACTATTCACAATTTATTCATCTTGTAATTATTTTTATAATTTTTAAATCATATCTTAAGATTTGCAATCCAATGAATTGAACAATTAAATATTAATTTATTAATTTAATTCTTTAATTCCAACTTTGTTTGTATATCATCATAATTTAATATATTTATTTAAATATTTCATTTTTAACCATTATTTCCAATATATTTAAATCAAATAAATACTTTATTAATAATTTATTTAATATATACTTCAATCATATACAAGATTTTATTTAATTATTCCAAGGCTTTTAATTTTAATACTTTCTATCTTAACGAAATAATCAAACAAAGACACTCATCAATCGCATTACTTAGATAATGTGCTATCAAGCAATACTAGACTGCAAGTGAAATGAAAATCAAAATGATAACAACATTGACAACACAACTCGATCTGACCTTACAGATGGGGTGTGACACATAGATACTCATCGTTGATGAGGATGATGGCTCAACATGGGGGAACCGATGCTATCTACGAAACAACAAACTCCATTGGGATTAAGGCACACTCAAACTTGGCAATATAGGTGGAATCAATGCCTAGTACTTGCAACCTGAAGCAAATCAAATGGTCAAACATGTGCATAGGAAAACACTCAATCACACTATGAAGGGAAAATCGTAGCATCGTAGGGCACTCGCAAGTGAGTGATGCAAACCTGTTCCCCTTCACCAATACATCGACACACAATAAACCGACCTCAAATCATGATAAATCAAACATCCAATAAACACATAGTACTCATATTAGTGATAACTCACATAACCATTAAACTAATCCACTAAATATGATATAAGCATTAAACATCAAATATAGCAATGTCATCATATATCATCACAACTAAGAATTCAGTATCATAATGTCCAAGTATCATCAAACAAGTGTCAAAATATCCAAGTACAATCCATGTAGCTATCCAAAACCAAAAAGGAAAACTAAGGGGCACTACAAAAAAAGCCAAAAAATAAAGAAAAAATGGGCATAGGACTGGAGAAAGGAAAGTTCTCATTTGTTTACACCATTCTAAATCTCTATGAAAGATTCAAGGCAAAAAAAAAATCATTGATGGTGAAAAATATGACAAAAATGAAGTTACTAAGGATGAAAAGAAGTCTATTGAGGTAGATAAACCTGATAAAGAAGAACTACTAGGAGTAGACAAGAAAGATATCCTATCAGAACTTGATCAACAAAAGAAGAAGCAAATCACAAAAATAACAAATGAAATGGATTCACAAGAGTGCATATTCCAAGGAATCTAAGACCAAGAAGACTTCTTCTAGCTCAAGGGAATATCATGACCAGGTCCTTATCATACATTTATGGGTATTACTATACTTCTAATAATTTTGGTCATAGGTCTATAGGATGTAGAATCATTCCAAGGAGGAATAAAAACTATGTAAGAAAAAATCATTTTGCTCCCTTGGTCGACATGAATATAGTCTATTACAATTGCAACAATTTTGGTCATGTAGCTAGAGAGCACAAATTTTTTTTAATAAGGCCAAATATGTAGTCTAAAAAGAAGAAAAAATCACCCCCCAAAGTGGAAAAGGAAACTAAAGGTTCTGAGAAAAAGGAAGAGAATGTTGTAAAGAAACCTAAGAATGTCTGGAAGGAAAAAGGGTAGAGTCCAACTCAATCTATGATTACTCAAACAACACTGCATGCAAAGAAAAAAAATTGTGGGTAATTGATAGTGGTTGCTCCAAGCACATGACTAGTGATAAAAAGAAAATTTATCGAACTCATGAATTGTAAAGAAGAATCAATTAGCCTAGGTGATAATACTATTGTCAAAATTTGTGGTAAAGGGATCTTGAGCTTAGATGGAAAGAATAATACAAAATGTGTTCTCTATGTTGAGGGTTTGAAACATAACCTTCTTAGTGTCAGCCAAATGTGTGACAATGGGTACAAAATTATATTCAACTCTAAAGGCTACAAGATAAGAAAAATTGGTAAGACAATTTTACAAGGGATAAAGACTGATAGTAACCTCTACAACCTTTATGAAGTAAAAGGCCAAAATTTTCTAATTAACCAAGTAGATCCGAGTTGGTTGTGGCATAAAATATTAGGGCATGTAAACTTTGATAATTTAGTAAAAATAAGCTCAAAAGGATTGGTTAGGAATATGCCTAAGATAGTGAAACCTGAAAACATTATCTATAAAGGATGTCAGCAAGGAAAGAAAACAAGGTTTAATTCCAACAGGGGATTATTCAGCCACACAACCTTTTGAAATAGTTCATATTGATTTGTGTGGTCCAACAAGGACATGGGGTTCGCTAGGTGAGAGATACTTTATGCTACTAATAGATGATTATACTAGGATGGCTTGGGTTACATTTCTAAAGGAGAAAGCTAAAGCATTTGAGAATTTTAAAAAAATTAGAAAGTTGGTAGATGAGACTAGAAGGAAAATTAAGTTTCTTCGATCAAACAGAGTTGGAGAATTTAAATCATGTGAATTGAAAGAATATTGTGAAAATAATGGAATCAAATGACAATATTCAACACTAAGAACACCATAGAAAAATGGCATGCTAGAAAGAAGAAACATGATTGTGAAGGAAATGGCTAGGTCCATGTTAAATGAGGAAAAATTGCTAGATACATTTTGGAAGGAAGTAGTTCATATTGTTATATATATTCAAAACAAAGCCCTTCTAAGAGAAAATAGTGGTAGAACTCCATATGAACTATGACATGGAAATCTTGCATTAGTCAAGCACTTCAAAGTGTTTGGTAGAAAATACTAGATTAAAAGAAATTATGAAGGCTTGGGGAGCTTTGATTCAAGGTGTGATGAAGGAATATTTTTAGGATATTTCACTCAAAGAAAATCCTACAAGTGCTACAACAAGAGGCTACACAAGATTGTGGAAAGCATCAACATCAAGATTGATGAAAATGTAAGTCAGAGTAAGCCTAGTAGGAATAATTTTGAGGTTGAATTAGAAGATGATGATGTAGTTCCAATATTTGAAGAAGAGGAACAAAAAGAACAAAGTGAGGAAAAGGTTGAATGAGCCCCTACCAAACATGTACAAAAGGATCATCCTATAGATCAAATAATTGGTGACAAAAATGAAGGAGTTTAGACAAGGAGAAGACTTGCAAGAAATAAGGAAGAAGTAATTTTTTCTCTCCTATCTCAAATTGAACCAAAAAGCTTTAGTGAAGCCAAAAAGGATGAGAACTAGATAAAAGTCATGGAGGAGGAACTCAATAATGTTGAGAAGAACAAAAAATGGGAGTTAGTTCGTAGGCCATCTAGAAAAAAAATAATTGGTACCAAATGGGTATTCAAAAACAAGTTAAATGAAGATGGAGTTGTGGTTAGGAACAAGGCCAAACTGGTGTGCAAGGGGTATGCACAAGTTGAAGGCATTGATTTTGAAGAGATATTTGCACCTGTAGCAAGGTTAGAAGCCATTATAATGTTTCTTGTATTTTAAGTTTATAAAGGGTTTAAGTTGTATCAAATGGATGTTAAATCCGCATTTCTGAATGGAAACCTTGAAGAGGAAGTCTACATTGAACAACCAAAAGGTTTTCAACTTTTAGAAGAAGAAGATTATGTTTTCAGGTTGAGAAAGGCATTATGTGGACTAAAAAAAGCACCAAGAGCCTGGAATTCTAGATTAGATCAATATCTTTAGCACCAAAGGATTCAAGAACAAATGTGTAGACAGTAATTTATACTGCAAATCATAAGTTGATAACATGATGGTTGTTGTTGTTTATGTAGATGACATCATCTTTAGAGGAAGTAATGATAGAATTTGTAAGATATTTGCCACAAACATGCAAGATGAATTTGAGATGTCTATCTTAGGAGATTTATCATTTTTCCTTGGTCTACAAATTTTACAAACAAAAAATTGGATATTCATATCTCTAACTAAATATGCTAAGGAAATTTGTAGGAAGTTTGTCATGGAAGATAGCAAACTAGTTAGTACTCCCATGATAACTAATTGTAAATTGAATAAATTAGCTGAGTCACCTATAGCAAAGCAGAATATTTATAGGTTAATGATTGGAAGCTTGTTATACTTATTTGCATCAAGACTAGATATTATGCAAGTACTGTGTATGGTTGCAAGATTTTAGGTTGCACCAAAAGAGTCTCATGTCAACATAGTGAAGATAATTTTTAAATACATCAAAAGCACTATTGACTATGTGTCGTGGCACCCCAAAAGAAAATATTTTACCTTGACCTCAATACTAATGCTAATTGGTATGGAAGTACAAATAACAAGAAAAGCACTAGTGGTGGATATTTTTTCTAGGAAATAGATTGGTTTCATGGATGAGTAAGAAACAAGAGTCAGTTACTCTCTCCATAGCTAAGGTAGAGTATGTAGTAGCCACAACTTGTTGTAATTAAGTCCTAAGGATGAAATAGACAATTAAGGACATCAAGGTAGAGTATAAAGAACCAATACCAATTCTTTGTGATAATTCAAGCACCATAAATATTTCAAAGAATCTAGTGATGCATTCTAGAACCAAGCGTATATAAATCAAGTATCACTTCATTAGAAAGAAGGTTGTAGATAAGGAAGTCAACATGGACTTTGTTCCTACAAAGGAACAAGTGGTTTATATATTTACAAAACCTCTTGCCACAAAGCAGTTTGAATACCTGAGGAAAAATCTAGGAGTAGTCTCTCCCACATCCTATAACTAAATTTTAGTGATAGGGAATACAACAAGGGGAAGCTCCATTCACTATTTCTTTAACCATAGACAAGGAAGCATGATCAAGTAAAGTTTTACAAATTTCTATCAACTTGATAGTTGGAAGAGTTTAGAATCCTCTCTTTCTCTTTGCATTGTTTTTCAAAGGGGGGAATATCTTAAGGAAGAGTGATCCCTTTCTCCATTGATGTCAAAAGGGGAGAAAGTAGAGAAAATTCTCAAAGTTGGAGCACTGTAGAAAGTGTGAAAATGTTCAAGCAGTTGAGATAGGTGTGTTGATGGTGTTTTCTATACAGCAACAACTCAAATATAATATGGAATCCTATCACTCTTGAAAGGTAAATCTCTATCAGCAAGCCTTAAGAGATAACCCCAAGGTCTCTAATGTCAGGTCTTGACAATGCATAAACAACTCAGTGATAAATGTGAAAATGTCGGTAATCACAAAGGGGTCTTACTACAAGCAAATACTGAATCTTTAATTTATTAGATATGGCAATATAACTAAAATGATAAAGGAAATAACAAAAGATACGGGTTGAAGAGAGATCACTAAGATTAAAACTACTCCTAAGATTAACAATGCTAATGATGAAATACTTGAAATGGACCAATCCCTTATAAACTAATTTCTCTTGACCCAAATGAATCTGTAATATTAAATAAATAGTGCAATCTTCTATGGTATTAAATATTTTTCAAATCATGAACATTCATCCAAGACAACCCTATAGCAATTTAAATGAATAAACCTTCACACTTGAACTAAGCATAATAGATATATGGTCCAAGCTAACTTTGCAAAGCAAGTAATAGTCAGCTAGCTACAAAAATAATGGACTAGGGATCACTACAAACACTTCAAGCATCAAACCATAAACACCATTGGATCATGCCTAATTCTAAATCTAACATATATCTAATACTTCTCAAGCAATCTCAAAGAATGGAACAAGAAGAAAGATGCAAGATAAATCAACAAAAGAGAATTCACCAAAAGCACAATGTCTTCAATTGTATTGAATCACACAATAATAGCAACAATTCCAGTGTTCTGTGTTACAACACTCTCAAAATGAACTAACTTCTTACTCTTTCTCTATTGCTTAATTCGCTCTAGTATCAAAACTATCTATCTAGCTCTTAAAAATGAGGTAGAATGCCATATTAATAGAAAACCCCCCAAGGCATGTCAGCCTAATTAGAATTTACAATAATAATAAATGGCCATAAAATAAGTTAGCCAAGAGAAATTCAAGATAAGATAGAATATGCATTAAATGCAAGAACTCCATCCAGGTCAGCTTGGGATCTTCAATATAGTTCAGACCAATCCATGCAAAATAATAGGGAAGCACAAATTTTGATGTATCCTTACATTAACTTCCTTCCCCTTTGTCTTTATTTCGATCCACCCTATCATGCACCATCAAAAGTACCTTGTCCAAGTCAGCTATAGGTGGCAAAGGTAAAACCTTAATTCTCTTCTTGATGGATTTAATATTTTCTCTTGATTGCTCCACCAACTTATCCCACTCAACTCTACTGGTTTGATATTTATCAATAATTACAATATAGGTGGCTGCATCCTACAACTGATGTTTAGTAACTGAATCCTCACTGACTAGAGAATATACATCTTGACACCATTTTCTCAATTGCTCTAAGTTCAAATTCTTTGATGCAAACTTCCTTCTCCCTATCATCACCTCAAAGAAAGAAATGCATCTATCAGAGATATCAGTCAGGGTATCCTCAATTTTCCTTCTTTGCTTATATATCTTCTTCAAAACCTTTTTCCTTATTTTCAAAGCTTCAAACCATTCCCAAGGTTCTGCAGCTCTAGAGGAAGGGATAATTCCATCACTCACCAACTTACCCTCAGTGTATTCCATGATAGTCTTGGTTTTTTGAAATACGAGATCTAGATCCTCTCTATCTTGAGCCAATACATCTTTCAACCAATCTATTGCCTCATTGTATCTCCTCCTATTGAAAGGATATCTTTGATAGCATTATCTCCCTTAGTTTGGACCCCTTGTAACCAATTTGTTGTGGCAAGAGTGGTGGCCTTCATTCTTTCCATCTCAGCTATGGTTTCTTGTGGTAGGAAACTTGCAGCAGAAGATGAGGAGCTAATAGATTGCAAGGGCTTCATCATGTCCTACAAGTACTTTAATTTCTCATTCACCTTCTTTAGCTCTTTCTTAGTCTGTACTTTCTTAATCTACCCAAGATTACTGCACTAGAGCCTTCATATTCTTCAATATCCTGCTCCATGGAAGTAGGCCCTAAGTTGATGGTTTGCACACTGTAATCGCTCCCAGTTACATCATCGTTGTTCTTATAGGGGCTGGAGTAGCAATTTGGATCACCTAGTTATTTGTTTCATCTCTTTCAATCTTGGAAATGGCCTTAGCCATTTTCTTTCCTTTACCCTTTCCTATGTTTTCCAAGGGATAATCCCAAATGGGAGGGGTGTCATTCACAATGATTTTATTTCTCTTTAACTCTTTATCTAACCATCCTAGAATAGTGGATTCTAACTATATTTTACTCTACCCAGCCTCACCAGGTTGATTCCTAGGTGCCTCATTCAAATTCTATTTTTCAGGAATCTCCTCAGCTCGGTCTTCTTTTTCTCTAGTATGTTCTTCTCTATGCATAGGTGATGGAGTCCTCAGTAGTATTTCTTCTCTCTGAGAAGGTTGGTTCTCTTCAGTCCTAATAAGTTAGCCCTCATAGGTAACCAAAGGGGACTGCAACACCCTCTCCATTTCTGCCTCAACACTAAAGAGCTCTCCCTCTTGAAATTCTTCTCCTTTTGTATTTGGAGCTTGATGAACTTATGCATTCTTGGATTCACCTAGTTCCTTGTGAGCTTCATGGGAAGAAGGGATATCATCATGTTGTTCTACTACAAGAGGAATTGGAGGAGTATCCTTCTTTGCCACACTGTCCTTAGGAGAAGGAGTTCTTGATTTCCTTGTATATACTTCTATCATTTCTCCTGATCTCTCCACATTCACCACAAGTGGGTTAACTTCTTCTCTAGCCTTGGAGCTTACCTTTTCCTTTTGTGACAGTCTTATGATTCTTCTTCTCTTGGGCACAAAATAAATAACTTCAGGATCTTTCTTTTCAACTTCATCTTTCTCTGGCTTCCTAGCCTTTGAAGTATGCCCCCTTTTCTTTGCAATAGGTTTTCTCTATTTTTTTGTTTCCTGAGCTTCCTCCACTTGAATATCTTTAATCTTGATTTTAAAGGGAGAGCTCACCTTGCCCTTACCCTTGGGATCCTACTCAGCTAACTCCTCAGAAGTAGAATGAGACTCTAAGTCTCCCATCAAATCATAGGTCCATTGCACACATTTATTTTCCAATTCCCATATCTTATGCTTCAGCCACAACTTTGTATACTTAATGATTGGATTCATTAACTGCCATAGCTATGTTTTTTCTTCTTCCAACCAATCTATTTCGCCAATTGGTTTGTCCTTTACTGTATCATAAGCATGACCCTGAATCAAATCTCCATCATCCTCAACTTGATCCAGAACTACCTTCACATTATATAATCAGAATGAATCTATTGGTAGCCAAGAAAAATTCTTCTTTCTAACCTCATACTCATCATTGTAGTTAGCCCAATAGTCTTCCAAATCATCCTTGTGGCTATATTCTCTACTGGCCTTCTTTTGTGCTTCACCAGTTCTGTCAAACCTGGACCTCTTGGAATGGAAGGATAACCCAAAAGTACTCATCTCCTCCTCTGAAGCCTAAGCTGAGTTAATAGATGGGCATGCTTCTCCAATGCCTATCCTCAGAGGGAAATGTCCACCAAACCTAGTCTTATGCTTGTCCTTTTTTACAATAGCATCAAATTCACATATTTTCCTTGTGACCTCCAGGAGTATGATATGATCAATGGGATACCTTGTAAGTCAATATGGAGCCCTTTGAAAGCCATCAATCCTTATGTACAAGAAGGTGGGAAATTGTATGAACCAAGCCTCATATCTCTTGATTAGCTCTTTGGCCTGATAAAAAATCCTCACATGCTCTGCACCTTGAAGTAATTTGGTGATGTACATGGTGAATGCTTCATTCACCCTTCTGTAGCTCGAGTTACCCAAATGCAACTCTGGATAAACCTCATAGATTACATCCTACCCAAAGATGCCCTTGGTACTTAGTCCCTTGTATGGATGAAATATTGCAAGTGAATAGACTAAGTAGGAAGTCATTGTGAAGGTCTTGGTTTGTAGGACATTCAACATTTTTTCATGAATCACAACACTTATAACACCTGCCCAATGATAATTAGTATTCTCCTACTCCATCCTCACAATAACATGGAAAATCCAACTCTCAAACACACTTACACTCTATAACCCTACCACCCTGCTAATAAGAGTGATGACATCATAATATTCCTTCTTAAACTTTGCTCTGAATAGCTATTTGGGAAGTTTTGAATAGTGACACTTAGGCCTCTCCAACTCAGAATTGATAATCTATTAGGCCTTGATGGTATCTTCTTCATATAACTTTCTTGCCATATCCATATTAAAAGCCACTACATGAGACCTGTCAGGCATTTCAAAGGTTTGGGCTATGGACACAGGGTTTAAATTTTCCACAATCCTCCCTTGGGGGTCGACTATCCACTGGGTATCTCTATCATAGTGCTTGGCACACTCAAGAACCAACTTATAGCATTGCATTGTAGAAGGGAATCCAGCTACATGTGCCAATCTTGATTCCAAAATCCTTCTAGCCAAAAAAGGAAGGTTCTACATTTTCATTCTAGCCTTGAACTCTTCATAGTCCCATAGTCCAATATTTGTGTCAGTCACTTCTGACTAGATGGAAATAATCTTGCTCTCTAGGATCTTACTCTTGATATCGATCTTGATTCTTTCTGCTTTAGAAATGAAAAACCCCTTTGATCTTTGATCCACCATTCTACCCTTGGTCCCACTTGGTACTGCCTTGCTTGACTCAGCCTACACTTAACAAAGAAACCATAGTGAAGATCACATGAAATCCAAGTTAAATCAATGATAAACAACATAATCATCATCAAAATGAGACCTAGATAAGCAAGGTGTCATTAATTCTCATAAAAATTGATCATATCAAAGTTTGGGTTTCAAGTCATTCCGCAAAATCCAAGCCAGAGAGGAATTTTGGAAAATTCCTAGCCAGGCGGATTATAGCGATATAAACATGGAAAGAATCCATTACTCATTTAGTAAATCATCATGAGCCAAGAAACAACATGAAACATCTTAAAATAGCTAACATTAATAATAGAATGCATAACTATTAGTTAACACACCATGCTATCTCCCCATCCTTTGTTTTCATCAAGGTTTTGAAGAAATCCGTCCAAGACGGAATTCCATGAAAAATGACAATGCCATATGAATTTTGAGAGAACAAAGGGATGAAGGAGAAATTGGGAAAATACAGAATCGATGGAAGTCTATGAAGAAGGTCAGATTCTAGATTTTAGCACATTTCAGAAAAATAGAGAGGACAAGGAAAATCGAGGAAATCTACTAGTGAAGGAGAATCCTAAAACTAAAGGAAAACCTAAATATCGATGTTCTCTCATGATCTCACTTAAACTGATCGAATGATCACAAATTTAAGGAATTTGGGCCTGCAACAAGTTTGATTTGAACCTCCTACTAATTTTCTTTGAACTTAAAGCTCCCTTTAAAGCAAACCAAAAGGAGATGGTGATGCCCTAGGCATGAAACCCTAAATATCCACAATTGATGCATAGACAAGCTCAGGATTTTAGGTTACTCAACTGCTAGGTTTCAAATGATCATTATGGCCCAAAAGTAAGCAAGATGGAAATAAAAAAAAAGCTCAAAACTCACTTGGGGAATCATCAATCTAACAACATCAAGTAACCCTAGCTTTGGAATGCCCAAACACACAGACATTCAAATCCAAGCATATCTAGAACAGAAAGAATCACTCACATGTTATGAATCAAAAGCAAGGGAATAACTACATACCATTGATAAAATGCAAGTTGATTATAGCAATGACAAACAACAATCCTGAATGCTCAAGCAAGCTTCAACAACTATGACGACTAGAAAACAACTACCAAATCCCACAATTCGGAGGTTCAACACAACAAATCTAGCCCAGCACCACCAGATCGAGCACCCCAACTCAATAGAATGCAAATGATAAAGCATAATTGCATAAGGTTCTCCAAAAAATTGATTAAATACATCCCTCACAACTCATATGAGTGATCATAAATGCAGTCAACAAGACATCTAGACAAAACCTAGAAATTTGACAAGACAATAGACATTTGGAGAAGTCCAAACACTGCAAAATTTTGTGAAGACCAAAAATCTATGAACCACAGTGCAAAGCAGGTTGAACCAGAGCTAGAGGGGATCTTGGGAATTCTGCCAGGAGTAGATTTTCATAACAGTAGTGAAAAACCTGAGATAAGCCTAAAACTTAAGATTTTCAATGATTACCATAAAGGGATCACCAAAACAATAAAGATAAACACTTACGTTGACGCCAAGGCAAGGTAAATCCCCAATATCAAAGGGCCAAAACATCAAGAATGAAAGTGAAAGAGGGTCCCTGCTTTCAGGGGAGCGTGTGTGAGAAAACTGCACAACAAATGGCGACTCTGCTAGGGAATGCTACAAAGCATTTTAGTGGAAAACTGGAATAAAAAACCCAGAATCTCTAGTTTCGATCTCGCTATCAAAAAAACAAATCAAATGTAGGATTAAAGAATCAGAACCAAAGGTAGACTAAACCTTCCATAAACTTAAAATCCAAGGGTGTGCACATGAGTTCATTTCCCTCCTTGAGCTACTACAAAAACCAAGTTTAGTCAGGTCAGGCTACATAAAGATTCCAAATTCAAAATCAACATGGATAGAGCCTCATTGCTAGTTAGGCGTGATACTCCTGATAAGTTGAATTCATTCTTTTCATTTTCAACATTTTCTCTTTTTTCTTCTTTTTTGATAATTCTTTTCTTTTCACTTTATTCATTTCAACCTATGAATAATGAAGTTCACACTCAAGGTTGAGAACCATAGTGGTGCTGAAGCAAAAATAGGATTTTTTCACCTAACATGACGTCACAAAGATCCTGCAACAACCTCAAGATTTTTTAATATGTATGAAAGATATAATATTTCAGAATACTTTAAATTCAAATCAAACTAGTGACCCATCCTCTTTAAATCAAACACTCAGACTGCTTGATGATAACAAAGACCTCAATCATATATTCAAGACACATGATTAAAGTTCATCAATGAAATACTCAGAATAGTCCCAGATAAAAGTAAATTTTCCATGTAGGTGCAACACATCCAGAAGAAATACAAAAAGGCCTCCAAAGAAAGAGCAGAGCAAAAACACACCAAACCAAAGGAAAATGAAAATCAAAACATAACACGAGCAAACCAAAAGAAAAACAAAAAAGAAACCAACTATAACTATGTATAGGAAAAGAGATAAAAACAACTCAAGATTGGAAATAATGCTTCAAATACTACCCATTGATAGGCAGTGGAATGTCCTCCCTAGTGAGAGTCTTCAAGCGAAAAGCATTATCACCCAGGATCTCTGAAATTTGATAATGTCCAAGCAAAATCTTATCAAATTTACCATGCTCCCCTTTAAAGTCATGAGCTTTATCCCAATAGAGAACCAAGTTAGACATTTGAACGGCTTTTACCTTGGCTCATCTATCAAACCACCTTTTGACTACACCCTGATGTTTGGAAAAAATTTCTAAGGCTTCATCCCTTTTTTCTTCAAGGTGTAGCAACTCTTGTAGGCAGGCCTCATGCCTATTTTCTTCATCATAATACTCAATAATGAATTGCATAGTGGGGATCCTCGTTTGGATGGGGAATATAGGTTCCAGGCCATACACAAGGTGATAAGGAGAGGTCCCTAAGGAAGTCTTCTGTCTTGTATGATCTGCCCATAGAGAAAATCTAAGTTGAGTCTACCAATCCTTGGGATTCTTGTCTAATAGATTATGAATGACTTTTAAGAGGTTTTTATTGGAAGACTCAGCCAATTCACTACCCCATGGATAATAATTAGACTCAAAATTTATTATAATTCTATGTTCAAAGGACCAATTATAAAATTTCAATGGTGCAAATGCAGGACCATTATCACAAACTAAAGATAAAGGGCACCCAAAGTGATTGATAATACCTAATTCAATGAAATAACTAGTAACTGTGAGAATATACATGTGGCCTACAGAGGAAGGTGGATTGATGGGACCTATGAAGTCCATCCCCCATGGTACAAAATGTTTTACCTCAAAGACTAGTTGAAGTGGAAGAGCTGCATACTTTTCTTTGGTTGTTGTAGTATGGCACACATGGCAAGTTCTAACATGGTTGTGTGTGTCCTTGAACAATGTGGGCCAATAATAACTATCCCTCATAATCTAATTTGTAGTGGAATGTGCAGATCCATGGACAGTACCATATCTATCGTGAAATTCAGCCATGACCCTTTCAACCTCTTGTTGCCCCAAACATCTTAAGTATATACCTTCATGATTCCTGATGAGCCTAAAATATGCTCATAATTTGATGATATGATAAACTTTTAAATGATTTCATTTTTGTTATTTCATGGCTGTTTAAACCTTGATGAAACCTTTTATGGGGATATCCTGTAGCAAGACACTTTTATATTCCTGCAGCCTATTGTGTTGACTTGATTGCATTTATTGCCCTGTTGACTCCCGAAAATGGCTGGTATATCGTATACAGTTTTTAAATGGTGAAGTAGATTTGAAATGTGTGATTAATGAATAGATATCGTATATTATGCCTCTTCTTGCGCTATACCTTTTGTTTCAAGTAAGTTGTTGAAGAATGATCGAGTCAAGGGCAACGATCTCGCCTTTGCAAAGCCCATTTCTGACGATTTTGAGGAAGCTCCGCCAAAGACTCTTTGACCGAAACCGATTTGGAAAGATTTTTAATGAAAAGTCAATTTGGAGAGAGTGGAGCTAGATTCTCTCTCAATCAGGTTGAACACATAAATTCATTTATGAAGTTTGTTCCTTGATTTAGGGATATACTTTACTTCCACGTCTTTCTTTGATGAAGTTAGTTAGTTAGTTGTTCTTTTAATTTAAAAATAAGATACTCCTCCTGCGCGAGGTAGTGATAGAAGAGAAATAGAATGAGTAATAGATGATTTTTAGGTAAGATAGAAACAGAGTAGCAGAGATCATGTAAGAATCAGTATGATAATGAAAGACAGAATCTGTTTGACCAGAAGCAGAGTTTGTTGTTAGTTTTCACACCAACAAGACAATGTATTTCATTCTGTCTTCATGAATAAAGATCGATGAAGTTCTGAGTTCAGCATCTGTGTAATCAGTAGATGCTTGCTAAGGGGGCCCACTTAGTAAGTATCTATAGTTAATTAGTTAGATGTTCTTTTCTGCTGATATCCAGTTAGCTTTCATCTTTTGAAGTTTTTATGCAAACTCAGTCTTACACTGCTCCTGCAGCATAGAGAGTCCATCCCTGTGACTCTTGCTAAAGCATAAGGCCATTTCATGGTTTGTGCTTCAGTCGTAGCTGTTACAGTTTCTATTTTAATCAAGCATAGTTGAGTTAAAGAATTCTGCATTACCATTCTGTAGCTTAGATAGAATTTCTTTCCAGTATGTATTTTTGCTAAGATTTGACTAAAACAAATTCCTAGTGCATATATTTGTTGTGCCATTTAAATTCTACGTCCCTGGTTTGACAAGTAAATGAACGTCCACCACAAAAAGATATTAGTCACCTCCCAGGAAAGTTTCACTGTGATATTCATATCCTTTTGTGTGTGCGAGCCATTTTTGGCACCGTTGCCGGGGATGGTGTCTAACTAGGAGTCTGACAAAGTCATTTTCAGTGTTAGTTTAGTCTGTTAGTCAAAAAATTTCAAAATATTTCAAGCCGCTATTCACCATATTGCATGCATAGAAGAAGAAGAGACGCACTAGGAAGGTTCCTCCCTGAAAAATTTGTTTATTGAACCAAACGCTTGACCCGGCAAAATTTTCGTTGATAAACGTAACCGAGGGAAAATCCATTGTCTCCCCGCTTATCTACACTTTACATGGCAAATAATCCACCTAATAATCCACCCCTGCATTTGAGATTTCCCATTGTTCCCCAACAAGATATCGAGTAATCTTAAAACATCCCTCTTCTCTGTTTCCAAAGTTTTATGGCCTGGTCATAGAAGATCCGTAAACCTTTCTCTCATTAATTTGATGTCCTTCTATCGCGCTTATGACTATTATTAAATAATCGACGGGCCATAAACTCCAAGCTATTTCCCTTCCACCCCTTGAAGGAGGGAGCTCTCGATGGTTCATGAACCGGGAAGAGTCACAAATAGTTGGGTGCTATGCACAAAAATTCCTTGAAAGTATAAGGAATATTGTAAGAGTGCCAAGAAAGGTGATGACATATTCTCAATTCGTTAGAAGGAGGATGAAAGTCCTGAAGACTATATTTCAAGGTTTTTGTTTTCATTGAAAAGAAACTTAAACCATACTCTTAACGAGGACTCTCAGAAACTACTCTTTCTAAGGGGAATCAATGATGCCTGTATTGACGCCCTGGACCTAATGGGAGGAGGTGATATAACTCAACTGCCTTGGGATGATATACAGAAGATATGCCTTAACTACTCTCGAGCAATAGTTAAGAAAGGTCAAGGTCATCATGCTTCAGTGGGGAAGTCTTCTTCTGGTGGAGTTTCCTGAATGGAGATCACAAATCTGCTATCTGATTTCAAGCAGGACATTATTAATAATATGGCTACACAATTGGATACTATGCAAGCTCGGAAAAAACATGCAGAAGCTGAGGTAGCTTTGGCTGAGTTCTGTCCCTACTGTAGAAAAAAGAAGCGTGATTGTAGATGCAAGATGGTGGCTAATCTGGAAGCCAGACAACTGCCTACTGATTTCAAACTAGTGGAAGGTGATGATGATCAAGTGTTCTTTGTTGCACAAAGGAGACCATGGGCCCAAAGGCAAGGTATGCCTCAAGACCCTTTAACTTTTGGTAATCCCTATTCTAGCTATAATAACCAATGGAAACAAGCATATGGACTACCACCACCATGGAATCCGCTTCAACCAAGCTGGCCTAATTATCAAACCCCGCAGTGGCAATCTCCTCAAGGAGGTTGGCAGCAGCCACAAGGTCAATGGACCCCACCTTCAGGAAATTGGCAACAAAATCCTCAATGGAGAGGTCCTCAACAATGGAAAAACCAGTCTCCTGGGTTCCTACAGCCTCCACAGCCACAACAACAGGCCCTTATGCCGCCTCCTGCAGCAACTACTACAAATCCTGGACCTCCAAAGCAAACGCCTATGTCTGCCCAGCCGTTGCCTAATCCCAATAATAAGCAACAGCAGCAGCCTCAACAGCCTGTGTATATTTCTGAAGCCAACCAATATCAAGCTTATGTCTTAAATGTTAATGACATCCATCTGAGGTCTGGAACTACTTTACCTGCTCCCAAACCACCTCTAATTACATAAATATCTGATTCACCCTTTGAAGAATCTAATGCACCTGCTGTTTCCACTGAACACATGCCTATACCCGATACAGTTTCTATGGAACCTATTCTGCAGAGACAAGATAAACCACCTTTTCCTCAGAGGTTACAAAGTACTGAATCTAAACTCATGGAAGAACCCACTTTTGATATACTAGATCAGCTCAAGAATGTGCAAATTCAAATCCCTTTGTTTCAGGCTATTAAAGATGTTCCCATTTTTGGAAAAGCTATTAAAGAAGCTGTTTGAAGAAGCCTGGACGAAAGAAAAAGGATCCCCAAACAATTCATGTCTTAGGGAAATTGGCTGATATAATGTTGGGAAATGTAGTCATTCCAAAGTATATTGACCTTGGAAGCCCTGTAGTACAGATACAGATAAATGGCCAAGTTGTAAAAAATGTTTTAATTGATTTAGGAGCTGCCATTAATGTGATGACAAAGCATACTATGAACTCCTTGAATATTTCAAACATTAGGTCTACACCCACAGTTCTGCAGCTTGCAAACAGCTCCACAGTCAAACCTGATGGGATGATAGAAGATGTAATTGTCACTCTTGAATCTTGGGAGTATCCCCGCTGATTTTATAATATTATCGCTAAGGAAACTTTTAGGAGGGTATCCGCTAACCTTTTGGTAGGCCATGGTTAGCAACTCATGATGCTTTATAGGATGTCGCCTGGAGATGACCATTTCTTCTCGATATGGGCGTTCAATAAAGAAATTGGCTTTGTATCCGCTAAACCTCAACTAGATTTGTCCCAACCTATTTGGCCAGATGTGGGAGAAGAAACTGAAGAAGCCAATTCTTTGGCTCAATTGATGATGCTTCAAAATGATCCATTCTCTCAACTTCAAAGTGAAGATGCTTTGCTTTTTCAAATTCTGCAATTCAATCTTGATGCAGATAATTTATCTGATCCAAGTGACAGTCAGCATCAATGTTTCCTGCAGCAGCTAGATTCCGAGAGTTCATTACCTAAACTTCCGACAATTTTTCATAACTTGCTTCCACAAGAGGTACAAACATTACCTATTGATTCTATGAGCAATCTCATTAAGCAGATAGAATTGTCTCCAGATCATTGTTTGAATGTTAATAGCAAGTTGTCTCAGTCTCAAGAGGATGACTTATTAAAAATGCTACAAGAACAACATAATGCTTTTGCATGGGAATATGGGGACATGCAAGGAATAGATCCTTGAGTCTGTACTCATAGGATATATATCAAAGAAGATTGTTCACCAGTTAGACAACCTCAGAGAAGAGTAAATCTAGCACTTAGAGAAATAGTGAAAAATGAACTTCAAAAGTTGCTTGATGTTGGTTTTATTTACCCAATTTCTGACAGCCAATGGGTTTCTCCATTAGTCATTGTCCACAAGAAAGGAGGAAAATGGAGAGTATGTGTAGATTACAGAGAGTTGAAAAATGCCACTAAGAAAGATCATTTTCCATTACCTTTTGTAGACCAAGTACTAGATTCACTATCTGGTAAAATATATTTTTCCTTCTTAGATGGTTATAGTGGGTATAATCAGATAAAAATTACCCTTGAAGATCAAGACAAGACCACTTTTACCTGTCCATGGGGAACATTTGCTTATTCAGTCTTGCCTTTTGGCTTATGCAATGCACCAGCAACATTTCAGAGAGCAGTAATTAGTATATTTGCTGATATATCTCATGAATGTATGGAGATTTATATGGATGATTTCACTACATATGGAGTCACATTTGAAGAGGCACTGGTGAATTTAGAAAAAGTATTAAAAAGGTGTAGAGAGAAAAATTTGTCTCTAAACAGTGAAAAGTGCTTTCTAATGATGGAAGAAGGTATTGTTCTAGGTCATCATATTTCAAAGAATGGAATTCAGGTTGACCCTACTAAAATTGAAGTTATTCAGAATTTACAAACTCTTGCAAAATAAAAAGATGTTAGAAGTTTTCTTGGTCATGCAGGATATTATAGAAGGTTTATAAAGGACTTTAGTAAAATTGCCAGTCCACTTTATGCTTTGTTAACAAAGGATTCCCAATTTGAGTGGACCGAGGCCTGTGAAAAATCCTTCCTACAGCTAAAGGACTTGCTGACCAAAGCCCCTGTTCTTCAAGGTCCAAAATGGAACCTGCCTTTTCACATACATGCTAATGCGTCTGATTTTGGTATAGGAGCAGTTTTAAGTCAAAAAAAAAATTCAATTGAGCATGCTATCTACTTTATCAGCAAAAACCTTCAAGGTCCTGAGCTCAACTATACTGTTACAGAAAAAAGAATTGCTTGCAGTAGTATATGCTTTGAATAAATTCAGCATTATGTCACAGGTTATCAGATATTTGTCCACACCGACCATGCAGCAATCAAGTACCTGATGAACAAACCTGCCATTTCTGGTAGATTGGCACAATGGCTCCTGTTGTTACAAGAATTTGATATCACAATCATTGACAAACCAGGAAGAGCTAATGTCGTAGCTGACTTTTTATCAAGACTTCAATCAGCTGCATCTGAGGAATAAGAGGTCATTGATGATAGATTTCCAGATGAACACTTATTTTCCATTGCTGCACATACACCCTGGTATGCAGATATTGCTAATTATCTGGCAGCAAACAGAATACCAGCTCATTTTTCCCCAAAAGAAAAGAAGTTGTTGACAGAGAAAAGTTTCAACTTTACCTGGATTGCCAATTGTCTGTTTTATACTGGCCCTGATCAAGTAATGCGAAGATGTGTAAGAGAAGATGAGACTTATGATATCTTGCATGCCTGCCATGATGAACCATGTGGAGGGCATTTTGCAGCAAAAAGAACAGCAATGAAAATTCTTACAACAGGGTATTACTGGCCAACATTACATAAGGATGTTGTGGCCTATACAAGGAAGTGTGACAGATGCCAGCGTATGGGAAGACCAACTAAGTCAGATGAAATGCCACTATATCCGCAGGTAATAGTCACCCCTTTTGATAAATGGGGGATGGATTTTGTGGGACCAATTGATCCACCATCAAATGGAAAGTCATATATTCTAGTTTGCACGGATTATGTCACAAAATGGGTCGAGGTAAAAGCTATGACTAATGCCCGAGATAACAAAGTTGCTGAATTTTTGTATGAACAAATTTTCACCAGATTTGGAGTTCCCAGAGAGCTTGTAACTGATCAAGGAGCTCAGTTTACGTCAAATCTGATCACTGCACTTATGAATGACTATAAGATCAAACACAGGAAGTCCAGCCCCTATCATCCTCAAGCCAATGGTCAGGCGGAGGTAACAAACAGAGAAATTGAAGCAATCCTCACAAAGACAATGCAGATTCATAAGAAAGACTGGAGTAATAGACTTCCTGAAGTAGTTTGGGCTTACAGAACTACATGAAAAACAACAACTGGGTTTACACCTTTTGAGTTGCTCTATGGGAAAACAGCTATGTTACCCATTGAATTTGAACATAAAACTTTGAGGACGGCTCTTGAACTCAACATGGACTTATCCGAAGCACAGAAGGACCGTCTCCTGCAGCTAAATGCTTTGGACGAAATGAGAAAAGCCGCCCTGTAGCATACAGAAGTAATCCAACAGTAGAGAAAGAGATGACATGATCAGCACATCAAAACCAGAAAATTTTCTGTTGGAGATTGGGCTTTGTTATATGATTCCAGGTACCAAGAAAATCAGGGTAAACTCACAACACGCTGACTTGGCCCCTATGAGGTTGAAAATGTGTTTGACAACGGAGCTGTGCAGTTGGTCACAATTGATCCAGTCTGTTTCAAATTGCTCGTCAATGGCCACCGACTCTGACTGTACAATAAGCCAGTTTCCAAGGAAGACTTCATGAAGCAGTTCATTTAGGTTCCTCCCGCTACTCTTCTTGTAGCCGAAGGCTCTAGCCTTTCTCCTGCAGCGTTCCTCTAATTTTCAAAAAAACATGCCCATAATAAAGGCTTTCTTTTTAAGAAAACCCCTTTTCTCCATTTAAATTTATCGCCCCCACCTCATTTCTTTATCTTCCATCCATCCATCCCATCCATCCATTTCATTCGTACATTTCATCCACCCACGTCACCCATCCACTTCATCCGTCTGCATCAACCTTAATTCAGATATCTTTCCAACTTGTCAATTTATGCAGCGCCATCATCTTTCTTCACACGTACGTGCAATTACTAAAGGTACGCCATATCTTTTCATATCGCATATTTAATTTATTTCATTCCATTCAATTACTGCTATGCATGTACCGGTCATTATCACCCGAATCTCTACCTATTTTTTAGTACATGTGAGGACACATGTCATCTTTTAAGTAGGGGGCGGGGTAATTCATCGTTTGAAGCCTGTCTTTTCGCCGCTGCCATAACTGCAAAATAATCTTTCTTTAATATATTTCTGGTACTTTCCAAACGTGATTGCATGACCTTCTTTAATGCATCTTTTTCTTGCAAACTACGATTAAGACTGCTTGTTTAAGAAAGTTCATTTTTGGAAAAAAGAAAGAAATGTGGCGGCCTGACGGAGAAAAACCAGAGCAGAAAAGGAAATAAAGAATTTGAATCTTCAGCAAGAAATTGAGTTCAGCTAGAAAAACTGCAGACATGGGTGGTCAGTTGGTACGACATGAGCCTGTAGCTCATGAATTGTTGTTGCAAAACCCGCAGACAGCCCAAGCATTTAGCCTCTGTGGATGGTTAAATTATTTTCTGAGTTTAAATGATTTTGATGAGGAGGCTGCGACAGAATTTTTGAGAACACTTTCTGAAGGGGAAGCCACCGTATGGGGTCTAACAGTTGTTGCAACCGAAGACAGAATTGCTGAGGTAACCGGGATCCCAGCCGTTGGAGAAAATTTTTCTTCAGATGCTGCAGCTGCAAGGGCTGAATTTTCGATGCCTGCTGATGGACCGCTGGACATCTCCAAGCAAGGATGCAAGCGAGTGTCACTACCTCTTCCATATTCAGAGTATGCCACTTATATAATGAGGTATTTAACCTGTGAAGGCCATTTTTCTTATCTGCATTCGCATCATTTTAAATTATTAAGCCATATAAGGCATGGGTTGGCTGTGAATGTTTCAAATTTCTTGTTAAAGTTTTTAGAGCAAAGTGCCCATGGAACTCAACAGGGGAAAGATAACTCTGTCACTCATCATGGCCTTATTAAATTGCTTATTGAGCGCTCTTTGAGAGACGTTTCACCTCTCTCCTGGCAACAATTTGTTGCCCAAAAGAGTTTACAACCTCCACAACCCCCTAGGGTAATTACCCCACGGCCTCAAAGAAAGAAGAAAGAAATTGCATCTACTAGTGGAACAGGGCAAGGGTCATCTACTCCTGTAGCACCCGATCCTGTAGCTGTCACAGCTGAATCCTCTGCTAGGGTACAAACTAGGTCTGCCGCTAGGAGGGAGAAAGGAAAATCAAAGGCAGAAGGGTCCCCAGAATCTGACCCTCGTTCTCAGAAAAGGCAATGCTCCTCTCCTGTAGCACCTTCCCCTGCAGCAGATTCTCCTACAGCAATAGCTGTTGATATTACCAGTTCACCATCATCCTCTGGTAGGGCAGAGCCCCCTGAACAAACAAGAAAAAGAAAAGCTACCGGAACACCCCCTGCAGCCACATCAATACCAAGAAGGGTTTCCACAAGGAAACAATTTAGGGCCTCCCCTGTTTCACCGCAACCTGAGGTGATTGTAATTTAGAAGGATCTGTTGAATCTGAGAATGCTGCTCAGAGTTCGGTCGTTCCTGAAGAGGAACAAGTAGAGACAAAAGAAGCAGGGCATAATGGGCATGAGTTGCCAAGTCTTGATGATCTGGTTAATGCTGCTATGCAATTCTCGGAGGAAGCTCAGACTTCTTCACCGCAGCAACAAGAAGAATTTATCCTGCAGCAAGAACAAGAACAGGCTGAACAACTAAATGTGCCTAATGAAGTTATATTTCATCCTGCAATGTGTAAAGCCATTGTTGTGTATAGGAGGACCTTTTTAATTGAATTTCTGGAATTTGTTAAAAATAATTGGGAAACAGTTACACTGCAAACTATGACTTTTCGACACATTGCCCAGACTGATATGCAACAAAGTCTGTGGCAAATAGAAAAGAAGAAATTGAAAAAGAAAATTGAAAATCAGAAACAGGAAATTGCTAAATTAAAAGCAAAAATGGATGAAATGCTAAAGGTAACCGGTCAAATTATGGAATGCAGACTGCCACCCAGAGTTTATGCTCTGTGCCTCAAAGAACAATTTTTATGGTTTCAATTGATGAGAATTTCCAGAAACCAAGACCCCATAATTCATTCTGCCAAAGAATTTTATGAAGCATATCAAGCAGCCCCTAACTGGTTAAGGAATTCTCTGTGTGAATTCTATTTGCATGGATTTTTAATACCACTTGAAACAGAATGGAATCCTCTTCCATACATTGGTGATATTCATTTGAGAGCATTCATGTCATGGGCAGCAAATGAGGTGAATTATGGCAGACAGTGGGAAACGTATGAGGAAATTGAGAAAACAGAGCCTGTCCCATTACGCTCTCAAAGTTCAAACCCACATGCAATGCTGAAAGATTGGTTTGCATTGACATATGGTATTAATAATGTTTCAGCTAGAGCAAAAATATTTGACATCAGAAAGTAAGTATATGATGAATTCCAGGCACAACAATATTCATTTTGGAGATTAGCATATACCAGAACTGAGAAAAGATGGGAAAAATTGACTGTTGGGTTAAGAAAGTCAGAACCACATGGTCCCCTCAACTTTACAGCTGCACTCAAACGAACCAGTAGATATATTCAATTGGGACTTCAAACAAGATTTGAATTGTGGCTGCCACTGACATCCAGACCCCCTATGCTAATGTGGCCCCTGTATCCTCATCAGGCTACAAATCTTAACAGTGAATTAGAAGACCGCAGATATGAAAGGTGCCGATTTCAGAGGATTCTATTACAGGTTTGGACATCCATTCCAGAGTCATGCAGCCACTACTGACTTAAGAGAAATCACAGGAAAGTTAATGCTGGAGGATCAGCATTGGGCTAAGTAGGGGGCAGTGATGAGCCTAAAATATGCTCATAATTTGATGATATGATAAACTTTTAAATAATTTCATTTTTGTTATTTCATGCTGTTTAAACTTGATGAAACCTTTTATGGGGATATCCTGTAGCAAGACACTTTTATATTCTTGCAGCCTATTGTGTTGACTTGATTGCATTTATTGCCCTGTTGACTCCCGAAAATGGCTGGTATATCGTATACAGTTTTTAAATGGTGAAGTAGATTTGAAATGTGTGATTAATGAATAGATATCGTGTATGTACCATATGCCTCTTCTTGCGCGTCTGTTACCTTTTGTTTCGCAGGTTGTTGAAGAATGATCGAGTCAAGCGCAGCCGATCTCGGCCTTGCAGTAAAGCCCATTTCCTGCACGACTTTGAGGAAGCTCCGCCAAAGACTCTTTGACCGAAACCGATTTGGAAAGATTTTTAATGAAAAGTCAATCTGGAGAGAGTGGAGTGCTAGATTCTCTCTGAATCAGGTTGAACACATAAATTCATTTATGAAGTTTGTTCCTTGATTCAGGGATATACTTTATTTCCACGTCTTTCTTTGATGAAGTTAGTTAGTTAGTTGTTCTTTTAATTTAAAAATAAGATACTCCTCCTGCGCGAGGTAGTGATAGAAGAGAAACATAATGAGTAATAGATGATTTCTAGGTAAGATAGAAACAGAGTAGCAGAGATCATGTAAGAATCAGTATGATAATGAAAGACATAATCTGTTTGACGAGAAGTAGAGTTTGTTAGTTTTCACACCAACAAGACAATGTATTTCATTCTGTCTTCATGAATAAAGATCGATGAAGTTCTGAGTTCAACATCTGTGTAATTAGTAAATGCTTGCTAAGGGGGCCCACTTAGTAAGTATCTGTAGTTAATTAGTTAGATGTTCTTTTCTGCTGATATCCAGTTAGCTTTCATCTTTTGAAGTTTTTATGCAAACTCAGTCTTACACTGCTCCTGCAGCATAGAGAGTCCATCCCTGTGACTGTTCCTGCAGCATAAGGCCAGTTCATGGTTTGTGCTTCAGTCGTAGCTGTTACAGTTTCTGTTTTAATCAAGCATATTTGAGTTAAAGAATTCTGCATTACCATTCTGTAACTTAGATAGAATTTCTTTCCAGTATGTATTTTTGCTAAGATTTGACTAAAACAAATTCCTAGTGCATATATTTTTCTGCACCATTTAAAGTCTACGTCCCCTGGTTTGACAAGTAAATGAACATCCACAGAAAGATATTAGTCACCTGTCGGAATGTCCAATTCCCAGGAAAGTTTCACTGTGATATTCATATCCTTTTGTGTGTGCGAGCCAATTCCTTTTGAATAGGATGACTCCCTTCAGCATGAAACTATCACTCTTCAAATGTAAGGCCCTCCTCTGTACTACATTTAAGTGGTCAAGACACCTTTGATTCAAAAGATAGTAAATGATATCATCATACCAGACCCCTAGAGAAACATCTTCAAGATTGTAATGCTGGATAATAAGGTCAAGGTCCATTTCTGCCATCGTTCTCATAAGCCCTTGTCCACTTACCAACTTCATGGTTTGAATCTCAATATCATATTCCTGCAACATGGTCACCCACTTTGTTCTACATTCTCCCAACTCATTTTGCATCAACAATAGTTTGACTAGAAGATCAGGAACTATTGCAAAGACCTTGTTTTTTAGAATATAATGCCAAAATTTATTCATAGCCCTGACCAAGGCAAAAGCCTATTTTTTCACACTTGGGTACCTCAATTCTGCATCTTTTAGTGGTGCGCTCATAAATTCTATGGGTTTCTCATTCCCTTGATTAGAATTTTTAGTCAACATGCTAGCACATGGATGATCAGAATCAAATGAATATATGTAAAACAACTTCTCATAATCAAGACTTACCAATATTGGGGCCTCAACAATAGCTCTTTTAATTTCAACAAATGCTTCTTTTTCCTTTGCACTCCATTCAATCTTAGCCTCTTACTTCAACATGGCATTCAATGGCTTGACTATTTCAGGGAATCTAGTGATGAACTTCCTTACAAAATTGATTTTTCCAAAGAATGACTTCATATATTTCTTGCTAGCTAGTGGTTGAATCTTAAGTATGGCTTCCACTCATTCTGGGTCAATAGCAATGCCTTTATCTAAAATAACATGTCCCAATAACTTTCCCTTAGTAACTTCAAAGATGCACTTTTTGGATTGAGAGATATACAAAATTCCTTGCACTTCTAAAACACTTTGCATAAGTCTGCTATGTGGTCTCCTTTCTTCTTGGAAAAGACTCTCAGATCATCCATATAAATGATTATGCATTTACCAATTATATCTTTAAAGGAAATGTCCATAGCCCTCTAAAATGTGGCTCCAACATTAATCAAACAAAATGGTATTCTCCTATAGGAAAAAGTGCCCCATTTTGTGGTGAAAGCAGTCTTATGTCTGTCTTCATATTGCACCATAACTTGGTTGTACCCAGAGTAGCCATCCATAAAGGACATCATTTGAGAACCATTGACAATCTAAATTACTTCATACAATGAAGGTACTGGATAATTTTCCTTTTCTGACACCTTATTAATGTTTCTAAAATCCACACACAACCTAATTTCACCATTCTTCTTTCACACTGGAACCAGGTTCTCAACCTAGGTGGAGTGTCTGACTAGGAATATGATTCTTGCAGAAAATAACTTTTACACTTCCTTTTGAATTATGGGTTCTAATAAGGCATTGATTGGCCTTTGCCTCTACCTGAAAGGTTTCACTCCTAGCCTCAGAGGGATAGTGTGGGTGATAATTGATGTGTCATAAGTTTTCAAATCCTCACAACTCTAAGCTATCACATCCTAATATGTATGTAATGCATCAATTATTCCTTTCCTCTCTTTTGGAGTACATAATTTACCAATGAAGACATTTCTGACATCCTCATGAGTTCCCATATTATATGTTTCACACTGTACACTAATGGACTCTTTCTTGGCATATTTTTCTTGATCTCTGACCTTATCCAAATCAAAAATCCTTTCTAACTGCACCATTCCTCTAGGAATAGTATTAGTCTTCAAATTGATTACTCCTTCCAGATCCATCTTTTCTCTTTGAGGTTCAATTTCATCAATAATCTGAGAAGCAAAAACATCTAAACTTGTGATAAAATCTAGAATATGCTTATCATCTTCAAATACCTGGAAGCTGGTGACATTGTCAAGTATTGAAGGCACTAGAGTTAACTCCACTATAAACTTATTCAATCCAAAAAGGGACAAAGGTTGCAACGTACTAGCTACCTGATCAAGGGAATTTGTTGTTTGATTCTTATTGCGTGGTATCAACTAAATGTTGAAGGCATCAAATCCTTCAATAAGGTCCCATACTCTATGTCTATAATTGGTCATTCTTTTGTCATGATAGGAGTACTATCTCCTAACTTGTTTAACCACTAACTCAGAATCCCCAAAGACTTGCAAAATCTTGACCCTTTTCTTTAGTGCCATTAACAACCCATGGACCAAAGCCTCATATTCTGCTACATTATTAGTGCAATGGAATTGAAGTCTATGAACAGCAAAGAAAGTCTTACATTTTGGACTGATTAACTCAAATCCTACTCCAGCTCCTTGTTTTGACTTAGATCCATCAAATCTTAAAGTCCAAAAACCAACAACTATAGACTTCTTTGCTACATCTCTTCCACTATTTTTTTTGGAAGGCTCCTCATAAAGCATCAATTTTTTCCCTTTAGGGTCCTTTTGAACATTCTGGATATTGATTTTGACTGCTACGATGGGATTGATACATTTTTGCACTTGTTCCACTATAGTCCAACATAAGCAACAATCTAGTTTAGAATGGGAGGCATTATGGACCTTGTACCAATTTGGCAAGAGAAAATATCTGAAATTCATTCCCCTACCCAACTGAATCTGATCCTTAATGCACTTCTAAATGAATTCTTGGAAATTATCTAGCAAACTAAGCTAATTATCTTTAGGATCATCATCATTTTCAACTAGTTCCACCAGAGCTTCAATTCTACTAGATTATGTTGTGAGATCAATACTCATTGTATGTAGCATAAGGACTTCCTCTACATCTGACTCTTCAAAATGCTGCAAGCACGTAATACCCATACTTACTTCTGATATCAAAATTTCATTGGAGGTATTATGATATTTTGTGATCATTTATTTCATTATGGGTTCTCTTTCAATTTTTATCTAGTTTGGCACTCCCTTCCAGGGAAGCAACATGTGAGAGTGATCAGTCCATTAAAGGCCCTAGTGAAGTCTCTTCCCAGAATTAGGCCATAAGCATCAAGTATATCTGCCACCTATATATTGATAACTTATTGAATTCTAGGGTCAAAAGCAACCTACATATGAATCATGCTTAATTCCCCTACAACATTAACTTCAGTTCTATCCAGTTGAGTAACTTTCTTTTGGGAATCATTAGGAGCAATACCCAAAGCTCTATAGAAACTAAAGGGCATTGCATTGGTGGAAGCACCAGAATCCTATAAACAATTGTGCAAGTTCTTACCAAATATATGAACAGAGATCAAGAATGGAGGAGTATATGTTTTCCCTTGAAACAGAGTTAAGGGAGTATCCACTTGAGCAACTTGAGTTCTATCTTTCTCTTTTCCTTTATCTCTAGGAGGCACATGGACTTGATTATGAGTCTAATTTTTCCTTCCTGCCAATTGAGAACTAGATGCTTTATTGACACTTTCACTAACTGATTTATCTTTTCATATAGAATTTTCATTGTGAGCTCCTAGAACTACATTCCTAATGTTTGGAACTCTCAATAACTCAAATGCAGAGAGACCTACCTTTAGTTTTCAAAGTTCTTCCACAACATATATGGCCAGTTGTTCCTCACTCAAATTAGCAAGAGTCTCCTTTGGGTATTCCACCACCTTGTCCTTGTTTTCTTTGATACTTTTCCCTTTTGACATGTCCATAGGTCCTTGATCTTTAGATAAATACTGCCTAGACACCTAAGAATATGGTGGGTTATTGCTGGCATTAGGATCTAGAGGTGTAGTAAAGTTGTTTGGTGGAATGGAGGTGGTGAAGGAACCTCCAGCCTATGGACGTCTATGTGGAAAGTCCCTCAAATAATACTTCTTAGTAGGCCTTTCTAATGTTTGCACCTCTTCAATATAAGCTTCTTCCTCAGCGATGGGAGCATTATCATCCATTGGATTTTCATTGAATAGCTGTGTAATCTCATCTCCACTGCACACCTGGTCTACCTCTTCTTTAAGACGATTGGATTCCTCCATGGGCACATTCTCCCTAATCTATGGAAAAGGAGCATGATTAAGCACCAAGACTGATGAATCATAAGGAGTGGATGGCACCATCTCCTGACTACTTGAATTTTTCCCCACTTCATACTAGAAGATTGAAGCTATTGTCTAGAATTCTAGGCTATCTAATTCAGAATATACACTTGTTTTATGGAGCCTATACCACCCTGATAAGGTAGCCTCAACCAAATATACACCACTAGGAGCCTTCTCTTGATTTACTGGTTGATCCAATCGAGTGGGGACTCCTCCATTGTTGGGCCTTGTATTCCAAGTTCTATTTTGTTTGGGTGGCTGTCTCCTATCAAACCCTTGTCCACTAGTCTAATCCTAATCAAAGTTTTGGCCTAAATATTGTCCTTTATAATAATTATTTCCTCTACCATTATATCCTCTTTCAGGATGTTGACCTCTATCAAAATGTTGTCCTTTCTGAATATCTCGATTTTATCTACTATAATTGGACTCCATACCTTTCTGAGCAACTTGAAGCTGATTGTTCTAGTTTCTCAAATAAGTCACCTCCATATTCACTTTCTTCACTTGTTTAGTTAGCTCATCCAGTCTCTCTTGGTCATAATTCCTATATGGGGGTTGATTTGCATTATTTTGAGGATATGCTACCGCAGTGTTGGTATTCAGTGACTAGTTCAAGACTTTAGAGTTCTCTAGATACATGTAAAAACTGGCCTAAGATTGTGAATGAAGAGGTTAATTCACATTTTACTAGGGGTAACTGATTGCAGGTGGAACTTGACCAACTGAAGGCCCTGTTTGAGGGACCATAGGCAACTGAGGTACCAGATTCTTGGAGTGTGATTGGTGAGAGCCTGGTTGAGAGATGGGATCTATCTAAGGTGAGCAATGGGTCCTAATGATAGTAAAGGCCTAGAAAAATGTTGTCTTAAAGTAGTGCTAACCTTCATAGCCTCTGCATATGCATCAACCAAAGTGGTGGGAGGGTTATTTCTCCACTTCATGAAGGTGGCTGTGAGACTGTCAAGAACCTCATAATAGACTTCCAAAGCAGTGGCCTCGTCAATAGCATAAGGAGATTGTAATCGGGTATAGGCACAATGAAACCTATTGTTAAAGGATGATATAGGCTCATGAACTTCTCTCTTAACATTGGTGAATTGAAGGTAAAGCTCATTGGGACTAATGGGGATCCTAAAATTCTGTAGAAATGTAGTCTCCAGTTTAGTCCAATTCTGAATAGATCTAATAGGAAAATGATTGTACCAATAGAATGTATCTTCCCCTAGAGAATAAGGAAAGAGCCTAAATGGTACATCCTCATGATTAATTCCTCTATCCTTAAGCCAAGTCTACAAGATTCTATTATGTTCCTTAGCAGTTCTATTGGGTTCATTAACATGGAACTTAGAGAAAAAGTGCTCTGGGCTCTTAGGCATGACATTGTAATTAGAGAAAGTCAGTGGAGATGGATTATTGGAAAGGAAAGCCATTGGTGATGGTGGGGGTGGTAATGGATGATTTATGACAAGGTGAGCTCATTGAATGAGCATTTCCTCATAATCAAATGAGGATGGGCTTGATGAAGATGAGGAGGATGGGGACAATGAAAGTGGTCAGCTGGATGATGACTCACCCCTTGTTCGGGTCCTCCTTGACCTAGTAGGAGCTGACAATTCTTGAAATTCCTCTTCTCCTAGAGTAGATCTAGTTCTTCTACTCAATCTTTCAGGAGAGATGGCAGACAAAAATTGATCTAGCTTAGCTTATTCAGGCCCTCCTTCTAGCGCCAATCTATTGATGGTGTTTTTTCCACAGCAACAACTCAAACATAATATGGAATCCTATCTCTCTTGATAGGTAAATCTCTATCAGCAAGCCTATAACCTCAAGGTCTCTAATGTCAGGTCTTGACAATGCATAAACAACTTAGTGATAAATGTGAAAATGTTGGTAATCACAAAGGGACCTTACTACAAGAAAATATTGAATCTTTAATTTATCATATATGGAAATATAACTAAAATGATAAATTAAATCACAAAATATACGGTTTTAAGAGAGATCACTAAGATTAAAACTAATCCTAAGATTAATAATGCTAATGATGAAATACGTGAAATGGACCAATCCCTCATAAACTAATTCCTGCTTGACCTAGATGAATCTGTAATTTTAAAGAAATAGTGCAATCTTATATGGTATTAAATATTTTTTAGATCATGAACATTCATCCAAGACAACCCTATGGAAATTGAAATGAATAAACCTTCACACTTGTGTTAGTGCCATTTCTAGTTCTCTCATTGTCTAGTTGTGTACTCTTGTTTTTCATGATAAAACTTTAGCTATGGGGTGTGTTTCATTTTGGCACATGGGTTAAGTGGGATCCCACAAGGGTTGAGCTCAGCGTGCCATGTCTTCATGTCTCAAGTGGCCAAATTTTCCTTTTCTTCCTTGCCTTGTGTTTTTCCTTGTCTGGCGGAGGCAGGATCAGAGTGAAATCAGGATCAGGATTTTTCCTTTCGCTCCTCTTTCAGATTTCATTCCACCTCCGGTTCCACGCCTTTTATTTTCCTTTTGACTTTTTTTTCCTCTAGCGGAGGCAAGATCAGAATGGAAACCGGTTTCAGAACCTTGCTCGTGTTTCACTTTCTGGTTTCGTTTAGGCCCCGGCTTCGCTTGCACCGATTTTCCTTTTGTCTCTGCCCCCGTGGCTTTTTGGTTTTGTTTTGGTTTTGGCTCCATGTCCGCTGTCTTTTGCGGAGGTGGGAGAGGGATCATTTTGGGTCTAGGATTTCCTTTTCTTCTGGTTGTTTGTTCTTTTGTTGGTGACCTATTCGCTCAGTTCATTTTAACATAAGTGGTCCCCCCGAGCCCTGTTTTTCGTTCGCTACTAGACCCTAGCTACCGTTTTCACTAGCCCCGTGTTACTTTTGTTATGACCTTTGGTGCTTGAGATTACCTCTTGGCAACCCTGTGTTGTCTCCCTAAGGTCTCTTTTCTGTCGGCCTATGCTGGTTGTGTCAGGGAGATGTCTCCCCGACTCCTTTGTGTCTTGCCAATGGGCTTTTCCCTTTGGTATCTCAGAGTCCGCTCGGGGTGAGGTCTTCCTGACTCCCCTTGGTCTCCCCGAAATCCTTTTGCTTCCCCTCACTATGCTTTCGGTGTAACATCTCAGCGAACTCCTCTTGGTCACACTGACTGATGGTGTATGGAAGTCTCTCGACATGAGTTGTGGCTATCGATGTAACGTCTTGCCGAATTCAAGAGTTCTCAGTGAGTGACCTTCGGTCTCGCCGATGGAACATAAAGGGTCTTCATCAGCATAGGTTTTGATTTTTTTAGCAACACACAAGTGAATGAAGTCTTTTAGAAAGATATGGTGTGCTCTACAGGAGGTCTTCCCGATATCTTAATGTTATAGTGATGCACAAAAGGAAAAAGGTTTTAGTCAGTGTGAGATCATTAATGTCTTGGTGATCCATTGTGCGCTTGGGATGTTTCGGAAAGATACAGAATGTTCTATGAGATGTCTACCCGACTTTGCGATCTCTTGCCGAATATGATGAGTGTTCGGTGTAGCATCCATCCTTTGGCCTGACGTCTCCCTGAGTTCCTTCTGTCTGGCCAACTTGGTGGCCTCTTGGTGACTGTGTTCAGTGATCGATCAATACATCTTGTGAGGAATGCAATGGCCATCCGATCACGGATGATTGACGGTGGGCATGGAAGTCATAAGTGGTAGCCTTCTTCAACGGCTAATGGAGATTTAAAAGGCAGTCGTCTGATCATGGACAATCAATGGTCGAGTTTCAAACTAAACTATGGTCAGGGTTTTGTATTGACGGTGCGCACGAAAAACAAAATCCTGGAGCATTCATGGTGATAGAAAGTTGGTCGCTGGCTCCATCGAGCTAGCATTCATGCCGACGTGACTCTGGGACATGGATGGTATGGCTCGAGTATGGACGTGCAAATTTGGTGGCGTATTTGGTGCAAGTTGATTGATCTTTTTTCGTGTGGGAATGTCTCTCCTAACAAAGATCCAACCAGAGGCATTTATGTGACCAAAGAAGTTGTTGAGGGTCACAATGAGGGTTTTGATTGGTCACGATGCAGTTGGGGTCTAACATGGCATGTTGATGTGGCTCTGAGCTGGGTAGTGACCCCTGGGCTGCTTAAAAGAAATTTCTAAATCATTTGTAAGGGTCTTCAGCCAGATACTGAAATCAGAACTAAAAGAGCAATAAGTCACAAAGTCAAGTTTTTACCAGAATTTGAGGTCTAGGGTTACAGTCTGTAAATTGTAAGGTTCTTGGACACATACCAGAACCCGAATGTATTTGTTTAGGTCTTTGAGTCTCTCCTTTGGATTGTACATTTGAATTGTTAATGAAAATGATCAAGGATCATTCCATTAGCCTTTGTAATACTTTCTTACATTGTCTGTTTTGATAATAGCTCATGTTCAAGAAACAGGTTAAATTGCTTTCATCATCTCAAAAATTTATATGTATGATTGAAGGATTTGATAAGTAGTCTTTAAGATCTGATCACTAGATGTGGGATTAATAACGTTAATTTCACATAGGCTTTATTTGTCCAAGTAATCATTCCTTCTGTTTGCAGATTGTCTTGAGTCTTAGCCTAATGGATATGGCATTGATCTGATATATGCTACTTTTCTTTAGGGTTTCAGTTATCTTGCTTAAGAACATTAAATCAAGTTAATGTTTCCTATTTCATAAATGACATTTGTGTTTAATCCCATTCTCTGTTAACTTTCCTTGCTTATCCAATAGTTTTCCATCTTTTGTATGAGTGTGTGCACTTTAACCATGGCCAAGAATGCATCTGCTTAATCTTATATGAGTCTTGTAGGAGTATGCATTCTTTGCTTACAAGAAATCTCAAAGTGTGCTTAAGGAACACCCTCCTAGGTATTGTAGAGCCCGAAGTGAAGGAGAAAGCAACAACAAGGTGTTGCATCTCGTTAGTTGGCCACCTGTCTAGCAAGCATTCAAGCATTGAGTGTGGCAAGCTCATAGGTGTTTGCTCGGACCTACTGGTTAGTTGTTTCCTAAAAAAGAAAAACAACCAAGAAGATGGTGACTGCGCTAGGGACCTATGTTTCATATTGAATAGAATCTCCAAGGTGTTTTATCCCACAGTTTGTTCATAGAGTCAGTCATTTGAGAACATTGATCAAGCATAGCTTTTGTCCCTGCCTTTATGTTTATATTCCTGCGTGATTCCTAGTCTTATTCTTGTCAAGTTATAGTTACCAAGCTCTGAAAGTTGTGTTGTTTAATAATCTATCCCAAGAAGCTTGGGTGGTGACTTTGAAGTCTTTGTACCAGTGCAAACCAATATTTAAAGATATAGATGAAGTTCAAAGCAAAAATTCAAAGAGAGTCAAGAAGGCTGAAGGAATCCCAGTTCAAATGAGGAGAACACGAGGTTATTACAGAAACCATCTAGAGCAGGAGCTGGAAGAAGAGTTTCCTAGAAACAAAGGCAAATGGGTGAAGGAAAAACCAACACAAAAAGGTATGTCTGCACTGCATCCCACCCCTAAGCATCAAGTTTCTTCTCATTTCGGTTCACAAAGTGAAAGAGATTTGGTAGATTTAGATGATAATGTATCCAATGACAGAGGGGAAGTGCATATGAAAAATATTGTAAATGAATATTCATTAGATCATGGCCAAAATGCCATACAACAAAGGGGAAGGGGTAGATTCCAAAGGAATAATAGGAATACCCGGCATGCTAGAACTATAGAATGCCCCACTCCCACACTTGTTAGGGCTACCTTTGTCCCAAATGATTCATCCATTGGGGATGACTATTCCCACAACCCGCATCTATACCAAACTGCTAGTACAACTTTTGATAAAGAGTCTACATTACCTAATGAGGATGAGATCTCTGATGATATACAAAGACTTAGTCATCAAATTGCTGCACTAAATGAGAGTAGGAAACAGAGATAAGCAACAAAAGAGAAAAATATAAGAGATGCTATGGATAAGAGGGATGAGCTGCGTAGAAGGTTAAAAGAAATGGAAGCCATGGATAGATTGGCAGCCCAACAAAATGAGGAGGATACCCTGGTATTCCCAGAAACTTCAGAAAGGATCCTCTCTGACTCCCTAGTTAATAAGATCAGAAGTAAACCTCAAAGTCATAGGGTTGAGAAACATGTTCCTCCTCCTAGGAATACTAGTAAACAACCTCAAAATATGGACAAAGGTAAGTGTCCTATGGAAGAAAAGAGAGGAAATGAAGGATTAAGGATAAATGAAGGAGGTGCTGAGAAGGGCACAAATCAAAATAACACTTCCTCACTTTTTGATAAGCTAATGAGAGAAAATGAGGAGTTGGAGAGAAAGACAAGGGAGATGGAATTACTTGTAGCAAACAAAGAGATGAAAAGGAAGCTTAGTTTTCTAGAATCTACTTTGAAGGATCCTTTTCCTGATGCTTAGAACACATGTGGTCGATCTGTTTCTTCAAACCCTAACAATGGTGATAGAAGCTCACCCAAAGATAATCCTTCTAGCTCCCTTCCACCCCCTAGAGGTCATGAAAAAGTTGTCCATTTTGTTGATCTACAAGAGCCTCAAGGTTAGCAATCAGGTCATGAAGATGAAAGACAGAGAGACACTGATACCCAAGGTGAAGAAAGAAGACCTGTGGGAAGAAGAGTGACTCATACTAACAGATACAGGTAGTTATGTTTTGATAATTGTAATCAAGGGAAAATCCTAAAATTATTATTAAGTGGGGTTAGCACAATAACAATCAAAATTCCTATGAAGTAACAAAGTGCAAAGGAAGTAATGTGAAGACAAAAGGGATGAAGTTACCCTAAGTCTTCACCTTCCATGATTAACCTTTGTTACACCTCCTAGCTTGCAGATAAATAAAAATGCCCTCAGATTTATGTGAGCAACTATGACTAAAGACTAGGCCCTATGCAAGTGTTGAAGGATTTGCAGAAAATAAAATGACCCTATAATGGACTAAAATGACAATGGACTAAAATGACTATGACTGTAAGTGACTATGACTGTAAAGCTAATAGTAGCATAAAATGAAGTCTAAACATGAGAGACTAAGAGTGCCATAAGTCAAGAGAGCTGAGAGAGAGAGCCAAATGAGAACAAAATTGCCCTTTTATGAAAACTGCAATTTTGAATGTGTGGCCAGGATGAAAAGATGACAAGAACCCTAAGATCAATGCTTAAGATTGAATGTTGCTGGGTGCATTAGGGTTAGGTCAAAATTAGGGCAACAGGTAAGAATGAAGGGTGGAGATTGAATTATAACATAATTCAATCAATGGTCGAAGTTAAATGAGAAGTCAAAAGTCAAGAATTAAATTGGAAGATAAGGCTGGCACGGACAAAGAGGTTGCTGGAGAAATTAAATAATAAAATTTATTTACTCCAGGTGGCTAGTAAATAATTTAAATAATAAAGATATTATTTAATTATGGAGGAATGTGACAAAAGAATTATTTTGAATTTAAATAATGATTTTAATTCAAAATTCAAGAGAATTGGCTAAATTAAATAAATCAAATTTATTTAATTTTAATGAGAGAAACAGCTAATGAATAATTAAATAATTAAATTAAAATTATTTAATTATAGTGGAAAGTGGACAATTAAATAAATAAGAATTTATTTAATTTTTAGAAGAGGGGGACTTAATTAGTGATGTAATTAAATAAATAAGATTTATTTAATTAATCAAGAAGACATAAAATGATAAAGGGAAATTAAATAACTTATGAATTTTATTTAATCAAAGGAAGACTTAGATAATTAATGACGTATTAGATAAATAAATAATATTTATTTATTTAATAATCAAGGAGGAACAAATGACATGAATTAATTAAATAATTATGAATTATTTAATCAATAGTCGAATGTGGACCAAGGACATAATTAGATAACTTAATTATGCTAGGATGAAGGTGGTAAAAATGAAGCTTGCAGGCCTAGGTCATTTTTAGGTGTCTACATTTTGCCCCTCTTTGTCATAATGTCGCTTGTCGTATTGTGACAAAGAAAATACGTCAAGAATATGCCCCAGCGAAGGTACGGAGTATTCCTGCCCCCTCGGGAAATTTTCAAATTGTGGGTCGGCGCCAGAAAAATTTGCAAAAGGTCCCGATAAATCAATTTGATGGCTAGAAAAACAACGGCGCAGTCGGTTTCAGATTCTGACATGTTTAAGCAACTTACGGGGAGGTCAAAGGTGCGCAAATGAGCCTCCAGTACTGACTGTGGTTAAAAAAATGTCATTTTCACCCTATAAATAGGTGGTCAAAGGGGTAAAAGTCAATTCACTTTTACTATTCACCTTGTAAATTCTGAGAGCTCAGAGCGAAAGACGCAGCAGCTACGATGGTTATTCCAATGACAGAGCACCGCAGAGAGATCGTGAGGACCTTCAGACGGCCAGACGGCTCAGGACCAGCGGTGTGTACCCTAAACTTGCTTTGTCATTTTCTCGATTTACGTGTTTTTTTATGCTTTCTAGGGTAGTGAACGAATGCACCGCGACACATATGCGTTCGCGTAAGCCGCAACTGACTTCGCGTTTGCCGCATTTGATGCGTCGCGACGCAAGTGCATTGAACAAATGAGTCGCACCGGCGGTTTGCGCTGCATTCGATATTTGGTGCGACGCAATCGCTTAATCGAATCGCATTTGACCTCTCAAATGCCGCAATCGCAATGTCGCGACGCAAACGGTTGTTTGAATGTCGCAAATGAAATGTCGCGCTGCATTCGCAATGTGGCGACGCAAACGCATAAATTCACGACGCAAGTGTAATACAGCGACGCAGTTGACTTGGTACAATGCATTTGATTTTTCGAACGATGCAGTTGTGTCTTTAAGACGCAATTGCAGTTTTGCGACGCATTTGCCTGTTTTTTGACTTTAACTTGTTCTGATGTTTTCATGCCCTAAGTTATTTTCCATGATGGTCACAGTTGTCCAAAAAGGTGCTAATGCAGTGTTCGGCTTTTTGCAGAGGCAGCTTGCCCCTATTTACATGAGGGAGAGTAGACCGAGGACCTTTCGGTTTGGCGATCAGCTAGGCCCGCGAGAGCGGCGACGACTGATGAGACTCGGCTTATTCCATGCTGCATTCATGCCCGCCATTCGAGCGAACAGGGGTTTGCTGACGGCGCTGTGCGAGAGATGGCATTCGGAGACCTGTTCCTTTCACCTGCCGACAGGTGAGGCTACGATCACTTTGGAGGACGTCTACCGCATTCTCCGGATTCCGATTCGAGGGGAGCGGATCGTTTACGATCCCCGCCATGGCGAGCAGACCTTCAGGGCGTACTACCAGGATCAGGGTGCCGGACTCGGCATTGAGGGTTACGAGATCCATTGGGATTTCTTGGCGGAGCATTACAGTCGCTTTGATGCATTTCTGGTGACTCTGATTGGTGGGATTTTGGTACCTGACCGATGAGGACACGGATTTCCGATTGGTTGGGGGGATGTCATGGTCGGCATGCGGCGAGACAGGACAGTTTATGCATGGGGTCCCTGTTTGCTGGGGAAGCTTTATCATCAGCTGCATGACGTTGTGTATAGGAGAGGAGAGAGTATCTCCTGTGGGACCACATTGATGATGATCTGGGCATGGGAGCATATTGCCATATTCCGCCCTCCTATCGACAGACCACAGCTGGCCGAGGGGATGCCTTATTCGTACTACTATGCCGGCGCATTACAGCAGACTCATATAGGTGAGACAGGGTGGTGGCGACATCAGATTGACACCATGGTGACTTTCATCTGGAGACCCTACAGGGATTGTGAAGCATGGGATGATGAGGATGATCATCTCATTTTTTGCAGGCAGTATTGATACCTCATTGGCCGGACAGTACAGACATCGCTGATTATTGAGATGTATCTGCCACAGCGTGTACTGAGACAGTTCGGGGAGCAGCAGGATGTACCGATGGGGATAGCAGAGTATGCCCGATTGTCGAGAGAGTATGCATGGGGGCCGGCCATCCCAGTGGACGCACGTTGACGGGCTAGTAGCCCAGGCTTGGGGTTGGAAGGTGGAAGCCGGTGAATCCGGTACCATGCCGACCTATGAGCTACGGTGGCGAACCGTCGACCCGATGCGCCATTGTGGTGCATGGCAGACCCAGCGCCGGTTAGCGGTGATCGATGATTCCATGAAGCGCCCTTGAGGCAGTGAGGCCGAGCCCGGGGAATGCGGCCGGCGGTAGAGAAGGCGGCAGGGATGGAGATGGAGGGAGGGGTGGTGATGGAGATGGAGGGAGGGGTGGTGATGGAGGGCGAGGTGGAGAGGGAGGCCGAGGTGGAGATGACAGTGGAGATGGCAGGAGGCGACGGCGGGATGGACAGGTACCAGGTCGCAGGTTGCGACAGCGCGTGGCGAGGGTAGCATTAGATGCTATCCCCGAGGTCGGTGAGGAGGGGGAGATGGAGGAGCAACCAGTGGGGAGGGGAGAGAGGGGAGGCAGGGAGGGCGGTAGGGGGGCCGGGGAGGAGTGGCGGGGCACGAGGCCGGATGTGGCCCGGGAGGAGGCCGGGGAGAGAGCGGGCGGAGGTGGCGGGGAGAGGAAGGGAGGCGGCGGTGTAGCGGGAAGGGAGGGCGATATTGTCACGGAGGATGAGGCCATAGGTGAGGCGGAGAGACTCCTGAGATGGCAGATGGTGGAGGGTGAGGAGGAGATACCATCCTCAGAGTTGCCACCGGATGCTACAGCCGATCAGCGAGTGACCAATCTGCAGCAGAGACTAGATGCCAGCCAGGCACAGGTGAGATCCCTGCAGTCAGCACTGGAGGTAGCCCGTGTGGAGCGGGATCAGGCGGTGATCTGCCAGCAGGATTCAGCACGATGGTGTACAGAGTTCGCGGCCCTATGTATAGGACCCATAGGGGACATGGCTCGGGAGTTGGCCAGGGTGAGCATGAGGCTAGGGCAGTACAGGACATTATATGAGCAGGCAGTGCCACCAGAGCAGCGAGATCCTACCCTGTCTCGATCACAGACGAGGACAGGCAGTGGACACCGGTCGGGTAGTGGCAGTGGTACTAGGAGCCACAGCAGTGTCGGAGGGTCGACTTCCACAGGACACACATCAGGCCACAAATCACATCACTCCCGCAGGCATACTCCGAGTCATCATTCGGGGCACAGTCAGGGTTCTATTGGTTCAGCTCAGAGAGGGGCGATGCAGTCGACCACGATGGCCAGTCCCTCACGCTTCACCGGAGATCGACAGCGGTGACCTCGCAGTGTTCCCTCATCCCGCGATGATGCCCTCATTCGCAGTTCCCTCATCCTCACAGCCACAGGGCACTACAGGACCGTCCATTGTTTCAGAGCCAGTGACAGGGCCTCGGCCACCACCACATTCTTCACCCCGAGGGGATGATGAGAGCCTACCCTAGGGGCATATTTGTATTTGGACACACTATGTTTATTGTTGAGCCTGCGAGCTCCATTTTTGGGATATCCATTGACTCTATCCTGTGACATTGCATATTTTTGAGATGATATTTATATGATGATGCAGTTTTGATGCGGCCTATATGTGTTATGTGATGTTCTATGCATTATGTGTGTATGATGTACGATGCTTATTTTATGATGCCATTTGTGTATTATGATGTCTATGTTGTGATTTTTGATGCCATGATGATGCAATATTCGTATGCTTATGTTAATGATCTGCATGATCCATTTATGTAAAATATGCAATGTTTATGATTATGTATATGATGTAATGCCATGTATGATGTTATTTAATGCCATGGATGATGTATGTATGGACCTAATGCAGTGGATATAGCATGTATGCACTTATGTTTTTGAATGACACAGGATATCATCGCAGGATGGACAAGAGAAGACGACGGGACCGATGAGAGAAGATGACCAGACCAAAGAGGAGAAGACCTATGAGAAGATACAAATCCTTCAAAACTTTACTATAAGACTTTTAATATTCGTTGCTCTTTAATCATCATTGGGCAAACTGTTGTAATGGTCAACAAACACCAAGATATGACGTAGATCCAGGTGTGCAAGGTCGTACCATTACCCAAGACAGAACAGTCACAGACAAGGATGGTTATGACTCATACTAGGAGCATGCTTGCCCCAGTCTTGTCGTCATAATCAACCACAGGCAGAAAAAGACAATGACAGATCATGAAACGTCGTGGCTTCTCTAAATCCTGTTGCCAGGACATCCTTGAGAAACTAGTGACATGATTGCCAAATTACAAAAATAAAGTCTCTATCATGATATGTCGTTGCTTTTCTAAATCCCAAGATCAGGATCTCGCTGAGAAGCTAGTAGTCATGCGTGTCAATTGTCATGCTACATCGCTGCTTCTCTAAATCCTGCTTAGTGGGATCTCGCTGAAAAACTAATAACATGATAAGAGATGAAAAGACAGTTGCCAAGTGTTTGTCAAGTGCATCTAGATAGCCATTGTTCTGATGCCAAGGTGTCATGTTTGACGATGTCAAGATGTCTGAGTGTTTAAAGTTTTGATGACCTTGAAAATGTCGAGACTTGGTGAATTCAGGAAGGACACATCCTGAATGATGCCGAATGTCGGGAGGATTTGATCCCTAATGGTCGTAAGGGGTACCTCAAAATAATGACGATGCCTAGGAAGGACACATCCTAAAGCATAAATGACAGAGTTGGTTCTTTAGAAGGACTCATCTGAAGAACGCTAATGTCAGGAAGAGGGATCCTTAGATGTCAAGAGGATCGCTCGAAAGGCCGAATGATGATGACGACGCCTAGGAAGGACATATCCTAAGGCGTAAATGACAAGAGGTTATCTTTCAGAAGGACGCATCTGAAGACTAACCAAAATTTGACAGTTTGAGCAGTTATAATGTTTTGACTTGTTTTGACTTGTGTTTGACTGAGGTTGACTTGTTGTGACCGAGGTTGACTTGTGTTTGATTATATGCCAATGTTGCCTTAATGAGATTGTCATGTTGAATAAAAGATTGCTTTACTTTGTTTCAGGAGCTTTCCCATTTGGAAATTGATTGAAGATTTTATTTGACGTGTGTGCCATTGTAGTGTCATGAACCCTAATGGACTGACCTAGTGTGGCCTCGGGGACTCATCGATAGATGGCCTTGCCTACGTCATACACTCAAAGACCTCGTAGTTCGACATGACCAATGACCTTGTCTTGATGGGAAAAGATTGCGCCATGATTTATTTTGACAAACCTAATAGGACTGACCTAATGTCTCGTGGACTCAAGTATGAGTCTTGCCTACGTAGCAAATGTGCAGAGACAACGTAGTTCGGACAATGACATGGACTTAGTGACTTGATTGACTTAGACAAGAGATGACAGTGCACTTGTGTGTCTTGCGCGGTCGAATGTTTTGTTTGGTTTTCTTTAGGACGTTTTATGATTTTTTTGTCTTTTTTCAGGACATTTTGCAATGTTTTTGGTCTTTGTTTAGGACCTTTTTATGATGTTTTTGTCTTTTTTCAGGACATTTTATGATGTTTTTTGTCTTTTTTCAGGACATTTTATGATGTTTTTGTCTTTTTTCAGAACATTTTATGATGTTTTTGTCTTTTTCAGGACATTTTATGATGTTTTTGTCTTTTTCAGGACATTTTATGATGTTTTTGATCTCACGTGTCATCCACTGCAGTCGCATGATAAACATTATGCCCCCAGTCAGGTTTAAGACTTAGCCATTTGCAAGGGATACGGATAGGATGCTGTTGACTTGTTGGACACACAGTCGTCAGGACTTGATGTCGATCGTTCATCCACTAGGACAGGTAGAGCAGGACGTGATGGTGACTTGCAGAATAATGGCGAAGACAGCCTTCATCCTAAGCCAAGTTTAGACCAAGTGACAATAGATGGCAGAGCAATGATTGATTACGCATGGCGCCTGTTTGCCAAGTTTTCACCATGGTACTTGTCCAAAGCGCCTGTTTGCCAGGTTTTCACTATTGGACGAATTATTTTTCTTTTTACTATTTTTGTGATTTTTTGATTTTTTTGGTGTCACCAAGATGCCTGTTTGCCAGGTTTTCATCAAGGTGACGATTTTTTTCCATTTTTCAATTTTTTTGTATTTTAGGGTCTTCCAGCTTTGTCCTCTGATGCTATGCGTAGAACTTTCGGAGGTGTAAACTGTTGATGGGTTCAGTCAATTGTTCCCCATCTGGAGTCGCCAGTTGATATGCTCCAGAACCAAAAGAAGATATGATGATATATGGACCCAACCAGTTTGGTTCAAACTTTCCTGGCTTTTCTCTGTCTGCTTGATTCTTAGGGTTCTGCATGAGAACCAGGTCGCCAATGTCAAACCTTCTGACCATGACCTTTTTATTGTAGCTGCGACAAAGGCGATTTTGATATGCCTGGAGGTGATTCAATGAGTTTTGTCTTCTTTCGTCCAGCATTTCCAGCTCGTGCAAGCGTGATTGTCGGTATTCCTCTTCATTAGTTAGACCCTTCAAAGAGACCCGTAGCGAAGGAATTTCGACCTCAATGGGTAAGATGGCTTCCGCGCCAAAAACCAGGGCGAATGGGGTAGCTCTGTGGGCGTACGAATGCTAGTTCGGTAAGCCCACAGGGCAGGGTTAAGTTGTATGTGCCAATCGCGACCAGCGTCGTTGATAGTCTTTTTAAGGATCTTGATAATGGTTTTATTCGACGCCTCAGCTTGGCCGTTTCCTTGGGGGTAGTATGGGGATGAAAAGTGGTGTTGGATATGGAATCGCTCACATAACTCACGTACGTCTTGGTTTTTGAACGGACGTCCGTTGTCAGTGATGATGGACTGTGGGAGGCCATACCGACAAAGGATGTAATTGAGGATAAACTTCGATATTTGTTTGCCAGTAATGTATGTCAATGGAATGGCTTCGATCCACTTTGTGAAGTATTCAGTGGCGGTGATAATGAATTTATGGCCGTTGGAGGAAGTTGGATGAATCTTACCCACGAGGTCGAGTCCCCATTGAGTGAAGGGCCACGGAGAAGTGATTGGCCGAAGTTCCTGTACTGGAGCATGGACCAAATCACTATGGATCTGACACTTGCGACAGGTTCTGACATATTCTATTGCATCTTTTTCCATTGTCGGCCAATAATATCCAAGTCTCGTTAGTTTCTTAGCCAGAGTAGGACAGCTCGAATGAGATCCGCATATACCATCGTGCACTTCTCGTAAGGTCGTACATGCTTCATCGGTGTCAAGACATCTAAGGAGGGTACTGTCAAAACTACAGCGGTATAGGGTGTCGCTGATAATGGCATACCTTGCGGATTTTCTAATGAAGGACTTCCTTTGGTTATTGGATAGGTTCGATGGAAGGGTGTGAGTCTTTAGATAGTCATAAATGTCTTGATACCAAGGAGAGTTGGGACCAACAAGTTCACAAACCATTTCCGACTCTGGGATATCATATGCCGGTATCAACAGCTGTTCTACTAGGAACTCAAATTGCAACACATTTTTAGGGATGTCCAAGAGAGAACTAATAGTAGCCATTGCGTCTGCTGCCTTATTCTGTACCCTGGGGATTTGTTCAAAAGACACTGATTGGAAGTATGTTAGGAAGCTATCCACCATCCTCTTGTAAGGAAGCAACTTCTCATCCTTTGTTTCATAGTCACCATTCACTTGTTTGATTACTAGCTGGGAATCCCCGAATACAAGCAATGTCTGAATTTTCCATTTGATTGCCAACTTGAGACCTGTAACTAGTGCTTCGTATTCGGCGATGTTGTTTGTGCAAGGGAAAGCAATTCGAAATGACTTAGGAATTGAATCCCCTTGTGGTGTGATGAACAAGATTCCAGCCCCTGAGCCATGACCAGTGTGAGACCCATCAAAATACAGCTTCCATGGTGTTGCTAGTTCCATATGAAAAATGGAATCGTCGGGAAAATCAGTTACCAATGGATGAGAGGCTTGCATTGGTGCATCTGCCAGTTGATCTGCTATTACTTGCCCTTTTATTGCCTTGCGTTCAACATACTGTATGTCGTATTCACTTAGGATCATGACCCATTTTTCCAATCGGCCTGTTAACGCTGCTCGACTTAATAGGTATTTCAATGGGTCAATTTTGGCAACTAGTTGTGTCTGATGATTGAGCATATAATGCCTTAGTTTTTGGGCTGTAAAGACAACTGCGAGGCATGCACGTTCAATGTATGTATAATTCAACTCATAACCTATCAGTGTGCGGCTGATGTAGTAGATTGCTCTTTCTTTCCCTTCATGATCATTTTGAGCCAGTAATGCCCCCAGTGCTGAATTAGTGGTCGAGATATATAGAATTAATGGCTTTCCATGAATAGGCGACATGAGGACTGGTGTTGATAGCAGGTAATCTTTGATTTGCTGGAAGGCCTATTGACATTTATCTGTCCATACGAAGGGGACACCTTTGCGTAACAGATACTGGAATGGGTGGCACTTATCTGCCAATTGTGCTATGAAGCAGCGAATAGATTGTACTCTGCCTTGCAGGGTTCTGAGTTCACTGATCCCTCTAGGTGGAGGCATGTCTATGATTGCTTTAACCTTTGCCGGATCGACCTCTATGCCTCTTCGGGAAACTATGTATCCCAATAGCTTACCTGACGTGACGCCAAAAACACATTTCTTAGGGTTTAACCGCACCTTGTACTCTTCTAATCTCTTGAAGATTTTGTCAAGTACCTTCAAATGATCTTTCCTTGTTGCTGATTTGGCCAATAAGTCATCTACATAGTCTTCCATTATATTGTGCATCATATCATGGAAGATGAGTGATCAGCCCTTTTGTATGTATGGCATTTTTGAGAGGCGAAGGGCATGACGCGTTCAACAGATATACCCCATGGCAAGTAAAATGTTTTTTGTTGGGTCCAGGGCAAACGGATTTGATTATATAACGAGAAAGCCATCCATGAGGGATAGAATCTCATGTCTTCTTGATTAGATCGACTATGATGTCAATGTTGGGCAAAGGAAAGTCATCCTTTGGACATGCTTTGTTTAAGTCTCGAGAAATCTGTACATACCCGAATTAGTCCATTTGGCTTTGTCACCGGCACTAGGTTGGAAATCCATTCAGCATAATCTATAGACCTTATGAATCGGACATCCAGTAATTTCTTTAACTCGGCCTTAACCAATAGAGCAACTTGAGGGTGCATCTTGCGCAACTTCTGCTTGACTGGTTTAGCATTGGGTACTAGTGGCAGATGATGTAGAACCAGTTTGGGGTCCAATCCTGGCATGTCAGCGTAGGACCATGCAAAGTTTATTTTTCGTTCTGCAAAGAATTTATGAAATTTCGGTTTCTCATCTGTCAATGATGCCGCAAATAGTATCATCTTGGGGTCTTCTGGAGTCGAAATGTTATCCTCTATGGTGTCCTCAACAAGCATGGCTGATCTCTCCTGTTGCACGGGGAGAAAGTCCAGTCCTCCATCTTTGGGCGCCTCCGAGAGGTTTTCACCCGCAGATACGTCCTTTATTTTTACTATTTTACCGTCAAGAGGTGCCTTTCGGTTTTCACCTAGAGACGTTGCATTTTTTACTTTATTTTTATTTTTGCAACTAGAGGACTGAACCGTCTCACCAAAGTATGCCGCGCAATCCAAATCAATAGTAAATCCTAATCTGTGGTCCCCACTGGGTATGCCCTCGCGTAATCCCATGAATTCAGCAATGGCTTCATCATTTTGGAATGTGTCTAGAACTGGCGGTCCTTGTTGGTCCCAATCGACTAGTTCAGGGTAGACTAAGGAAATGCCGTCGTCAAAGCTAGTGAATTCGGGTGAGGATGCCGATAGCATAGAGATGGATGTGTTGATGTTGTAGATGAGGTTATCATCGTCCAACTCGACATCGGACTCTATCCAGTATTCTCCTTCACTAGTGTCATATTCGTTGTCATAATAAGGGGTGAAGGTTTGAGAGCCCTGGTTATCAATATCATCTGATACTTCGGATAGATTAGACTGAGGGGGTTCGGATGGTGGTTGTTGCGTGTCATGAGATGTGGTAGTGGGATTTTGACTATTTGGTGCCCGCTCAATTTTGAATGTTTGCCAAAATCGTTGTTCAGAGGTCAATTCCCCTGGTTTGACAAACAAATCATCAAGACAACAGTCACTTAGGGATCGTTCGGAGCCAAATTCCCACTCGTGGGAGTCTGTTTCAGTTAGGTATTCCCTAGTAGTCTCAACACTTTCAGAAGCATGTACTTGCTCACTGGAAAGTTCATGGGTACGTCGATCGCCATTGTCGAGTGATCCAAACCCTAATCCAAGATACTTCGGAGTTTGGAAAGTTTCTATGGGTTCTCTTCGACCAGTTTTATTTTTTCCAAGGCCACTAGTACCATCGTAGCCTTTAGCCTTCATGATATTGTAACCCTTGCCATATCTCTGGACTGGTAGTGGAGGTAATGAGACTGTGTCCTTGTAGATCCATCCTGTGATATCGGCAAGGTCTTCATCACTCATGTCTCCCCACTTGATGAAAATTGTATTCGGTGGAACTTTGAATGTTTCTTGCGGTTCCATTCTGAAACATGGTCGACCATATATCTTTGGAGGAGTGGGTATTGTAGTTATGCTGTATGCTGTATTTAGTTTGAACTCTCCGCAGCCGAGATCCTGGATTTTATCGGTTGATTCGGTCTTAGGGTTGGTGGAGGGTTGTGAGATGTCAGAAGACGTGGATGGAGTGGATGTGGAAGATGATCCGAGCATGGAAGGGTCGATGTATTTGAACGAGGAGCCAGATGCTTCTCGGTTAATAGGTACTTGGTTTTCGGAGATACCCCTTAAATTGGTACAATATTGGAAAGGGTCGGGGTCTCCATATATGGTGACTTCTGTACCGTCAAAAGGGAACTTGAGGCATTGGTGGTATGTTGACGGAACAGCTTTCAAAGCGTGGATCCATGGACGGCCAAGTAAAATGTTGTATGGTAGTTCCAAATCCAGGACCTGGCAAGTTGTGTCGACAATGAGTGGTCCCACTCGGATGGGGAGAGAGATAACACCTCGCGAAGAGCGTTCCTTGTCATCATATGCTTTGATCACTATTCTTTTTGTTGGGTCTACGCATGCATCAGAGAATCCAAGAGCCTTAACCAGTTTAAGGGAGCATATATTCAACCCTGCTCCGCCATCTATTAAAACCCGTCTAACCTTGTGCTTGTGGACAAAAACTTCTATGTGTAATGCATCATTGTGGTTGGTTTTGGATGATGAGTAATCCTGATCTGAGAAGGTGACATGGTGCGGCGTGGTGAGATATCCCACCATAGTTTCAAACTGATTGACATCAATGTCCTTCGGGATCGACGACTCTAAGAGAGTTTTATCCAGGATTTCTTTGTGTGCGGGAGAAATACGAAGCAACTCAAGGATAGATATTTGCACAGGAGTCTTTCCTAGTTGGTCAATGAGATTGAACTGACTTTTGGGTTTCCACTGTTGTGGGGTTGAGACAGGTTTTGGTTGTTTAGCAGATGAAGTTGGTTGTGATTGCTTAGCAGATGGGCCTCCTACAATGATCTTGGCTTGGCTAGGGGGAGGTGGACCAGCTATAGTGACCTTGCCACTTCGCGTAGTAGCATTGCACTGTGGTGCTCTCTTGAGCGTGATGGTGTTGATGTATTCATTGTCCGTTCTGACATTATTTACTGTTGGTCCACTAGAGTAATCGTACTTGACTCGGGTAAAGTTAGCGTGGTTCTGTGGACCTGAGGTGGAAGCATTATGGGGACCATGATCCTGCAATGGATTCTTGTGGATAGTATGATCCGAGTTGGAATTGAATTGCGATCCGCCTACGTTCGATGGTGCGATTTTCAATAAGGTCTTGGATTACATTTTTCAGTTGTCTACAGTTGGAGGTTGTATGCCCTTTGACCCGATGGTATTCGCAAATTGCGTTGTCATCCCACCATGCTGGTTTGAATTGTCCGGGGTCATAAGGTTTTATTTCCGGAAGTGTGATGACCCCATGTTGGATACATTTCTTGAGGACGTCTGCAATGGGTTCACCTAAATTGGTGTATGTGCGACCTCTAGGGAATTGTCTTTGTTGACGATATTGTCCTTGACGGTTTTGATCATTTTGACTATTCGAAGGAGTATTGGGGGAAGGTGTCAGTGTCGTTGTTGGTCTATTTTGTTGTTGTACCCCTTTCAGAGCCAATACGGGACTTGCCATCTTGGCGTCTACAACACCATCGTTTGTGACATGTTTATTCTTGACCCAATATTTGTTTTTGTCAGCGGGTGGGTTGGTGTTTGTGTTTTTGGAACCATACCTCAGTTCTCCCTTTGCGATAAGGGCTTTCTCAATTTGGACCCCCTTTTCCACTAATTTTGTGAAGGTTGTGCAACAATGTATTTGCAATGCGAATTTGAGGGGCCCTAAAAGTGTTTGGACAAACATGTCAACCTTTTCTCTTTCAGGAATGTTAATGTGACATCGGCTAGCGAGGCTTCTCCATTTTTGAAAGAACGGGATAAATGTCTCACCTGACTCTTCTTGTGTGAGATTGCACAAACTAGTGATAGAGGTGTCCATGTCAATATTGTATGCGTAATTTTTTATGAACCTTCTTTTGAGCTCATCCCATGTTTGGATATCTTTTTGCGTTGAAAACCATTCAAGGGCTTGACCCACCAAACTTTTGGAGAAAAGTCTCATCAAGTATGTGGGTTCGTAGGCGATATCCATACAGTTAGTTGCGAATTCGCGAAGATGTTCAATGGGATTTGTTTTTCCTTTGTATTTAGTGAAGTTGGGTGACACATATCCTAGCGGAAATGCGGGCATACGTAAGTTTGTGTCGAATGGGTACACATCCAAGTCATATGATATTTCGGATTTCCCGCCTGTAATGAGCATGTTTTGCATTTGCTTCGCCATATCCCGCACTATTGTTTTGAGTTCATCTATGGTGGGGTCATTTACATGTCCATACATTGGATTGCCTGGTACACCATGTGTTCCTGCGGGAGTATATGTGTATTGTGGCAGTACAGGTTGTTGTGGTACGTATGATGTGTGTTGTTGGTATTGGAAGTTGTGGTTAGGGGCATGTTGATGAGTGTGAACGGTGGATGAGTATGTTGGAATGTGTCCCCCAGCTGTGCGTGTCATTATTTGGGGTATGTTGTGACCATGAATGTTATGATGTATTAACGATGTCATGGGTTGAGTTATTTGGCCCTTTTGTGTGAATTGCTGATTTTGCACAAGGGGAACATTGGTATTTGTACCTTGGGAGGTAATGACGTTTGACTGTGTTGTCATGTTCACGTTTTGTTGTTGTCCTTGTATAAAGATACGTCCTGTGGCTCCTCCCAAAGGATGTTGTGAACTATTACTGAATGCTTTCGTTGAAGTTGTGTTCATGGTAGTGGATGTAGTTGTCAAGGGGGAGTTGTGATGACTTGATGATGCCCCCGTGGTATTTGCTGTTGTGATAACAGGAGGGTTGGAATAATTTTTCGATGATGTCAGGGAACCAAGAGTGGTTGTGTTTAATTGGGGTAGTGTTGTGGATGTTGTGGATGATTGTGATCCCCCAAGAGACGTAGTGTTTATTGTATTGGAGATGTTTGGGATGTTGGATGTGGTATGCAATGTCGTTGTGTCAAAAGGGATGTTGCTTGTAGTATTTAGGATTTGACCACTGTGCGAGATGTTGTGAACATTGTTGGCATTAGGATCATGTAGCGAGTTACTGTCAAATCCTGGTGGTAACCTAGCTCCTTCACTCAAGAGCATAGCTACAAATCTGTCCCTGTCGTGACGCGCTATTGTTTCAGCCAACTGATAGGCCTCTGGGTCTTGTGTCAATGCTTCTATGTGTTCTTGAAGGAGTTGACCATTTTCATCTCTTTGCATGTAGCGTTCGAATGAGTTGTTAGGTAGGGATTGTGTTGTCACTGGAGGTTGATTGTCTAGACTGGTAAAGGGATCATTCACGGTCCAGTTTGAGTCATGTGGAGGACTGTTGGGATCTTGCCTAAAGTTTTTCATTTGTCTTTTGTGCTTTTGAAGTCTAGTTTCGACCATAAATGAGATTGCTCAAAGGGGATGTCCACTAAATGCAAGTATGACACTAGGTGAAATCTAAGGTTCAAACTGACGACTAAAATGACCACTGTTTTTGGATTTTTGTGAATAAGGTATGCAATGTGGATGCAATGTGAAATGAGGCTATCTAAGCACTTCTAGGTTTGAACTTTGTTTTCGATTTGGACTGCTAGAGAACTTTGTTGTTAATGACAAGTTGACAAGATGACTAATGAGTCTTCCTAACTAGACTTTTGAGTTGGAAGAAATCTCACAAAAGAGGACAATGACTAAAAGGATGTTTGATAACTTGGTCCAAAAGGGTCTAATTTCGAAAACAATGATTTTTCCAAGGGGTGCTTAAGATTTGTCTACTCCTAAGTATGCAAGATATGAGCCTAGGAACAACGTAATGTTGAATGTATGATACTAAATGGGGTGAGGTATGAAACCTAAGGTGATCAAATGCAAGCTAAGGGACAAAACTTTGAGCAATTTCAAATTGGGTTGCTGGCAGAATCCTTCTAATGACAGAGTTTGACAGATGGTTGACAGTTTGGCGGTCTCTGGTTTCGACTGTGCAGTTTAAAAATTTTGACAGGCAGATGCGTCTCAGTTTGGCAATTGCGTCTCGGTTTAGCAATTGCGGTTCAATTTTTCACTTGCGGCTTTCTGACTATCAGATGCGACTCGGTTTAACAGATGCGACTTTCGGGTTAACAGATGCGTCGCGACGCATACAGATGCGTTGTTATAAGTTTCAGATGCGGTTTATCAGAGCAGTTGCGTTACAGAATGTCAGTTGCGGTTCGACAGATATGACAGTTTTGTTTCAAAGTGATTTTCGTGGTATGTTGATGGAAGTTTTTGATCTGTTTGATGACTGTTTTGTTTGGACTGTGACAAAACCAGAATGCACTTGACAAACACAGCGTTTTAAGGGATAACCAAACACACATGAGATAAGCACAATCCTAGAAAGGCCACTAGGCCTTGGGTTTGTATACTTGATATAGCCCACCCGTTATACCCCGGATTGGTGATGAACACCTTTCCTTCTCGAGAGCGGATAGCTTAGAATTTGGTGGCATTGGCTCCCCTCCATGGCTCATTAACGTCATTCGAGCACACCAAATTCGGATTCATTGGGTAGTGACATCCCAAGAATTGCTATCTCTACTCAAGGGGATCAGTAGTGAGTAATCTTCGGGCATGATACTGTACCCTGCACTATGTCAAGCAACAACCAATAGAACGGTTGGACACTAAGACAAGAGGTGTTTAATTCAGGCATTCCGTTCGTGGGGCGTGATCCATGCGGCGAGAGTCCCCTTTCGGATCCATCTCGTCGGAACCATGCTCGTGATTCTTGGGCTTTCCCCACGAACCCACTTTTCTATACCGGCTGGAAGTCCCTCGGTGTCAGGGTGCTACTGGTCTGAGTCGTCCTGGGGTGAGTACTTTTTCCCACCAGAACAAGCCCAAGTTCTAGAGTCGGTAACCATTTCTCTTACACCCAAGATCGCACGAATGCGCAAGGGGAGAGGATACTCCGATATACCGAATCGTGAAGGGTAAAATAACAATAAAGGAATGGGTCTTATTTTCTGATCACAAGGTGTTCACCAAGTGAGAGCATACTCACCTACCACTCCACAAGCACACTCAAGCATGAAAGACATGATTCGTTTTAAAAGCACCAAATTCAAAGTTTGCTAATCTAGGAATAAACAAGCACACTGTTTGTTTTCTCCTTCTTTGACATGCGAATCTGCAAACATTGAGTTAGTAGTCTTGTATGTGATGGTCTTGGACACACGAAAAAGGATCGCCACACGCTACAAGAAATTATTAGTAACACAAAATATCTAATCTGGTTAACATGCAGGAATAACCAACACAGAAAAAGACAGAAAAATAGAAAACCAGAAAACAGAAACAACCCGAAATTCGGCAATTAAAATCTAAAAACTGACAGAAAAAGTTTACCAGGCAAATGCAGTGCGGTATTACCAGATAGATGCAGCTCGGTTTATCAGATGCGTCGTTATTTTCTGCGAATGCGGCTCGTATTTTCAGTTGCGTCTTTGTAATTGGTAGTTGTGGCTTGTCAGAACAGTTGTGTCGTTTCTGTCAGCAGATGCGTTGTGACGTTTGCGGCGATCCGTACCAGTTGCCAGACGGATGCGGCGTGAGTTGCGAATGTGGCTTTCATGGTTTTGGATGCGGCTCAGGAATAATGGATGCATCATTCTGTGCATCAGTTGTGTTGCGACAGGTCGATTGCGGCTCTACTGTTGTCTTGTGCGTCGCGATGCATATGATGCGTCACACTGTTTTTAAAAAAGTTGCGGCGATCCGTACCTGTACCTGCAAAACAACAAAAAACAACAAAAAAAAATGTACGAAAAGCCGAAATAACAACATCGGGTTCACCAATGTAATCAAGGGAAAATCCTAAAATTATTATTAAGTGGGGTTAGCACAATAACAATCAAAATTCCTATGAAGTAACAAAGTACAAAGGAAGTAATGTGAAGAAAAAAGGGATGAAGTTACCCTAAGTCTTCACCTTCCATGATTAACCTTTGTTACACCTCCTAGCTTCCAGATAAATAAAAATGCCCTCAGATTTATGTGAGCAACTATGACTAAAGACTAGGCCCTATGCAATTGTTGAAGGATTTGCAGAAAATAAAATGACCCTACAATGGACTAAAATGACAATGGACTAAAATGACTATGACTGTAAGTGACTATGACTGTAAAGCTAATAGTAGCATAAAATGAAGTCTAAACATGAGAGACTAAGAGTGCCAGAAGTCAAGAGAGCTGAGAGAGAGAGCCAAATGAGAACAAAATTGCCCTTTTATGAAAACTGCAATTTTGAATGTGTGGCCAAGATGAAAAGATGACAAGAACCCTAAGATCAATGCTTAAGATTGAATGTTGCTGGGTGCATTAGGGTTAGGTCAAAATTAGGGCAACAGGTAAGAATGAAGGGTGGAGATTGAATTATAACATAATTCAATCAATGGTCGAAGTTAAATGAGAAGTCAAAAGTCAAGAATTAAATTGGAAGATAAGGCTGGCACGGACAAAGAGGTTGCTGGAGAAATTAAATAATAAAATTTATTTACTCCAGGTGGCTAGTAAATAATTTAAATAATAAAGATATTATTTAATTATGGAGGAATGTGACAAAAGAATTATTTTGAATTTAAATAATGATTTTAATTCAAAATTCAAGAGAATTGGCTAAATTAAATAAATCAAATTTATTTAATTTTAATGAGAGAAATAGCTAATGAATAATTAAATAATTAAATTAAAATTATTTAATTATAGTGGAAAGTGGACAATTAAATAAATAAGAATTTATTTAATTTTTAGAAGAGGGGGACTTAATTAGTGATGTAATTAAATAAATAAGATTTATTTAATTAATCAAGAAGACATAAAATGACAAAGGGAAATTAAATAACTTATGAATTTTATTTAATCAAAGGAAGACTTAGATAATTAATGACGTATTAGATAAATAAATAATATTTATTTATTTAATAATCAAGGAGGAACAAATGACATGAATTAATTAAATAATTATGAATTATTTAATCAATAGTCGAATGTGGACCAAGGACATAATTAGATAACTTAATTATGCTAGGACGAAGGTGGTAAAAATGAAGCTTGCAGGCCTAGGTCATTTTTAGGTGTCTACAATAATATCCTTGGTTACCCAAACCCTATACTTGATAATGCTAGGAAACATGTGCCAAAGTTTGTAGGAAATAATGCTATCAGTGGTGAGGATCACCTTAAAGCTTTTCAAAGTTTTTTGGAGGACTTTGAGTTATGGGAGGAGGATGTAGCCATGAAGTACTTTATGCAGTCTCTTACAGAAGATGCAAGAGACTGGTATAGAAGTCTGCCTGATTTAAGCATTGACTCTAAGAACTCCTTCAGAATTTTTAGAGAACAGTGTGGAGACTAGACTAATCCAAGGTTCAAGCTGCATGATTTCAATAATATCACAAAGGGACATAATGAAATGGCTACTGAATTTAATGCAAGATTCAAGAAAGCAATGGCTAAGGTCCCTTTTTCTCTCCAACCTAATGAAAGATCATGTCTGTTTACTTACTGTAATGCCTATGACAACAAGATGTGCTACTTGCTCAGAGACAAAGAACCATAGTCCCTGCAAGAGGCTTACAAGATGGTTGTAAACATTGAAAATAATAGAAGAGCATTTGGTAAGATGGGTAGGAGAGATGACCCTAGGCTTGCAAAAGTTGGAAAGCCTTCAAATGAAAAGGTGGTCAAGGATGCAGCACCAGATGACAAATGGGATGAAGTTTTGAACCTACTACAGAAGCAAGCAAAGTCTGAGAAGCCTCAATTTCAGAGGAATGAGGGGCCCCCATGGTTGCAAGACTATCCATATGACACTAACTGGAATAATGGAAGGCCTATCCAAAATAATCAGAGGAACTTCCATGGAGTGCCTGATCCGCTACAGAAGAATACCTCAAACATGGTAGATAATATGCCATGGTGTGATGCCTATGAAATGCCACACTCCTCACATCAGTGTGCTATTGCGGCCAAGGCAGTGGAAGAAAAGCAAGGCAGTTATGAGGAAGATATGCAAAGACAAGAAGATCTTCATTAGCAGCAAGTATTTTCTGATGGAGAAGGAGATGATCAATTTACTACTTACAACCTTGAAACCTGTGGCATTTCTTTGAGGAGACATTCTAATGAAGAGATAGAAAGGTATGCAGTTGCATTGGCTACTAGAGCTCAGGCTAGAAATGATATTCACCTCAAAAATAGGGTGGTAAAGGCTAATCCAGGTCACCAAGGGGGAATATTCATTAAAGAAGGTGATACTGATCCTAAAGGGACTAGAGCTGAAAACACAAAAACTAGTACCAAAGCTAAGGAAGTCAAAGAGCCAATAATTTAGGATAAAAAATAATGACAAAGATAAGATAACCAATGAAGCTACTTCATCAGATACAAAGATGAAAGAATTGGGGCCTGCAAATCAAAGTGATGGTAAGAAAACAGATGCACTGACTTCTCATGAAGTTATTTTCCCAGACATTCCAAGTTATGCACCAGTTGACATGTTTCAGGTCCTATCTTAGGTAAGGGTCACAGTCCCACTTCTTGAGATGATGAGGATTGATGATCATAAGCATAAAACAATGGCAGTCATCAAGAGCATTGCTAGGAACAATCAACCCAAAATGGAAGCTCAAATACCTGAAACAAGTGCAGGCCAGGTCAAGGACAGTGTAGCTGGCATGACCGTAGATGAGAATCCTGAAGTCTATCTAGGAACTACAATCACTGCTAGCCCTTATCTGGTCAACCCCTTCTTTCTGAGCCTGATCATTGATGGAAAAGTTCTTAAGAATTGCATGATTGATTCAGGTGCCTCAAATAATGTGATGCCTGTTAAAATCATGGAGGAAATGGGCTTAAAGGTGGATAGAACTTATGGAAAATGCGCTGCTATGGACTCAAGGGAGATCCCTATGATTGGAATCATAAATGAAGTATCATATAGACTGGCAGCTTTCCCTAAGAAGGAACTTGTCATGAGTGTCATAGTAGCTGATATCCCTCCAGCATATGGAATGCTGCTATCAAGGAAATGGTGTGCTTCTATGGGAGGAAGTATACAATGTGGCTTATCATTTGCTACCTTTTCCATCGATCAGAAGGATGTTAAGATTGCCCGGGAGTCAAGGTGTAGGCATATGATTGAATCTGCTGATAAAACAGGAGAACCTCCACTTATCAACTTTGTTGATAGTGATATGGATACCTTTCGAGTTGAGGAGGCAAACCAAGAAGATGGAAAGACCAAGTCAGTAGCAATAGTCAAAGAGATCATGTAGACTACTTCAGAGGAATCAATTTGGACCATGTACTTTGATGGAGCTTGCTCCAAGGATGGCTTAAGTACTGTGTCTTGCTAGTATCACTACAAGGTAATACTTTTAAATACTCCTTTCTACTCCAATTTGCATGTACAAACAATGTGGCTAAATATGAAGCCTTGTTGCTTGGCCTAAAAATTGCCTCTAAACATGGTATAAAATCACTGAGGGTATTTGGTGACTCAGAGCTAATTGTTTCTCAAGTCAGATCTAGATTTGTCACTAAGGACAAGCACTTGAGGCAATATAGGAATGAAGTGTGGGATGCCATTGAGGCATTTGATGCCTTTGGAATAGATTGGATAGAAAGAGGGAAAAATGCCAAGGATGACTTGTTGGCCAATATAGCTGTCAAACTAGATGAAGTGACCTTTAATGGCATTTCTAGTATTGAGATACAAACTAGGCCTGTAGTGCCTAATAATATCTACAATTGGAAAGTTTTTCAAGATGACAATGATATCTTGAAATTCCTGCACTGTGTAGACCAATATAAGTATCAAGAGATCGATTTTGGCTCAGATGTGGTAGAAGAAAATGGTAGAGAGACCTTGTTTGGGAATGAAGTAATTCAACTGAAGAGCAACAAAATCCCAAAAGGGATGGTAGCTTTGGAGAGAATCTTTGAAGGACCAGATAAGTCCAACACAAAACAAGCAGCTACCCATAAAGAAGACCTAGAGGAAATCAATCTAGGGACTGATAGTGCACCAAAGGTATACGTAGGCAAGAAGATGAAGCCACACGTAAGGAAGATGTTGATTACCCTATTGAGGAAATATAGGCATATGTTTGCCTGGTCTTATGATGACTTGAAGGCTTACAAGGAAGATTTGTTCCAACATGAAATTCCCCTGAAACCTGATGTGAGACCATTCAGGCAAAAGAAAAGGCCTATCAATCCAAGATGCAGGAAGAACTAACAAAATTAAGTGATGTAGGGATTATTAAGCCTATAAGGCACTCATCATGGGTGTCAAACCTGTTTCCTATAAGAAAAAAGAATGGTGATCTCTGGTTGTGTGTGGACTTCAGAGATTTAAATATTGCATCATTGAAAGACAACTATCCACTCCCAAACATGGAGGCTATGCTACAGAAAGTGACTGGATGTGAATTGATGTCCATGATGGATGGATTCTCTGGTTACAACCAAGTCATGGTGAAAGAATCAGAGCAGTACAAGATAGCATTCACCACACCTTGGGGAACTTATGTCTATGTGAGAATTCCTTTTGGCCTAATTAATGCTGGTGCCACTTTTCAAAGAGCCATGGATGTGGCCTTTGCTGAGTTTTTAGATCTATTCCTTGCTGTTTACCAAGATGACTTGACTGCTCACAGCAAGAAAGAAGAGGACCATTGCTCTCACTTAGAGAAAATATTTTTTCAGGTCATTGGAATATGATATTTCTCTTAATCCCAAGAAATGTGCCTTTGGGGTTAAGGAGGGAAAGTTACTGGGGCACATTGTCTCAAAAGATGGCATCAGAATTGATCCAGAAAGGATAGCAGCCATTGATAAGATCCAACCACCAAAGAATGTCAAGGGAGTACAATCTTTCTTTGGTCAAATAAACTTCTTGAGAAGGTTTGTCACTAACTTTACAGAAATCAACAGACCTATCTACAAAATGCTAAAGAAGAATGAGAGGATAGTCTGGTCAGAAGAGCCTTTGAGGGCCTTTCAAGCCATTAAGGAGGTAATCAAGAATGCTCCTGTGTTGAAGACACCCGACTATTCAAAGCCTTTCCAGTTGTTCACCTTTGCTTCTTTTCACACTATAGTAGGGATGTTGTTACAGAAGAATGATAATGGTTTTAAGCAACCTATAGCCTTTTTCAGTAAGTCTTTACAAGCTACAAAATTGAAATATGACATAAATGAGAAATAGGCATATGCACTAGTCAAGGCTATCAAAGCTTTCAGGCCTTACTTAATGGGATTTTTCATAGTTGTGTATGTGCCTAGTGTAGCTGTCAAAGACATTTTCACACAATAGGAGGTGTCAAGAAGAAGATGTAGATGGATCAATAGGATCCAAGAATTTAACATTGAGGTCCAAATTACTAAGTTGGTGAGAGGACACAGATTGGCCAAGCTTATGGCCCAAGCCAATTTGGAAGCAAATCAGATAAACTCATTGGAAGAGGAAAACAAATCACATATCTGTGATATGGAGCACTCTGATTGGTACAAGGATGTGATCTATTATCTGCAGAAGATGAAATGCCCTGACAATCTGAGTGAAAATGAAAAGAGAACGATAAAGCTACATGCTATCAAATTTGTTATCATAGAGGGAAATCTCTGGTGGAGAAATAGAGGTGTCATGCTGAAATGTGTGGATCAGAATCAGGCATTAGAACTTCTAAAGGAAACACATGGTGGAGCCTGTGGAGGACATTACATGGCCAAGACAATTGCACACAAGGTGATGAGGGCTAGTTTTTGGTGGCCTACTATATTTAAAGATGCCCATCAATTTGTGAATACATGTGATGCTTGTCAACGTTTCTCTGGTAAATTGAAATTCTCTAGTAACCTTCCTCTTAGACCAGTTGCAGTGCAATCTCCATTCCAGACTTGGGGCATTGACTTCATAGGTGAGATATCATGCAAATCTAGTGGAGGCCACTCCTGGATATTGGTAGCCATTGATTATTTTACCAAGTGGGTGGAAGCAATCCCAACAAAGAAAGCAACTAGCAAAGTGGTGATCGACTTTTTGATGAATAACATTTTGACAAGGTTTGGATGCCCAGAGTGAATTGTATCTGATAATGCTATGTGTTTCAGATCTGAGGAATATACTGAATTTTGTGAAAGATATGGTATTTAGATCTCCTACTCATCACCATACCATCCAAAAGGAAATGGACAAGTTGAGTCAAGCAATAAGAGCTTGATGAAGATCATCAAGAGAATCCTAGACTAGAACAAAAGGGCCTATGATTCTAAATTGGAATTGGCACTCTGGGTAGACAGGGTAACTATGAAAAGGGCAATAGGTTGTGCCCCATTTGACTTAGTTTATGGGATATGAGCTAGATTAAAACAACCTGATAGAAATGTACAAGTTTATCCAGGTTTATGATGATGAAATTGACAGTGAGATGCAATTGAGAATGGATGCTCTCACAGAGCTAGATGAGACTAGAAGGGATGCTCAAAGGAGAAATGCAAGTGAAGAATCTATATGACAAAAGGACAACTGCAAGCAATTTTGAGAAAGGAGATTTGGTCTTATTATGGAATGCCAAATTGGAAGATAAGGGAAAACATGGAAAATTTGATGCAATCTAGCTAGGTCCATTTGTGATTAGCAACAAGTGGGGATAAGATTCATATGTTCTTCAGGCTCTGACAGGTGAGATTCTTGAATTGCTAGTTCATGGACAGTTCTTGAAGTTATACTTCTCCTAAAGTATCTTATCCATGAACATTAGCTTACGATTTGTTTTTTGTTTTGTTTTCTTTTTGTTCCTACTGGCTCTGTCTGGGCTAGTTCTTGGTTTGTTTTGGTCTTTTCTATCTGGTCTACTCTCCTAGTGATCAAAATTCTTGCTGTGCCCACCAGGGGCATACATCCCCCAACTGGAGCCTATGTTAGTGCCATTTCTGGTTCTCTCATTGTCTAGTTGTGTACTCTTGTTTTTCATGATAAAACTTTAGCTATGGGGTGTGTTTCATTTTGACACGTGGGTTAAGTGGGCTCCCACAAGGGTTGAGCTCAGTGTGCCATGTTTTCATGTCTCAAGTGGCCAAATTTTTCTTTTCTTCCTTGCCTTGTGTTTTTCCTTGTCTGGCGGAGGCGGGATCGAAGTGAAATCAGGATCAGGATTTTACCTTTCGCTCTTCTTTCGGGTTTCATTCCGCCTCCGGTTCTGTGCCTTTGCTTTTCCTTTCCAATTTTGTTTATTTTGGTGGAGGTGGGATTGGAATGGAAACCAGTTTTAGAACCTTGCTCATGTTTCACTTTCTAGTTTCATTCCGGCCCTGGCTCCGCTTGCTCCAGTTTTCCTTTTGTCTCCACCCCCATGGCTTTTTAGTTTTGTTTTGGTTCCAGCTCCATGTCCGTTGTCTTTTGCAGAGGTGGGAGCGGGATCGTTTTAGGTTTGTGGCTTCCTTTTCTTCTGGCTATTTGTTCTTTTGTTGGTGACCTATTTTCCCAGTTCATTTTAACTTAAGTGGTCCCCCCGAGCCCCATTTTTCATTCATTATAGGCCCCTAGCTACCATTTTCACCGGCCCTGCATTACTTTTGCTATGACCTTTGGTGCTCGGGATTACCTCTTGGCGACCCCGTGTTGTCTCCCTGAGGTCTCTTTTCTATCGGCCTATGCTGGTTGTGTCGGGGAGATGTCTCCCCGACTCCTTTGTGTCTCACCGATGGGCTTTTCCCTTTGGTATCTCAGAGTTCACTCAGGGTGAGCTCTTCTCGACTCCCCTTGGTCTCCTCGAAATCCTTTTGCCACCCCTCACTATGCTTTCAATGTAACATCTCAGCAAACTCCTCTTGGTCACACCGACTAATGGTGTATGGAAGTCTCTCAGCTTGAGTTGTGGCTATCGATGTAACATCTTGCCAAATTCGAGAGGTCTTGGCAAGTGACCTTCGGTCTAGCTGATGGAACATAAAGGGTCTTCATCAGCATAGGTTTTGATTGTTTCAGCGACACACAAGTGAATGAAGGCTTTCGGAAAGACATGGTGTGCTCTACAAGAGGTCTTCCTGATATCTTAATGTTATAGCAATGCACAAAAGGAAAAAGGTTTTAGTCATTGTGAGATCATTAATATCTTGGCAATCCATTGCGAGCTCGGGATGTTTCAGCAAGATACAGAATGTTTTATGAGATTTATGCCTGACTCCACGATCTCTTGCCGACTATGATGAGTGTTCGGTGTAGCATCCATCCTTCGGCCTAACGTCTCCACGAGTTCCTTCTGTCTGGCCGACTTGTTGGCCTCTTGTCGAATGTGTTCAGTGATCAATCAATACATCCTGTGAGGAATGCAATGACCGTCCGATCACGGATGATCGACGGTGGGCGCGGGAGTCATATGTGGTAGCCTACTTCAACGGCTAATGGAGATTTAAAAGGTGGTTGTCTGATCATGGATGATCAACGGTCGAGTTTCAAACTAAACCACAGTCAGGGTTTGGTATTGACGGTGCGCGTGAAAAATAGAAGCCTGGAGCATTCATGGCGATAGACAGTTGGTTGCTAGCTCCACCGAGCTAGCATTCATGGTGACACAAATCTGGGACAAGGATGGCATGGATCAAGTATGGATGCGCAGATTTGGTAGTGGATTTGGTGCAAGTTGATTGATCTTTGTTCGTGCGGGAATGTCTCTCCTGACAGAGATCTGACTAGAGGCATTTATGTGACTAGAGAAGTTGTTGAGGGTCACAACGAGGGTTTTGATTGGTCACAATGCAATTGGGGTCTGACATGGCATGTTGATGTGGCTCTAAGCTAGGTAGCGATCCCTGGGTTGTTTAAAAATAATTTCTAAATCATTTGTAAGGGTCTTCGGCCAGATACTCAAATTAGAACTAAAAGGGCACTAAGTCACAGAGTCAAGTTTTTACTAGAATTTGAGATCTAGGGTTATAGTCTGTAAATTATAAGGTTCTTGGACGCATACAAGAACCCGAATGTATTTGTTTAGGTCTTTGAGTCTCTCCTTTGGATTGTACATTTGAATTGTTAAGGAAACTGATCAAGGATCATTCCATTAGCCTTTCTAATACTTTCTTACATTGTTTGTTTTGATAATAGCTCATGTTCAAGGAACAGGTTAAATTGCTTTCATCATCTCAAAAATTTATATGTATGATTAAAGGATTTGATAAGTAGTCTTTAAGATCTGATCACTAGTTGTAGGATTAATAATGTTAGTTTCACATAGGCTTTATTTGTGCAAGTAATCATTCCTTTTGTTTGCAGATTGTCTTGACTCCTAGCCTAATGGATTTGGCACTAATCTAATATATGCTATTTGTCTTTAGGGTTTCAGTTATCTTGCTTAAGAACATTCATTCAAGTTAATGTTTCTTGTTTCATGAATGACATTTGTGTTTAATCCCATTCTCTGTTAACTTTCCTTGCTTATCCAACAGTTTTCCATTTCTTGGATGAGTGTGTGCACTTTAACCATGGCCGAGAATGCATCTGCTTAATCTTATATGAGTCCTGTAGGAGTATGCACTGGTTGCTTACAAGAAATCTCAAAGTGTGCTTAAGGAACACCCTCCTGGGTCTTCCAGAGCCTGAAGTGAAGGAGAAAGCAACAACAAGGTGTTGCATCTTGTTAGTTGGCCACCTATCTAGCAAGCATTCAAGCATTGAGTGTGGCAAGCTCATAGGTGTTTGCTCGGACCTGCTGGTTAGTTGTTTCCTAAACAAGAAAAACAACCAACAATTTGAACTAAGCACAATAGATATATGGTCTAGGCTAACTTTGCAAAGCAACTAACAGTCAACTAACTGCAAAAAGTATGGACTAGGGATCGCTACAAACACTTCAAGCATCAAACCATAAACACCATTGAATCATGCCTAATTTTAAATCTAACATATATCTAATACTTCTCAAGCAATCTCAAAGAATGAAACAACAAGAACCATGCAAGATAAATCAACACAAAAGAATTCACCAAAAGCACAATGTCTTGAATTGTATTAAATCACCCAATAATAGCAACAATTCCATTGTTATGTGTTTCAACACTTGATCAAAGTGAACTAACTTCTTACTCTTTCTCTATTTCTTAATTCGCTCTTGTATCAAAACTATCTATCTAGCTCTTACAAATGAGGCAAAATTCCATATTAATAGAAAACTCCCCAAGGCATGTTGGACTAATTACAATTTACAATAATAATAAATAGCCATAAAACAAGTCGTCCAAGATAAATTCAAGATAAGATAGATTATGCATTAAATGTAGGAACTCCATCTAGGTTAGCCTAGGATCTTCAATATAGTTCATTAACTGCCTTCCCCTTTTTCTTTATTTCGATCCACCCTATCATGCACCATGAAAAGTACCCTGTCCAAGTTGGCTATAGGTGGTATTGGTAAAACCTTAATTCTCTTCTTGATGGATTTAATATTTTCTCTTGATTACTCGAATGAATTATCCCACTCAACCCTACTGGTTTGATATTTATCAATAACTGCAATATAGGTGGTCGTATCCTCCAACTAATGTTCTGTAACTAGATCCTCACTGACTGGAGAATATACATTTTTCCACCTTTTTCTCAACTGCTCTAAGCTCAAATTATTTGGTGCAAACTTCCTTCTCCTTATCATCACCTCAAAGAAAGAAATGCATCTATCATAGATATTAGTTAGCGTATCCTCAATTTTCCTTCTCTGCTTATATATCTTCTTCAAAACCTTTTGCCTTATTTGTAAAGCTTCAAACCATTCCCAAGGTTCTGTGGCTTTGGAGGAAGGGAGAATTCTATCACTCACCAATTTACCCTTAGTGTATTCCATGATAGTCTTGGTTTTCTGCAACAAGAGATCTACATCCTCTTTATCTTGAGCCAATACATCTTTCAACTACTCTATTTCTCTCATTGCATCTCCTCCTATTGAAATGATGCATTTGATAGCATTATCACTTAGATTGCACTCCTTGTAACCAGTTTGTTGTGGCAAGAGTGGTGGCCTTCATTCTTTCTAGCTCAGTTATAGTTTCTTGTGGTAGGAAAATTGGAGCAGAAGATGAGGAGCTAATAGATTGCAAGGGCTTCATCAAGTTTTGCAGGTACTTCTTTAATTCATCATTCTCCTTCTTTAGCTATTTCTTATTCTGCACTTCCTTTCTCAATCTACCCAAGATTATTGCACTAGATCCTTCATATTCTTCAATATACTGCTCCATGGAAGTAGGCCCTAGGTTGATGGTTTGCACACTATAATCACTCCTAGTTACATCATCTCTATTCTTATCAAGTGCCGGAGTAGCAATGTGGATCACCCAGTTATTTGTTTCATCTCTTTCAACATTGGAAATTACCTTAGCCAATTTGTTTGCTTCACCCTTTCCTATGTTCGCCAATAGCTCATCCCAATTGGGAGGGGTGTCATACACAATGATATTTTTGCTCTTATGACTATATTTTACTCTACACAGCCTCATCGGGTTGAACCCTAGGTGCCTCCTCATTCAAATTCTATTTTTTAGGAATCTCCTCTACCTGGTCTTCTTTTTCTCCAGTATGCTCTTCTCTATGTATAGGTGATGGAGTCCTCACCAGTATTTATTCTCTTCGAGAAGGTTTGTTCTCTTCACTCCTAATAGGTGAGTCCTCATAGGTAACGAAAGGGGACTACAACACCCTCTCCATTTCAACCTCACATTAAAGAGCTCTCCCTCTTGAAATTCTTCTCCTTCTGTATCTAGAGCTTGATGAACTTCTACATTCTTGGATTCACCTGGTTCCTTGTGAGCTTCATGGGAAGAAGGGATATCATCATGTTGTTCTACTACAAGAGGAATTGGAGGAGTATCCTTCTTTGGCACACTATCCTTAGGATAATTTCTTTATTTCCTTGTATATACTTGTTTCCTTTTTCCTGAGCTCTCCACATTCACTACAGGTGGGTTAAATTTTTCTCTAGCCTTGGAGCTTACCTTTTCTTTTCAGTCTTCATCTTTCTCTGGCTTCTTAGGATCTAGCTTTTGAAGTATGCCCCCTTTTCTTGGCAATAGGTTTTTTTTTTTTTCAATTTCTTGAGCTTCCTCCACCTGAACATCTTTAATCTTGGTTTTAAAAGGAGAGCTCACCTTTCCCTTACCCTTGGGATCCTGCTTAGCTGACTCCTCAAAAGTAGAATGAAACTCTAAGTCTCCCATCAAATCATAGACACATTGCAAACCTTTATTTTCCAATTCCCATATCTTATCCTTCAGCCACAACTTTGTATACTTAATGACTAGATTCATTAACTGTCCTAGCTCTATTTTTTCTTCTTCCAACCAATCTATTTCACCAATTGGTCTGTCCTTTACTGCCTCATAATCATGGCCCTGAATCAAATCTCCATCATCTTCAACCTGATCCAAAACTACCTTCACATTATATAATCGGAATGAATCTACTAGTAGCCAAGAAAAATTCTTCTTTCTAACCTCATACTCATCATTATAGTTAGCCCAATAGTCTTCCAAATCATCCTTGTGGCTATATTCTCTATTGGCCTTCTTTTGTACTTCACCAGTTCTATCAAACGTGGACCTCTTGGAATGCAAGGATAACCCAAAAGTGCTCATCTCCTCCTCTAAAGCCTGAACTTAGTTAATGGACGGGCATGCTTCTCCAATGCCTATCCTCAGAGGGAAATCACCACCAAACCCAGTCTTATGCTTGTCCTTTTTTACAATAGCATCAAATTCGCATATTTTCCTTGTGACCTCCAGGAGTATGATATGATCAGTGGGATACCTTGGAAGTCAATATGGAGCCCTTTGAAAGCCATCAATCCTTATGTACAAGAAGGTGGGAAAGTGTATGAACCAAGCCCCATATCTCTTGACTAGCTCTTTGGCCTAATAAAAAATCTTCACATGCTCTACACCTTGAAATAATCTGGTGATGTACATGGGGAATGCATCATTCACCCTTCTATAGCTCAAGTTACCCAAATGAAGCTATGGATAAGCCTCATAGATTACATCCTTCACAAAGATGCCCCTGGTACTTAGTCCCTTGTATGGATGAAATCTTGCAAGTTCATAGACTAAGTAGGAAGTCATTGTGAAGGTCTAGGTTTGTAGGATATTAAGCATTTGTTCATGAATCACAACACTTATAACACCTGCCCAATGCTAATTAGTATTCTCCTGCTCCATCCTCACAATGACATGGAACATCTAGCTCTCAAACACACTGGATTTCTTTAACCCTACCACCCTGCTAAGAAGAGTGATGACATCATAATATTCCTTCTTGAACTTTTCTCTGAATACCTATTTGGGAAATTTTGAATAGTGAGACTTAGGCCTATCCAACCAGGAATTGATAATCTGTTGGGCCTTGATGGTATCTTATTCTTAGAAATTTCTTTCTATATCCATATTAAAAGCCACTACATGAGACCTATCAGGCATGTCAAAGGTTTGGGCTATGGACACAGGTTTTAAATTCACCACAATCTTCCCTTGGGGACTGAGTATCCTCTGGGTACCTCTGTCATAGTTCCTAGCACACTTAGGAACCAACTCATAACATTGCACTATAGAAGGTAATCCAGCTACATGTGACAATCTTGATTCCAAAGTTGTAACCAGCAAAGGAAGGTTTTGTGCTACCATTCTAGCCTTGAACTCTTCATAGTCCCATAGTCCAACATTTGTGTATGTCACTTCTAACCAAATGGAAGTTATCTTGCTCTCTGGGATCTTACTCTTTATATAGATCTTGATTCTTTCTGCTTTAGAAACAGAAGACCCCTCTGGACTTGGATCCACCATTCTACCCTTGGTCCCACTTGGCACTACCTTGCTTGACTCAACCTGCACTTAACAAAGAAAAAATAGAAAATATCACATGAAAGCTGAGTTAAATCAATCATAAACAACATAATGAGTCCTAGATAAGAAAGGTGCCATTAATTCTCATAAAAAATTGATCATATCAAGGTTCGGGTTTGAAGTCATCCTGTGGAATCCAAACCAGAGAGGAATTTTGTAAAATTCCCAGCCAGGCCGATTCTTGTGAAATAAACATGGCAAGCATCCATTAGTCATTTAGTAAATCATAATAAGCCAAGAAACAACATGAAACATCTTAAAATAGCTAACATTAATCATATAATGAATAACTATTAGTTAACACACCATGATATCTCTCCATCCTTTGTTTTCAACAAGGTTCCAGAGAAATCCACCCAAGATGGAATTCCACAAAAATGACAATGCCATATGAATTCTAGGAGAATGAAGAGATGAAGGAGAAATTGGAAAAATCTATAATTGACGAAATTTTTGGAAGAAGGTAAGATTCCATATTTCAGTACATTTTGGAAAAACAGAGAGAACAAGGAAAATCAGGGAAATTTGGAAGTGAAGGAGAATCCTGAAACTAAAGGAAAACCTGAATATCGATGTTCTCTCATGATCTCACTCAAACTGATCGAATGATCATAAATTTGAGGAATTTGGGCCTACAACAAGTTTGATCTGAACCTCCTACTGATTTTCTTTGAACTTAAAGCTCCCTTTAAAGTGAATCAAAAGGAGAGGGCGATGCCCTAGGAATGAAACCCTAAAGATCTGCCATTTATGCATAGACAAGCTTGGGATTTTAGGTTACTCAACTGCTAGGTTTCAAAGGATCATTATGGACCACAAGCAAGCAAGATGGAAATAAAAAAAAAGCTTGAAAATCACTTGGGGAATCATCAATCTGACAACATCAAGCAACCCTAGCTTTGGAATGACCAAATACAAAAATTTGAACTCCAAGCACATCCAAGACAGAAAGAATCACTCACATGTTATCAATAAAAATTAGGGGAATAAGTACATACCATTGATAAAATGCAAGTCGATTATAGCAATGACAAACAACAATCTCAAACACCTGAGCAAGCTTCAACAACTATGACACCATGAAAATGACTACAAAATCCCACAATTCAGAGGTTCAACATGCCAAATCCAGCACCGCAACTCAATAGAATGCAAATGATAAAGCATAATGGCATAAGGTTCTCCAAAAAATTGATTAAATACATCCCTCACAACTCGTATGAGTGATCATAAATGTAGTCGAAAAGATGTCGAGACAAAACCTAGAAATCCAACAAAACAATGGACATTCAGAGAAGTCTAGACACAGTAGAATTTCATGAAGACTAGAAATTTCCAAACCATACTGCAAAGCAGGCTGAGTCAAACCTAGAGGGGATCTAGGTAATTCTACTAGGAGTGGATTTTCTCAACAATAGTGAAAAACCTGAGATAAGCCTAAAACTTAAGATTTTCAATGATTACCATAAAGGGATCACCAAAACAAGAAAGATAAACACTTGCACTCATGCCAAGGCAAGGTAAATCCGCAAAATTAAAGGGCCAAAACGCCAAGAATGAAAGCGAAAGAGGGCCCCTACTTTCAGTGGGACATGTGTGCAAAAATTACACAACAAGGTGGAGTGTAGAATAGTCATTCATATGCTGATTTGGAAGATATCTAGAAGATTTTATAGTTATCACATGGCTGAGCATTAAGTTTTTCCATCAATGAAAAAGGGGGAGATTGTTGGAAATATTTTCACTGATGTCAAAAGTTCCAAAAGTGTAAAAGAGTGGTGTCATCATGGAAAGAAATACAATTGACATATCAATGTTCAGAGTAGTTGTGGTTGGTTGAGAGCTTCCAGGTGTGTAATTTACAGCTCAACTTGGTGACATACAAGTTCAATTTGAACTGTTTTTTCTTAGTCATGGTGGGTCTACATAAAAATTTTATATTCTTGCATTGACCACCTACTGCAAGTTACTAGTAGCTTAAGTGAAAACTTATGCCCTTTGCACAATGTGGGTGACCGGACCCTCATATATAAAGTTTTGATTGATGAGTCTGAGTATCACATCAAAGTGACTATATGTGTTTGGCGTGATAGTTTTATCGGTCTCTTTGATATGGTGACTTTATGCTTCACATCCCTTGTTGTGAAGTAGTTTGGGTGATAGTGCATTTTCAAAGAGTCTATACCCTCTATCCCCTTGACATGGTGATAACATTCTTCTTCGAGTAAAATTTTGAATTACACTAGTGTAGGAATGCTAGTCTCTTCAATATGAAAATTGCAATGGAAGATGTGAGTGACATTGGAGCTTTGACGAGATAGTTTTATTTGTCCCTTCAATAATTTGATGGTGGGACATAGTTGTAAGGTATATTTAGTTGATGGGTGAGTTGGAAATAAGGCTGATAATGTGCATTCCAAGGAAAAAATATGAGGAGAATACATGGAAAGTGATTAGTGGTTGATTTTGGATCGATGTTACAAATAAACAAAGAATTTCCTTGGTTAATGATTAAATGGTGAAGAATGATCGATCAACTGAGTAATTCACATCCTTTTTGTGAATTGCATTATAATGACGTGGAAATGTTGATCGAAGGTAGCTTATTAAAGAGAGAGTTAAAAGTGAGTAATTTATAAGTCTCTTCGATGTAATAAGGCATGAAGAAAATAAAAGTTGTGAGATTGATGATTGAGATTCAAAGGAGAACAATCTGATGGTGATGTCTTAAGGTTTTCAAAATGAATAGAGAACCATGGATCATGGCATGTAGTGACAAGATCAATGATCATAATTTGAAAGTGGTGGTTTCAAATAGTTAAGCCCATGTAAGTGGTTTCTGACTGACAATCAACGAGAAGAATGAAATTAATTGGTCCACCTACTCCAATAATGATCTCAATTGGTGATTTGAGTTGTAGAACCATGACACAAAGTGCTAAGTGAATAGAGATCGGGTTTAGATCTTATGGATAGAGGATTACATTAAATGTGTATCCAATTTAGTGTTTATAGATCACCAATATTAGAAGACCTTCTAAGGTGGAATTTAATGTGGGTATGGCTCGATTTAGAGTATGCTTCCTAAAGAATAAAGAACGAAAACCCTAATTGATGCAATCAAGGTAGGAGGATCCAATGAAGGAATGTCCAGCCTTGCAACCTAATCCACTAACTCCATGATCATTACATATATGTAATGAAAACTAACAACTAATCAATAGAAAGATAAAAGATATTTATGAGCACATGACACAAGATATATCCTGGGAAAATCCTAACAAGGAAAAACCTAGCCTTCAAAGCTCATTCCTCATATCTTATAACTTCAAATCAAATTAAATGTACCTCAAGGGATTTAAAAATTATATGCCACAAACTAAGGATTACAAATGAGTTATACATCAACATTCTTCTAAGATATGATTATGCTAATTCTCAACCTTTTGCTCTGCAACTTCTTCTGCTTTCTGCTCTGCTTTCTTCTCTATTCTGCTACTTTTCTAGATCAAAAAACTTCTTAATTTTTCTTCCTAAATTCATGTTGTTTGGCCTTCTCCTTCATTTATATCCTCTACAAGTCTTCTAACCATTAACAAGTCGGCCTAATTACAACAACTAGTCAAGTAATGTGTACACATAGATAGGTTGGCCCCAAACATAATGTATTGCTTCACAAATACATAGAACTTCGTGAAGATCTCCATGAAGGTTGGCCAAGTCTTATAGTTCATTGAAAAATGTTCCTTTAGGCTCCGCAAGTCATGAATTTTATCTGAAAGTTGATTGGATTTATTTGAGCACTATTGACTCCTCACTATGAACACAAGTAATCTTCTAATAATGATATATCTTTAGGAACAAACCCAAATGATCTAAATTTCTAATATGTCATAGCTCATGGTGTCTAGTAACCAATTCTAGCTCCACAACATTTGACATGAAAATGTGGAAAAATGTAGTATTCTCCAAGGTTGCTCTCTTGATACTCTGCAACTTCACTGTCAACTGTCTCAATTGTTCTAAATGCTTCTGGATGCTCCTACATTAGACTCTCTGGGTTATTTGAAAAGTGATCCTCTTCAATTTGGTCTATATTGTGACAATTTCAATGTTTTCTCTTTGAATTTGTTTTGTAATCTATCCATAGGTACTTCCAACTACCTCAAGGTCAGTGGTCTATTCAAGTCCACCCTACAAAACTACCTCAAGTTATTTTAAGTTTGACATTCTACTTGTAATCCTTTCACTACCTCAATGATTGGTGATCTGAGAAATTATTCTTTTTAAGTTGCCTCAGGTTCTTCATCTTGTCATGGTCTAGGTTTGGTAGTCTACTTGCAAGCCTTGCACTACCTCAATGTTCAACAGTCTGAGCAAGTCTTCTCTACAAGTTTCCTTAAGATCAATATATTCTTCAATCAAATAAGAGTCAATCAATACATACATGCATCCTCTAGAAAAATCATGTCACTTCTTGATACAATACCGAATTCTCTCTGCAACACTTCCTAATCTTTCAATCCAAATATAATTTCCTTTGCAATCATCAGGATCTTATAGTTTCTTTCCACCTATACTATTCCTAAACTATTCTTTGTTTCCTCATTCATATTCACTTCAATCAAGTATATGAAGCCTCTCTTTTAGTATATTATTTTTCACTTCTTCTTTCTCTACAATATGAATCCCATTTCCTATTATGCTTCACATTGGTTCACACAAACTTTTTCTTGCACTACTTTCTCAAGTGGTTTTCCAAACTTTTTCTAGCTTCTTATATGTTTATTCTACAACATAATTCTCCTTAAGATCAATGCTTCACTTTCTTATAGTTTCTCTACTAAATCTGATGACTCAAAAGGTTCTTCTTCCTCTGCATAAACTATCTCTATATTATTTACTGCTTCTCCTTCATTAGCTTCTTTGGCAATAGGTTCTTGATGACTTTTAATGCTTGATTCTTTTCTCCTCCAAACTTGAAAACAAGTTCTTCTGAATGGTCTTCTATCATATCCTCTTTCATCTATTCTATATCCTTTACTATGATAAGAATTGTGACTCATGTCATCACTCCCTCTGTAGTTTGAATAATTGTCCTTGTTCTACTCTACATAAGGTCTTCTTTCTATGTATCATGATGACTCTTTTCCTCCAACATATGAATACTTCCATTTGTACAACCTTCTGAACATACAAGTAACATGTTTCCATTTCTCTCCATCTATCCATCCATAATCCATCGGCATAGAATCTATCATAGGCTTTCTCCTTCTAATTTTATGCCAACACATCTCTTCAAAATGATTCCTTAATCCATAGAACTTACAAGGGTGTAGATCCCAACATAATTCCTTTTCATGTCCATGCCTATTACAATGTGAATAATACATATTTTTTCTTCCCTGATTTGACTCGTTTGAACTTGTAACATCCTTATCTCTGTCATATCCAAGGCCTTCACTTTTGGTTCTCATTACTAGTTCAATAGGTTTTGTAATTCCTTGTTGATGCTTTTCCAATCCTTTTCCTTCATATCTCATTCTCTGCATGATTTTGAAAACAATACCATCACCAATAATTGTAGGCTTAGTTACATTGTTATCTTCAATCTCACTTCCTAAAGGAGCTTCTACAACATCACACAAATCATTAGCATCACAATAAACATCACAAAGTTTGGGCTTAGATGTCAAATTATTATTCTCCTTCTTGCATGGTACAAGTGATTGTTCCAATTAATTAACATGTTCCTTCAAGTCAGAAATTTCATTCTTTTGCAAACTGTTCTCCTTGTTCAGCTTTTTCAAACCTTCCTCCATATATGTGTTCCTCTTTTCCACCTTTACAAACAACCTGAATCCTTCTTTCCAATTTTACAAATCTCTTTTCAACATCTTCAAACAACTTCAGCTCTGCTTCTAATTCTTCATTCCTTCCTTTTACATTTTTCAATTCTTCTTTGAGAGCATCATATTTATCTTCTCCTAGTTCCTTAATCCTTTTCATCAATTCTAAATTACACTTCTTGATTTCACACAATTCTTCTTCCAAAGTATCCCTTTCACATATTATGCTTTCATTTTTATTTTTCATCCTCTTTCCAAATTTCCCCATTGAAACAAATCAGATGAATGACTAAATTTGAAAAGCCTACTTGAATATTTATCATCTTGATATTCCTTCTATGAAGACACTTATTACTTCTAGGGCTTCACACTTCTCCAACACTTTCTATCCTCTCAAAAGGTACATAATCATCCCAACATAATTACAACCAACAAACAGATTCACAACCACCTCTGATACCATTTGATGTAGTCAAGGTAGGAGGATCTAATGAAGGACTGTAACGCCCCACCGTGCGAACCCCAAAGGACAATAAAACAATAATTACTGCACAATTTTTTTTTTTTGTTTAACATAACAAACATGTAATACACATTAAGACATAATATGAATTTCATTTAAGTAGATTCATTAACACATACATCCCTTGGGGTACACGAGGAGTCATTACGAGACTTAGATCCACACAACGACAATAATAAAAACCAAGGATACAAACATTAACAAATATAACACGTACATGATAAAGCATTGATAAGAAACCATCTATGTACATAAATACAACATATACATGAATAACTTAACACATTGAATAACAACTGCCATGGAAAAAATCCACACTGAGTTTAACATTACATTACAATGCAATGTTCTAGAGGTACAATGATACAAAAGTGTTTCCAAACATAAATGGAAACCATACACAAGATAACATGATACAAATAAACAGATGAATACAAAGTATCATAACTGGCTCCAAGACAAATACAACTCTGGGGTCACTGCAACAGCACCAATCCACACCTCTCGATCCTCGACTGGGGACCCAATGGGGTGCTTAGCACATTCAACCCGACCATGTGAGTCCGAAGACCCACCCCCCATGCTAAGGAGCTGGCAAGAAAAAGACCTCAACCAAGAACATCCAAACAGGGAACCACAAGACTCAACATCATACAAAAGTATCATATAACTCAAGAATTACAATGACAAAATCAACAACATCCAAGAGTCAAAATAATAACTTAAGGTCATAAATCCCATCACATAAATCAAAGCGATGACCAGTAACAAGTAACCAAAGGATGATCATTAGACACTTCCAAATCAAACTGAATAAACATAATACAATTCCAAATTGCAATTAAACAATACAATAACATCATATCACAATACCAAAAAGAGTACAAGGTCATAAGTCAAATATCAATGAGATCATACAAGACCACAAAGTACACCAAAGATGTATCAAGGCAATGCTCCATAAATCAATACAAATCCATTCAACAACAATTTAAACCAACTTCCATAAAATACTTCCAGAGGAACACAATAAAGTAAAAGCACCTGGGCAACTAGGGGAGAGTGTCATCGCATAGTCCTACATGGGCTGTCATGTGCTCTTCCTCCCAACTGCAGGCGCCGGTCCCATCTATGGCTTTCCTATGCCCTTCCTCCCAACTGGAGGCGCCGGTCCATAGGGTGACTCATGCGGAGCCGTAAACCTCTCATGAGGACGAGGTCACGACCTTGCCAACCACGACCTTCTTAGCCTTCCATTAGTTTGTGAAATCACTAGTGAAGATGAGGCATCCATTTTTAAATCTTATAATGATATTACTACCCAACCCTCCTAAGTTAATTACTATGTTTTCACTTGATTACTAACTCACTCGTGGGTTATCCTGTGCTGTTCCCCTTAAACAGGGCGTCGACCCCCACAAGGAGCCACTCTCCCTAGAGACCCAACAACATCACACCAAAACCAAGGGTTGTACAACATAACAAGAACATTAGATCACAAAAGATGTGAGGCATTACCCTTCTCGCTATAAACACAAAATCAAAGTCTCATCAATTCCTGTACAACCCTTTTCAAAATCATGAAACCAAAACACTTGCCACATCAAGGGCACCTAAAGAGAGAACATCAACTGATAATCATCTCAAGCATCTGGAAGCCAAAAAGAATGAAAACCCACAAACAAGGGTAAAATGAAGCAACACAAGTTTTTCCCCAATAATTCCAACACAAGGATAAAATTTCCCTCAAATATGAGATTATCTCCGAAAAGCCACACAAAGAAAGTTTCATCAAACCCCATCCACAAATCAATCAACTCTAAAACACAAATGCAATCCATTTATCAACAATGGCGTCACCTCAACAAGAATCATAGAAGAAAATCAACCTTTAATTCAACAATAATCACTCAACATCCAAAAGCCACCAACTAGGCATTCCACGGGAGACCTCAATTTTCTCCTCACAAGAATCCCTTAGAGTGGTACTTAAATCACCTTCATAAAATTCAGAAACATAGCAACAACAACAATTATCTATTCACATTAACAATCTAAACAAAATCAATCTTCTCAACAAACAGGCCAATTACAATCTCAAAGTTCTAAATAACTATCCATATAAGAACCTCATTTATTAGAAACTCAATTGCCAAAAACAAACCAATTACAATCCAAGTAAAATAATTAAGAACGAAATCTCAATTCAAGAACAGTTTATGCAAATTTATCAAAACTACCAAAATGGAGTCAAATAGAGTTTACTATAATACTTAACCACTCACAACTCCACAAAACACTCGCATAATAAACAACAACCAAAAATTCAAACGAGAACAATATTTAATAACCAATCCATTAACAACTAGAACTAAATAACTTTACAACTTACCCATCTAAATTACTCAATTAACTAAAACACTTCATGATAACCATCACAAGTATTCTAAAAGATTCATCCAAAAAGAGACTTACAAATCAACCATTAAATGAATATAAAGGAAGTCAATTTTCAAAAGATTAAAATCCCATTTCACCATTAAACTATCCAATTCAAGAATACCCTAATCAATCTCTAACCATGCCCATACATTTAAATTTCTCCTTTCTTCTATCAACATAATTGAAAACTACATAATAATTGGGTAGTTAACTCATTATCATTTCATAACTACTTATGTTCAAAACATTATTTCCACTTTCCTTTCATCATGCTAACTTAACACTTACTTCCAATATTTAAATTAATTGTGAAAACCACTTAAGACCGATTGTTTATACTTTAAATGATAATAATAACAATACTCTAAATACTACATATTAAAACTTACCACCTTAAAATCTTAAATCTATCTATATAAATTTTCACACATAAATACATTTTAAAACCACTACATATTTATATATTTTAATTCTTTAACATATAAATGTTTATAAAATTAATACACATAGAATTCATTTCTTCCTATAACTATAATATCCAAATATACTTATACATATATATATCATTATAAAGGAGCAATACATATTCCTATTCTTGATACTCGATGGTGACCCAAAATAGGTCGATAGGTGATTAATATATAATAATATATATGCAAATGCTAAGAATATTGAGTACATCGAATTCCCCAATCATCCTTTGTGAACAAAAAAGACAAAGAGAGACGGCCTTGCACTCACAGGGTAACAACAAAGGAGTTGATACAAACTGATCACGGATATCTCCAACCACCTTAATATATATTTTGAAAGAAATTTATGCAACTGGAGTGATCCAGAATAGACTTGCATGCAATGTAACGCCCACGAAACCACACTACCCTAACGCTTAGAAAGATGAATAAAGCAACATTGAGCATCAAATGGTATTGTTGAAAAGGCATCAAACCTACGAGCAATTCGATACCCAAAGATGGAAACTTAAGGATTGTGCGGTGAAATGTTGAGACGCAAAAAGGATAGAAACTGATCCAAAAGTATAATGCAGTGACAGGCTTTTAAGCACTTAGACGTCGACTGAATATATGGGCAACTGCATAAAAATGAGTTTGAACTCTTTGGTTGATGAAATTTAGTAATTTGAAATAGTGACTTCAATCCATAATGCCACCATCTAAAATCTAGCTATATGGATGACAGTAATGCAGAAAGACTGTGAAAAGAATATGTTCACAACAGAGATATACTAGATCGATGAAGATCACAGCCATGGAAAATATTACAGTTGTTACAGACCTTCGAGTAAGATACAATAGCCACACTGCAACCTAGTCTATCTCTAGCGATGATTCAACGAAATCATTCTAAGAAATGTGAAATCATTTTAAACGGTGACAATGTTCTAGCAGAGAGGCTTGGTGATACAAGTTGAAACAATCTGAAAAGTATGCTTATGCATTAACAATCCATGCTAACCTATTATCTAGAAATAAAGAAGGGACATCCATCGAAGCATAAAAGCATCATTATCTTGACGTATGCTGGGGTTTCGAGTGCCCTTGAAGACCTACAGGAAAAGGTGGTAGCAAGGACGAGGCTTGCGAACAGAATCAGAGAATTTATTTAAATCTATACACCCTACCATGTTCAAGGGTGCCACTGAGACAGGTTACCAATGAAACCAGTGAGATTATTTAATTTACTCCACCTTTGCAAGCCTAAATGTTGCAGCTGTGATGGGTCGCCAATGGTTTCAGGGAGACTATTTAATTCTATACAATGCCTCAACTCTAAGTGACAGGTTTCCAAGTATATTAGGAAGTGAATATTGGAATAGGGAAATATCACCACCTACTCGCATTATTATTTCAAGTGTTGTAACTGCAAAAGAGAGGTAATCGTGACAGCCAAGGAAACAAATTTACAGAAGAAATCAATAACCCAAGGAAATATCCTTCTCAACCATTATCATGGATGTTGTGGATAAAGATTTAGTTTGCAGGGAAGTTATATGCAAGCAATAGCATCTAATTCCCTTTTCAATCCATAACCAGACACAACAACCATTCAAAACTTTTGTTTTTTTAAGGCGTAACATATAATCACAGAAAAGATCATACTTATCTTATGGCGTTGATGGTGGGGATGGACTACGATAGAAGCGATGCTCCAACACAGGTGACCCGAGCCCTCGCTGTGCAAGAAGAAATTGCAGATAACTACCTTATCAAATGATAATCAACTTCTCCAGAGATATGCTAATGCCCATGCTGCATCCACCTTCTTCACCAAGATTATTACTCGATAAATTGTTTACAGAGATGTGAAACAAATCATTATTTTCATAGATTTAGGATTCATGCAAATAATATTGACGATGCGAAAGGGAAGAACCCTGTGAAAGATCCCCCCCATTGTGGAGATGTTGATCCCCTCAACAAAATCAAAAGGCACAAGAATTTGGATACTTAATCGAATTCCCATGAGTTACAAACTTTGTAGTGGTGATGATCACCAAGTTTACACAGTCCGCCAGCTTGCCTCCTTCCCTCGAGAATAGTTCTTGTTTATAATTTTTTTCCTGGTGTCTTTTCCACTCCCATTAGGGAACCGTTCGACTACCATTACTTATTATAATTTGATCAGACCGCTGCACTTCCAATAGTTATGATTGAATGCTAGCCACTACCCTTATTTATTATTTTTATAATTGACTCTTTAATATATGAACCAAATATTTAAAGTTACAATAGAATATATTTATTTTGAATAAATATTTTCACCTTAATTTGTTTAAACTTGAGTACAATTTTAATATTTAATCGTCTCTAATATTTTCTCACTTTTAAATTTATTAATCGAATTTAATCATTAAATAATAATTACCTTTCCTCATCGAATCCGATTACTTTAAATAACTAACTCCCAAAGATAATTAAATTAACGTTTATTATTGAATCTAATTCTTTATTTAATTCCAAATAAAACAAGTAACCTTATAATTAAATTAATTTTATTAATCAAATCCAAACATATTATTAGTGTTATTTCATAACCTTAAAATTAAATTAAATAATAAAATCACATCATCATGACATTACCAACAACTTACTTGACATCAACGACAACCGCAAACGGAGGGCACTACATCCTCCCCCCCTTAGACATCGACTTACTCCTGGAAGTCGATCTCAAGCATAAACACGATAACACAACAATATCAATGATCATAAGCACATCAACACAATAAATTAAAACATCAATTAAACATCATCAAGTAAGTAACGAAAATTAAACAACCTAAAAATAAGGAAATGATACCAAAATGAAAGTGGTGACGGGGTTGCAATCAGACCAATTTATCAAACACTAGGACAGATGACGAACTAGGTTGGGGAAACTTTCTTGTTAGCTCCTATGTTCAACATCAAACCCATTGGGTGTATATAATGCTTGCCCTGTCCTGACAATGCAGGTGGAATTGAGACTTAGTTCCTGCAATCCTGCATGCAAACCAACGTTGTGCACAATACATATATCTCACAAATACATTGTTAGAGGAACTCCCAGCATAGTAGGGCACTCGCGAGCGAGTGATACCACACTGTCCCTCCCACTAAACCACACATAATAGTCAAAACAATTCTAGTAACTTACAAACAGTTTGCTTCTTATTAGTTAGGCAATATTCACATAAGGATGCTAACTATAAACTTAATTCATCTACTATATCAAAATGAATTACTACTTGATATTATAAGTATCTATACCTGCATATTACAATTGCATTACCTTCATTGCTACGTTTCTGAAGCCGACTTCCTGTAAATCAAAAGCTACCATAGGACATTGCACATTAGTACCAATAATTCAAGTTGCATCTTAACCTCAAGATACTATATTCTACTAAAAATCATAGAATAATTATCAACAAAACCTCACATCTTCATTAAAACTCATAATTTTCACACAAAGAACTCCACTTTAACCATTATTTAACACCAAGTCTCACATCAATTTCAATAAAAAGGGTAAAATTTTACAGCTTCACAGATTCAAGAAAAACATAATTCATCACTCAAGGACAACAAAATTGCAGATTCCATGCACACTTGACATATTCACACACATAAAACACATAACCAAAAACACATCACACTAAAACTCAAAGGTCCCATAGAGCATCTCCGACAGGAAGGATACCGGTGCATTGCGCACTACACCGAGGGTCCTATCTTTCCCATCAGTTTCCTGCACCATCGACCCGACACCATCTAACAGAAGAAATTCAAGATCACAACAATGAAAAAAGAAAAGTGAAACTCAAGACTCACGGGTCTAAGTGCAAGGTTACATAGTGAGCACACATTGTTCCCAATGTATGAACCTATGCTCTGATACCATGTTGTAACACCCCGTCGTGCGAACCCCAAAGGATAATAAAACAATAATTACTAATTTTTTTTTTTTGTTTAACATAACATACATGTAATACACATTAAGACAACATGAATTTCATTTAAGTAGATTCATTAACACATACATCCCTTGGGGTACATGAGGAGTAATTACAAGACTTAGATCCACACAACGACAATAATAAAAACCAAGGATACAAACATTAACAAATATAACACGTACATGATAAAGCATTGATAACAAACCATCTATGTACATAAATACAACATATACATGAATAATAACTGCCATGGCCAAAATCCACACTAAGTTTAACATTACATTACAATACAATGTTCTAGAGGTACAATGATACAAAAGTGTTTCCAAACATAGATGGAAATCATACACAAGATAACATGATACAAATAAACAGATGAATACAAAGTATCATAACTGGCTCCAATATAAATACAACTTTGGGGTCACTGCAATAGCACCAATCTACACCTCTTGATCCTCGACTGGGGACCCAATGGGGTGCTTAGCACATTCCACTCGACCATGTGAGTCTGAAGACCCACCCCCCATGCTAAGGAGCTGACAAGAAAAAGACTTGAACCAAGAACATCCAAACAGGGAACCACAAGACTCAACATCATACAAAAGTATCATATAACTCAAGCATTACAATGACAAAATCAACAACATCCAAGAGTCAACATAATAACTTAAGGTCATAAATCCCATCACATAAATCAAAGCGATGACCAGTAACAAGTAATCAAAGGATGATCATTAGACACTTCCAAATCAAACTGAATAAACATAATACAATTCCAAATTGCAATTAAACAATACAATAACATCATATCACAGTACCAGAAAGAGTACAAGGTCATAAGTCAAATATCAATGCGATCATACAAGACCACAAAGTACACCAAAGATGTATCAAGGCAATGCTCCATAAATCAATACAAATCCATTCAACAACAATTTAAACCAACTTCCATAACATACTTCCAGAGGAACACAATAAAGTAAAAGTACCTGGGCAACTAGGGGAGAGTGTCATTGCATAGTCCTACATGGGCTGTCCTGTGCTCTTCCTCCCAACTGGAGGCGCCGGTCCCATCTATGGCTGTCTTGTGCCCTTCCTCCCAACTGGAGGCGCCGGTCCATAGGGTGACTCATGTGGAGCCGTAAACCTCTCGTGAGGATGAGGTCATGACCTTGCCAACCACGGCCTTCTTAGCCTTCCATTAGTTTGTGAAAGCACTAATGAAGATGAGGCATCCATTTTTAAATCTTATAATGATATTACTACCCAACCCTCCTAAGTTAATTATTAGGTTTTCACTTGATTACTAACTCACTCGTGGGTTATCCTATGCCCTTCCCCTTAAACGGGGCACCGGCCCCCATGAGGAGCAACTCTCCCTAGAGACCCAACAACATCACACCAAAACCAAGGGTTGTACAACATAACAAGAATGTAACACCCCGTCGTGCGAACCCCAAAGGACAACAACATAATAATTACTGCACAATTTTTTTTTTTTAAAGATAACATAACATACATGTAATACACATTAAGTCATGACATGAATTTCATTTAAGTTGATTCATTAACACATACATCCCTTGGGGTACATGAGGAGTTATTACGAGACTGAGATCCACACAACAACAATAAAGAATAAAATCCAAAGATATAATCCATAACAAAATAAACATTAACAAATATAACATATACATGATAAAGCATTGATAAGAAACCATCTATGTACATAAATACAACATATGCATAATTACTTAACACAATGAATAACAACTGCCATGGCCAATAATCACACCGAGTTTAACATTACATTATAGTACAATGTTCTAGAGGTACAATGATACAAAACTGTTTCCAAACATAAATGGAAACCATACACAAGATAACATGATGCACAATATCATAACTGGCTCCAAGACAGATAGAACTCTGGAGTCGCCACAACAACACCAATCTGCACCTCTCAATCCTTGACTAGGGACCCAATGGGGTGCTTAGCACATTCCACCCGACCATGTGAGTCCGAAAACCCACCCCCCGTGCTAGGAGCTGACAAGAAGGAGTCTTCAACCAAGAACATCCAACACAGAACCACAAGATTCAACAATATACAAAAGTATCCTAAAAATTAGGGATTACAATGACATAATCAACAACATCCAAGAGTCATTGAAATAACTTAAAATCATAAATCTTATCACATAAATCAAAGCAATGACCAGTAAACAAGTAACCAAAGGATGATCATGAAACACTTCCAAATCAACATAATACAATTCCAAATTGCAATTAAACAATACAATAACATCATATCACAGTACCATAAGAGTACAAGGTCATAAGTCAAATATCAATGAGATCATACAAAACCACAAAGTACACCAAAGATGTATCAAGGCAATAATCATAAATCAAGATAAATCCAAATATCAACAATTTAAACCAACTCCCATTACCTACTCCCAGAGGAACGCAATAAAGTAAAACACATGGGCAACTAGGGGAGAGTGTTATCGCATAGTTCTACATTGGCTGTCCTATGCTCTTCCTCCCAACTGGAGATGCCGGTCCCATCTATGGCTGTCCTGTGCCCTTCCTCCCAACTAGAGGCACCGGTCCATAGGGTGACTCATGCAAAGTCGTAGACCTCTCGTGAAGACGAGGTCACGACCTTGCCAACCACAGCCTTCTCAGCCTTCCATTAGTCTGCGAAAGCACTAATGAAGATGAGGCATCCATTTTTAAATCTTATAATGATATTACTACACAACCCTCCTAAGTTAATTATTAGGTTTTCACTTGTTTACTAACTCACCCGTGGGTTATCCTGAGCCCTTCCCCTTAAACGGGGCGCTGGCCCCCATGAGGAGCCACTCTCCCTAGAGACCCAACAACATAAAAATCAAGGTTTGTACCATCATAATTTGAACAAAGAATCACAATAGAGAAGCATGTGAGGCATTACCCATCTCACTATAAATACATAATCAAAGTCTCAACAATTCCCATACAACCCTTTTAAAATCATGAAACCAAAACACTTGCCACATCAAGGGCACATAAAGAGAGAGAGAACATCAATTATCAATCATCTCAAGCCTCTGGAAGCCAAAATAATGAAAACCCACAAACAAGGGTAAAGTGAAGCAACATGAGTTTTTCCTTAATAATTCCAATACAAGGATAAAATTTCCTCAAATATGAGAGTAACTCAGAAAAGCCATAAAAAGGGAAGATTCATCAAGACCCATCCACAAATCAACAATGGTGTCACCTCAAATAGGGAAACACAAAAGAAAATCAACCATTAAACAAAAACACTTAATAAAACCAAAAGCCACCAACTAGGTATTCCACGGAAGACCTCAATTTTCTCCTCACAAGAACCCCCTTATAGTGGTACACAAATCACCTTCGTAAAGTCAACAACATAGCAATGACAACAATAATTGCAAGGCCACCAGAACTATCAACAACCCCATCTAGACTACCTAAACAACTTGGATACAAAATAAATCAGAAATCCAAGAAGATCGACTCATCAACAAAATACAAGTTCCCAATTACATTGCAACACAAATTAAATGACAAAGGATTCCTTGAATCAAAACTAACCTCAAAAAGAATTCACACCAACATGGAATCATCCAAAAAAAATCCTTCAAAAATCATTCAACCAGGAATCCAAAGCACCAAATTTAAGAACACCTTAAATACTCAACCACTCACAACTCCACAAAAACACTTAAATAAACAACCAAAAATTCAATCGCGAACAATATTTATTAACCAATCAAATAACGACCAGAACTAAATAACTTTACAACTTACCCATTTGAATTACTCAATTAACTAAAACAATTCAGGATACCATCACAAGTATTCTAAAAGATTTATCCAAAAAGAGAACTTACAAATCAACCATTAAATGAATATAAAGAAAGTCAATTTTCAAAAGATTAAAATCACATTTCACCAATAAACTAACCAATTCGAGAATATCCTAATCAATCTCTAATCATAACCATACATTTAAATTTCCCTTTTCATCATACTAACTTAACATTCACCTCCAATACTTAAATTAATTGTGAAAACCATTTAAGACCAATTTTCTATACTTTAAAATGACAATAATAACAATACTCTAAATACTTAAACTACAAATTAGAACTTACCACCTTAAAATCTTAAATCTATCTAAATAAATTTACACACATAAATACCTTTTAAAACCACTACATATTTATATATTTTAATTCTTTTTGTGGAGGGAATGTAAAAAGAGAAAATATCTGTTCTAAGAATCCAACAAGTCTACAAGACTTAATTTCATAAAAAGATAACTTATTTGATTCTATGCTAAACTCTATTTCCACCCTATACACATTTAAAAATAAGAATTAAACAATCAATGCTGATATAAATATGTATTCACAAATTGCCCTTCTACTAAATTATCCTATCAAATTTCACAATTTAACAAATTCATAGAAATTCCTTTCTATTTCCATATTTTTACTATAATAAAAATTTATTTATCTCTTACCAGAAAGTGAAACTATATGTTTATAGACATAATTTAATTAAATAAATATAACAGAGAAATTATGACATAAAATATAATTAAATTAAATAATAAACATATGATATATATATATATACATATATACATATATATATATACATAGATATATATATATATATACATATATATATATATATATATATATTATATAATGCATATATTAAAATCGAAACACAAAATTTCGTTTTAAAGAAAAAGAGATAAAGCACATATTTTATGTTTTATTTATATATTTTTTTTGTTGAAAGGAACGGGCTATTAAGCCACCACCGGCCCGATACCCTTGGCTATCTTGGGCAGTCGAAGGCGTGGACTGCTACGGAGTCCGGTTCGGACACCGTGGTAGCCCGTAGGCTGCCACACCATCACCGCTGTGGGTGGTGGGTACGGCCGAGGCCGAACCACCACCCCGTCTGCATTTTATTTTTTTATATATATATATTTTTTAATAATTTTCAAAACAAAATTTAATACTGCGGAAATATAAATCTTAATTAAAATTTTCTTTTAATGCCATCTTTACATTTATATATATATATATATATATATGTGTGTGTGTGTATACATTTATATGTATATATATATATATCTGATATACATATATATATATATATATATATATATATATACATATATATTGCATACAAAATACTTCGAGTACAAAGAAATAAATTTCAATTGTACAATTTATTGTTTCAATATAAACATTTAAACACATAAGATATTTGTAAAATTTATCTACAAATGAGGATTTACACAACCTCGAATTCCCAGACAGGACATTTTCTTTTATTGCTTAATTATTATTTTCCAGAGAAAACTACAATACTACTAGTTCTTTTCCAGAATTCCCATCTTGGTTATGTTATAATAAACAACCGTACAAATCCAACAATTAATTTTATTTAAATGAACAACAGTCCCAAACTCCCAGAAAATTTCAGTTTAATAATTGACAGTCCAGAACCCAACTAAATTCCATTTTTGTAATAGAAATCCCAATCCCCAGATGAAAATTTCATGCACAATGAAACAACTCCAATCCATTGCTATTTTATTTAATGCTACAGAAAATAAATAAGAAAGGAACCTGGCGTCCTGTGTTTGAAGAAGATCTGTAGAATCTCTATCCCTTTCGCCGATCCAATCCTCCACCAACGAATGTTTCCAGCAGCAGCTCCAATATTTTCCCCTCAACTCCAATCTTATGCCTCAATGAATTCATAGAATAATAAAAGAATGCACACTATAACGGAAAATTGACTGCCAAATTTCTCCCAAAATCTATTGGAAGAGAATGCAACCCCCCTTCCAATACAAAAATCCTCTAAATAAAATCTCACACCAAAGTCTCTTCCATTTCCTCTTCTAGCGAATGCCAAAAGTCACTTCTTTTTAAAAAATAAAAATTCAAATCCATTCGAATCCACAAAAGATTGAGCTTTTTATTTATTTATTTATTTATCATTTCCACAACCAATTTAAATAAACACATGCATATTAAAATAATTAAAAACAACTATTTAAAAAATTTTCTTCAAAACACAATTAATATTTTTGCAAACTACTACAACTTTTATTTATTTATTCTTCATATTCTCCAGTTCTCTTCGACTTCCAAATGCTCTATAGGTGAAGTTTCATTTCTGGCTTTACAACACTTCAGCTTCCTATCTCCTTATCCATTTAAATTTCTTATTATAATAATTATCTTTTCAAGACTATTTTGTTCATAATTATTATTAACTTCAACAATTTAAATCAATTTATCTAATAATATCACTTTTACTTTTAACGAATTAGTTTAATTTGATCATTTGTTCTAAATCATTTGATTTAATTTAATTGATTATTATTTTAAATTTCTAATCATATTTTAAATAACTTTACAAATGACTCATGATTAATTAATTATTTAAACATGATTACTAACATATTATACTTTTCACACAATCAAATAACACAATAATCAATGAAGCACACACAGATACTCACACAAAAGTTCAGAACAACCGACACAGAAGGTCATTACATGCTGTCCTGTGCCCTTCCTCCCAACTGGGGGCGCCGGTCCATAGGGTGACTCATGTGGAGCCGTCAACCTCTCGTGAGGACGAGGTCACGACATTGCCAACCACAGCCTTCTCAGCCTTCCATTAGTTTGTGAAAGCACTAATGAAGACGAGGCATCCATTTTTAAATCTTATAATGATATTACTACCCAACCCTCCTAAGTTAATTATTAGGTTTTCACTTGATTACTAACTCACTCGTGGGTTATCCTGTGCCTTTCCCCTTAAACGGGGCACTGGCCCCCATGAGGAGCAACTCTCCCTAGAGACCCAACAACATCACACCAAAACCAAGGGTTGTACAACATAACAAGAACATTAGATCACAAAACATGCAAGGCATTACCCTTCTCGCTATAAACACAAAATCAAAGTCTCATCAATTCCCGTACAACCCTTTTCAAAATCATGAAACCAAAACACTTGCCACATCAAGGGCACCTAAAGAGAGAACATCAACTGATAATCATCTCAAGCCTCTGGAAGCCAAAAAGAATGAAAACCCACAAACAAGGGTAAAATGAAGCAACACAAGTTTTTCCCCAATAATTCCAAAACAAGGATAAAATTTCCCTCAAATATGAGATTATCTCCGAAAAGCTATACAAAGAAAGTTTCATCAAACCCCATCCACAAATCAATCAACTCTAAAACACAAATGCAATCCATATATCAACAATGGCGTCACCTCAAAAGGAATCATAGAAGAAAATCAACCTTTAATTCAACAATAATCGCTCAACATCCAAAAGCCACCAACTAGGCATTCCACGGGAGACCTCAATTTTCTCCTCACAAGAATCCCTTAGAGTGGTACTTAAATCACCTTCATAAAATTCAGCAACATAGCAACAACAACAATTATCTATTCACATTAACAATCTGAAAAAAATCAATCTTCTCAACAAATAGGCCAATTACAATCTCAAAGTTCTAAATAACTATCCATATAAGAACCTCATTTATTAGAAACTCAATTGCCAGAAACATACCAATTACAATCCAAGTAAAATAATTAAGAAAGAAATCTCAATTCAAGAACAGTTTATGCAAATTTATCAAAACTACCAAAATGGAGTCAAATAGAGTTTACTATAATACTTATCCACTCACAACTCCACAGAACACTCGCATATTAAACAACAACCAACAATTCAAATGAGAACAATATTTAATAACCAATCCATTAACAACTAGAACTAAATAACTTTACAACTTACCCATCTAAATTACTCAATTAACTAAAACACTTCATGATAACCATCACAAGTATTCTAAAAGATTCATCCAAAAAGAGATCTTACAAATCAACCATTAAATGAATATAAAGGAAGTCAATTTTCAAAAGATTAAAATCCCATTTCACCATTAAACTATCTAATTCAAGAATACCCTAATCAATCTCTAACCATGCCCATACATTTAAATTTCTCCTTTCTTCTATCAACATAATTGAAAACTACATAATAAGTGGGTAGTTAACTCATTATCATTTCATAACTACTTATGTTCAAAACATTATTTCCACTTTCCTTTCATCATGCTAACTTAACACTTACTTCCAATATTTAAATTAATTGTGAAAACCACTTAAGACTGATTGTTTATACTTTAAATGATAATAATAACAATACTCTAAATACTACATATTAAAACTTACCACCTTAAAATCTTAAATCTATCTAAATAAATTTTCACACATAAATACATTTTAAAACCACTACATATTTATATATTTTAATTCTTTAACATTTAAATATTTATAAAATTAATACACATACAATTTGTTTCTTCCTATAACTATAATATCCAAATATACTTATACATATATATATCATTATAAAGGAGCAATACATATTCCTATTCTTGATGCTCGATGGTGACCCAAAATAGGTCGATAGGTGATTAATATATAATAATATATATGCAAATGCTAAGAAGATTGAGTACATCGAATTCCCCAATCATCCTTTGTGAACAAAAAAGACAAAGATAGACGGCCTTGCACTCACAGGGTAACAATGAAGGAGTTGATACAAACTGATCACGGATATCTCCAACCACCTTAATATATATTTTGAAAGACATTTATGCAACTACAGTGATCCAGAATAGACTTGCATGCAATGTAACGCCCACAAAACCACACTACCCTAACACCTAGAAAGATTAATAAAGCAACATTGAGCATCAAATGGTATTGTTGAAAAGGCATCAAACCTACGAGCAATTTGATACCCAAAGATGGAAACTTAAGGATTGTGCGGTGAAATGCTGAGACGCAAAAAGGATTGAAACTGATCCAACATGATAATGCATTGACAGGCTTTTAAGCACTTAGACATTGACTGAATATATGGGCAACTGCATAAAAATGAGTTTGAACTCTTTGGTTGATGAAATTTAGTAATTTAAAATAGTGACTTCAATCCATAACGCCACCATCTAAAATCTAGCTATATGGATGACAGTAACGCAGAAAGACTGTGAAAAGAATATGTTCGCAACATAGATATACTAGATCGGTGAAGATCACAGCCATGACAGAGATTGCAGTTGTTAAAGACCTTCGAGTAAGATACAATAGCCACACTGCAACCTAGTCTATCTCTAGCGATGATTCAACGAAATCATTCTAAGAAATGCGAAATCATTTTAAAGGGTGACAATGTTCTAGTAGAGAGGCTTGGTGATACAAGTTGAAACAATCTGAAAAGTATGCTTATGCATTAACAATCCGTGCTAACCTGTTATCTAGAAATAACGAAGGGACATCCATCGAAGCATAAAAGCATCATTATCTTGACGTATGCTGGGGTTTCGAGTGCCCTTGAAGACCTACAGGAAAATGTGGTAGCAAGGACGAGGCTTGCGAACAAAATCAGAGAATTTATTTAAATCTATACACCCTACCATGTTCAAGGGTGCCACTGAGACAGGTTACCAATGAAACCAATGAGATTATTTAATTTACTCCACCTTTGCAAGCCTAAACATTGCAGCTGTGACGGGTCGCCAATGGTTTCAGGGAGACTATTTAATTTTGTACAATGCCTCAACTCTAAGTGACAGGTTGCCAAGTATATTAGGAAGTGAATATTGGAATAGGGAAATATCGCCACCTACTCGCATTATTATTTCAAGTGTTGCAACTGCGAAAGAGAGGAAATCGTGACATCCAAGGAAACAAATTTATAAAAGAAATCAATAACCCAAGGAAATATCCTTCTCAACCATTATCATGGATGTTGCGGATAAAGATTTAGTTTGCAGGGAAGTTATATGCAAGCAATAGAATCTAATTCCCTTTTCAATGCATAACCAGACACAACAACCATTCAAAACTTCTTTTTTTTTAAGGCGTAACATATAATCACAGAAAAGATCATACTTATCTTATGGTGTCGATGGTGGGGATGGAATATGATAGAAGCGATGCTCCAACACAGGTGACCCGAGCCCTTGTTGTGCAAGAAGAAATTGCATATAACCGCCTTATCAAATGATAATCAACTTCTCCAGAGATATGCTAATTCCCATGCTGCATCCACCTTCTTCACCAAGATTATTACCCGATAAATTGTTTACAGAGATGTGAAACAAATCATTATTTTCACAGATTTAGGATTCATGCAAATAATATTGACGATGCGAAAGGGAAGAACCCTGTGAAAGATCCCCCCCGTTGTGGAGACGTTAATCCCCTCAAAAAAATCAAAAGGCACAAGAATTTGGATACTTAATCGAATTCCCATGAGTTACAAACTTTGTAGTGGCGATGATCACCAAGTTTACACAGTCCGCCAGCTTCCCCCCTTCCCTCCAGAATAATTCTTGTTTATAATTTGTTTCCTGGTGTCTTTTCCACTCCCATCGGGGAACCGTTCGACTACCATTACTTATTATAATTTGATCAGACCACTGCACTTCCAATAGTTATGATTGAATTCCAGCCACTACCCTTATTTATTATTTTTATAATTGACTCTTTAATATATGAACCAAATATTTAAAGTTAGAATAGAATATATTTATTTTGAATAAATATTTTCACCTTAATTTGTTTAAACTTAAGTAAAATTTTAATATTTAATCCTCTCTAATATTTTCTCACTTTTAAATTTATTAATCAAATTTAATCATTAAATAATAATTACCTTTCCTCATCTAATCCGACTACTTTAAATAACTAACTCCCAAAGATAATTAAATTAACGTTTATTATTGAATCTAATTCTTTATTTAATTCCAAATAAAACAAGTAACCTTATAATTAAATTAATTTTATTAATCAAATCCAAACATATTATTAGTGTTATTTCATAACCTTAAAATTAAATTAAATAATAAAATCACCACATCATAATGACATTACCAACAACAACTTACTTGACATCAATGACAACCGCAAACGGAGGGCACTACAAGGACTATCCAGCCTTGTAGCCTAATCCACTAACTCCATGATCATAATAGATATGCAACAAAATCTAATAGCTAATCCATAGAAATATAAAAGATATTTATGAGCACATGACACAAGATATATCCTAAGGAAAACCCTAATAGGGAAAAACCTAGCCTTCAAAGCTCATTCCTCATATCTTATAACTTCAAATAAAATCACACATTCCTCAAGGGCTTTATAGATTCTAGGCTATAGCCAAAGGATTAAAAAAGAGTTATACATTAAAATTCTTCCATGATATGATTCTGCTAATTCTCAACTTTCTGCTCTACAACTTCTTCTACTCTTTGCTCTTCCTTCTTCTCTATTCTGCTACTTTTCTAGATCAAAACACTTCTTGATTTTTCTTCCCAACTTCATGTTATTGATCATTTCCTTGTTAAACGGCTAGTTAGCTAATGTGTAAACATAGATAAATTGGCCTCAAACATAAGGTAGTACTCTGCGAATACATAGAAATTTGTCTGGATCTCCATGAAGGTTGGGTAGATCCTATAATTCATTGAATAATGTTCCTTAAGGCTCTGCAAGTCACAGATTTTCTCTAAAAGCCGATTGGATTTATCTAAACACTGTCAGCTCCTCGTTGTGAACACAAGTAATCTTTTGATAACAATATCTCTTTAGAGAAACATAAATGATCTAAAAAATTTATATGTCATAGCTCATGGTGTCTAGTAACCAATTTCAGCCCCACAGTCTTTGACATGCAAATGCAATAAAATGTGTTATTCTCCAAGGTCACTCTCTCAGTACTTTACAACTTCACTATCAACTATCTCAATTGTTCAAAATGATTTTGAATGCTACTGTATCACTAATTATTGCATCAAGTCACATTGGTTAGAGGGGCATGGATTGAGGAAGTGTCTACTAGGTAGCGAAGAAAAGATAGATAACTTAGTAAGTTGAGTAGGGTGTGGATGAATAGTTAGGAAATTGAGAGAGAAGTGTGGGGAAAGAAGAATTAGGAGTGGTAGAGTGCAGAGAACGTGATTGCAGAGAAAGAATGCACTATTTCTAAATAAGTTAAGCCAAACAAAAATTAGGAATTCAAATTTTGATTTATGTTTAGTGTAAAACCATTGATTGTATTGGTGTTTTTTTCTTGGGTTTTTCTCATTCAAACTGGTGTATTACAGAACGAGGATGTGATGCTAACCAAGTAGTAGATGTAGAGAAAAGGGGTATAGAAAAGAGGTTAATACATAATAGATATAGAAGTGTAGAGTAGAGGAAGAGTCACAAAGTGTAAAACATACATGTAAGTGCAGTTGCAAATAAGTTGCAACATAGAATCCTCATTAAAATTGTAATATTTAGCATTGTAAGTTTGACTGGTGGGTGCCATCAGATATATGAGTAGGAGATCAAATAAGTGAGTGGGTCCTTCCTTGGACCGGGTGCTCCTAAAATCAGGGGATTAGTGTCTCCTTAGGGTTCATGCCATTAAAGAATTGTAATTGAACTTCAATCTTGTGAGGTTGGATTAGGATAGTAGATCCTAGTAGCATTTCTCATTTTATTTTTCCCCAACCTTGGGTTTTCCATGTACATTTGATGTTATGTGATGATTGCATGTGTGCTCTCTCATGTGTTTGCTTATTAAGTTTTTATCTGCATATTTAGAGTTCAAATAACTATTCTACACTAAGTGTTGAAAGGTAAAACTTTTAATATCTATTGATTCACCCAACTTCTTAGTAGATCACTATGTTCCAACAATTGCTTTGTAATTCTATGATTTGAGGTGGATTTGACATGGATCACTCATTATTAGTAGTGATTCTTGAAGTGGGAGGGGACCTTAAACCATGCTTTTTTGTCCACTTTTTATTATCTTTCTTTGGGCTTCCCTTATGCAAGGATTTTCTACCTTCCATATTAGATTAAACTATAATGCTTTGATTCCTAAAATCTAATCTTTCTGATATGATGTTCAACTGATCAATCACACACAAATTATCAAAAAATATTTATTAGAATTTTCACCTCTCTTAGAGAGCAATAAGTTTTATTTTTGGTCCCTTTTCACCAGAAGAGTTATATCCCTTCCACTACTACCATAATAAAACATTATTTTCAACACCCTTTGGTTTTCAACTCTTTGTAATGGCATACCCTTCCCCAAAAAATTCACCAATCTATTCATTCCCAAATTTGTAGATTTCCAAACTTTAAAAGTATAGAAAGCTTTATGTTCAAGTTTAACAATGATTTGGCCAACAAATGAAATCAACCAAGATGGTTGAAATTCCTTGCTCTTCAGGCTATGCTATGCCTAGGTGGGTATACCTTGATCACCAATAAATATATAATCTCCAAGATTAAATGGTGATGTTTGAGAAGATTAAACCTTTTGAAGATTTTGTGTGATCAATAATTTTTTAATTAATCATCCTCATAATCCTTTCAATTAAATCATCCTCATATGACCAAAAATCTTCAATTAAATGAATTTATCTCAATATATTTCAATATGACATGAGGGTTTGAAATAGATGATTTAAATGTGGAAGTAACTTCTACTCCTACTCCTACTATAGAAAATTAAAATGTATCAATAAAGTTTCGTGAGATATTTTTTTTGGAATAAATGTGATAAATTCTTTCTACTTATTGGGCAATAGAGTTAGCATGTGAATGATATGTGTCCTCCTTTTGGCTGAAATTTCAATTGTTTGGAACTTGATATATTTACCACTTGTATAAATGTGCAAGATTGTAGTTACCAAGCTCTTCTTATTGATCCCAATGATTCTCCCTAGGTTGTTGTGATTTACTTAAAAGAATTTAATCCTTACTTGAAGGAACCAGTTAAATTAACCACACAAAGACAACAAATGTGTTTTGCTAAATTAGATATACCTTTGATATATTGATTTAAATAACAAGGAAAGATAAAACTAGAGACAACAAGATAAAATTAATCAATTAATTTCAATAAACAATTGAAACCATAGTTCGTCCACCAATTATATCTTCTTTTCAATTGATTTTCTCTAAAATATTTTATTTTCAAAAATATATTCTACTACCTCTTCAAAATTTTACCTTGGTTTCCCTTTTATAGATAGATAAGGGAAGGGAGAAGCTTCAAGCCAATACAAAACAACTTTTGGATCACCTTCCCCTTCATGTAAACTAAAAGTATTAATTTTTTTTATGCATGATTACAAAGATACAATTAAAGAGAAAAGATAAACAACAATATTTGAATGTTTGTGGCACTTGTAGTACATCCAAGGTCCATTAATCATCGTAAGATACCCATGATCATCTGATCTAGCAAGGTCCTCTCTCCATGATGAGGTGTCCAAGGCACAAGACTTTTTCTATATCTTGTACAAGGCCTATTCCTCTAGGGGAGCTAGATATGTCTACTCCCATTGGTATACTATGTATTCGTGAGGGCCTTGTACTCCTAGAGTTTTGGCATATTTTCCAAGTGATTCTTCCACCTGCTATCTAACAATCCTCTAGCCTCAGTGATGAAATTTGAGTATCCAACATCTAATGCAATCATTCCATCCAAAATCAGGTTAAATCTATGATCACTTATGTCAATATCCTTTTGTAGATGATCAATACAGTTTAACACTATTTTGCTAAATTCACCCTTCTAGTCATTGAAACTCTTTAGTTGGTCATCATATTTTAGTATCCTTGGCATGAACCATTGCATTAATGTGTGAAAATACTCCCTTATTATCTTGATTTTTGATCTTCCCTAGATATGTATTGAAATTCATCTATGACCATCCTTACCATTTTCTCTATGGGTTTTAAAGTTGTAGGAGCCTCAAAACTTCTTTATTAAAATTTTCATGAGGTCATTAAAGTGTGATGTATGGGTTTCTATTTCTTAAATAAGGGGTCTAGTATAAGCACATGAGACTTCATCTAGTCCACTACTTGTAACAAGGAGACCTAACATTTGTATACATTTTCCATTTTATCCATAATTAATTTAACTCTATGCTCCATGATCTTCTCCAATACCTTGAGGATTTTTTTTCTTAACCCCTTCCTTTGTTTCTCCATAGGTTCTTTTCAAATCCTCAATTTCTTTCTTTATTTTATTTTCTTGTTCAATATAGATGGTATCTGTAACAATTAGTTGACATGTGGGAGGCTGGTATATTATCATTTCTCTATTCTAAGAAGCCCTTTCTCCATTCAATTGTTGTTTCAATCTTACATTCTCTATGAAAAGCCTATTTACTTCATCATTCATGGTTGTTTGTTCTTTCTCATACTCTGATAAACTATTCTCCAAATCTTTAATGGTCGCTTGAGTAAACATTGCAAAATGCATGGTCATAGTAGCAACTTCTAATGTAGATGTATCCTTTAGTGTCTTTACCATAGCACTCCCTCTTATTTCTTGTGAAATATCCATAATTATTCACTTTTGTGTGTTCCTTTATTTAGCCTGAAATTCTAGGGTTTCAATTTTAGGGTTTTACCATATACCACTCATCCCTTCTTTTGAATTAAGGTTAACCACTAACATAGGGTCCTCTTGATTTCTTACTTGATCAAGGAAGGAAATTTTACTCAGTTCCATCCCAAAAATAATTAATATATTTATTTTCAAAATCATTTGTTTGGATTCTTGTGGAATGATATCAATATCATTAATTCCTAATTCATTAAAATTTTGGGAAAAAATTTGATCATGCTAAGATTCTTTAGTGCCCATATTGTTTACCTCAACTCTATCCTCAAATTATTTCATCTTTATTTTAATCCAAAAATATTTGCATTCATAGGTTTTAATGAATTCATCATCTTCTATGAATCTGAGGGATGCTACCATTCTCTCATCATTGTGTGTTCCATGTTCACCTTGTGCATATGCATCCATCCTTTCTTCCGATATGTGAGCTTCACTTTTAGGGAGTGGCTGGTTAACTTCAATTCCATCCTTCAAGTGTCTCAAGACATTGGCCAATTCTTCCATGTCCCCAACCTCTTCACTTGTCTCATATGCTACTAGGGGGTGTACCTCCTATACCCTTTTCCTCTTAGGTCCTAATTGTTTTGGAGGTGGCTTTGGAGAAGCACATTGTACTGGAATAGTAATTAGATGGGGCTCAACGATTACAACTGCACATAGCCTCTTGGTCGGAAACTTGGTGGTCTTCTCAAATTCCATTGTTTTCTTCCAACAAATCCTTCCAAAGTTATCAATCATTAGATTGATCCTCTTAAGAAGATTAGTTTCATCTGCATGAAATCCCAAAAAATTGGCATCCCTTCTCTTCTTTTTTTCCTTCAACTTTGTCAATACCTCCCATTTTCTCTTCCTCTAAAACTCTTCTTGAGGTGTGAGGAATTCCTTACCATATCCTCCTCATAATCCATTTCATGGGTGATCCTATCTTTTGTAAGGATCACTTGCCTCAAAAAGTTCATATGGCCTTCATGGTAAAAGACCCTTTCCTTTTTATATTTTAAAGAATATTTTCTTTTCAAAAAATCCTATAGTTCTTCAAGAGTTTCAAACCTAATAGAAATTCTCCCATACACTTATGTTAGGAAAAATATGCCTTTCCCCTACTTATACATAACCTCCTTTTCCATCCACATCATCTGCCACAAAAACTCTGAAAAGCCTATCTAGAGAGGGACAAACTTGGGCAACACATGTGGAGCCTGAGGACATCCATACACTCTTATTACAACGTGATATTTAAGGAAGAACCAATCACAAAAATTATGTGTTTTCCCATGTTTTGGCTTCAATTCCAAGGGTTTTAATAGATCTCTTACCACTGTATGAAGTCTTGGTGACACATGGCCATGAAAAATTGTAACTCTCAATACAAATTCATCATGAAAAATCAATAGTCACCTTTTCTGCATCTAATACCCCATATGTAGCACCAATTTTATACAAGCAACTGATTACCTTGTTGATCAACCATCCCTAAACACATTCTTTGGGTCCATTTATACTTGTTCTAATACAAAATAAAATGATATAGTAAAGAATAACATCTAAATGTGATAGGTGCTTTATCTTCTCTCACTTGTAAGAATCCTTCATGTAATGCTTTCTCAATTATCATAGAAAAATAAAATTCTAAATTCACCTAAGGGTTTTGTATCTTCATTGCCATAAACATGAGGCTCATTGGAATTTTCTCTTGAGAATCCATTCCAAGTATTTGACATAGAGAAGATTAGATCCTTTTAAAATACACTTAAAAATTTGATAGCGAAAATGGCTTACTGCTAGAAGGGGAGATAGGTATTTTCTTGTTGTTGGATTCCCTTTCCATGTACATGGGGATTTCATCACTTCTATAAGTTTTTTTTAATTTGTTGTAATCCTTCTCATTCTTCTACAATTCAACTTTAGTGAGGGAATGTTTTGTCATGTTAAAACACTCCACAATGGTTGATTTTGTCAAAAATAGTAATAGCAAGCCATCTATCATTCTCATAGTCCTAGAAGTAGGGTGATAATTTTGTGCCAACACTCTAACGAATTCTACATCTATAAAGACATTTGGGACCACTAGCTTGGCTAACTCCATTGTCCAAGCATTTGAAATTGGTACCTTTCCATTTCTCTTATCATAGAAATACCAGAATAGATCCCACCCATAAATAGGAATGATTGCATATCTACATCCATGAGCTACATCTCTAAATACCTTCTTGAACCCCTTATCTATTGATGCAGGAAATATATCTAGTATGGATTGTTGTAGGGCTATTTTCTTTTTTTTAAGAGTTGCAAGATCTTCTTTCTTACTTGTGGGTTCATTCCTTTTGGGTGGCATAATATAAATTCAACTCCTACTTGAACTTTTCAACTTCTATTTGCAAAATTTCAAAGAGCAAATGCTTATATAAGTACTTATGTAGAGTAGTTGTGCACTTACCCAATGAGATATAGTTGTAGAGACTTCTTCCTTGAGCTCCTTAGCCTCTGGCATGATGAAATTTTACAAATGATTACAAAAAATGGAATTGAAATCTAAACTTATTTGCTACTAAGCTCAGTCATTTCAACATTAATATCAACTTTGTGCAAAATATGTCATATTCTACCCATATTTCAATTTTGAATGTATTCCATTGATCTTAGAAGATTGAAAAATCCATGATAATCATTTCCATAGTCACCATAAATGTATTTTCCAACTTGTACTACAGTACTATCATCACTCTTCTTAACCATTGCGAGATAGTGGAATAATATAACTCCCATATATTAGCCATCCCATTATACCGCAAGCTTTATTACTGTTATCATTGGCTTGTTGTAAGGTTATGGTTTAGAAAATATTACACTACCATCCACATACACCTTTCTTACTATGGCTTGTCTACCATGGGACAATGAGTCGGGAATCCTTATACTGCCATACCACAAATCTATTTACATTTTATAATTTACTTGACATGGGATGTCAGGTTACCCTTTAGTAGTTAATTGAGAACTTACCACCATATGGTAGGTTTCATCTTGTATTTTCAATGTTAATCACGAGGCTATACGTTACTTTTATAGTTGAGAGACTTCTCACCACCACCCCGCACACCTCTTCTCTAACTGTTGCAATAAAGTGGTATAGAGTTGTATTATATTCTATACCCCTGTCATATCACCGAGAACCCATAAAATAGAGAAAGCATCCCTATGGTACTAAGGTAATGCACTTTTACATATTTTAGGTAGAATTAGGGTGTGTATACCATGGGTGAAATATTTTAGACATCACCTTTTGAAAGATCAAATAATTTTCTAATTTTTTTAGGCTTTTTAGATCTTTATTTTTGGCTTTTCAAAGTCAGTGATACCTTAAAGGTTATTTTCCTATTTTTAATGAGTGAGTTTTGGAGGGTAGAGGAGATTTAACATAGGAATCAAGGCTTTAGTCATTGGGTTCAAGGTGGGCTATGATGATGGAATTAGGAAAAATTTGTAGGTTCTAACACATCTGATACTTACCTTACCTAGAATGGGGAGAGGCTTGAAATTGAAAAAAGTAGAAGATCTAGAGGTGCAAGATGTACTAGATGGATGATCTCCTTTTTCCCCTTTTGATTTGGATTGGACGCTTATTTCCATCAAAAAGGATGGGGTCCTTGACATTTTTGTAGAAATTTCTCATAGAAAACTCAATGATTTAGTTCATGGTGAAAGGTTGCTTGAAGGTTATGAAGCTTCATTTGTGTACATGAAAAAATGAGAGAAGACCACCACATGTCCCATCAAGGATAATATTTTTAGAAAATTAATTATGTGGCATAGGTTCTTACCTTTCAACATTTATATGCATGGCCTAATGATAAATGTTTCTCTCTCTCTCTTGGAGATGATGAGATGATGCTTTCTTTATAGCTATTGGTGTGCATATGCTCTTGAAGACCACAATAACAAGCCTCCACCACAAAAAAAGAGAATAAATATTAGTAAAAAAAGTGAGGTTGTAAAAGCCACTTCATTACAAAGGTTATGTATGGTAGACTTGATGTTGTTTATCCGCTCTTTAATGAAATATTCCAATTCAATGTCAATGGTGAATTTTTCCATGGTATCAACAAAATAAGTGGAGAATTATGTGTGAAGTTTTCCTCTAACCTATCCACAAAATGCAAATTCTATAATGAAATCCTTTTACTCATAGACATGAGTGTCGATACAATAATGGATAGACACCTTAATGATCCTTTTTTCTATGGAATGATGAGTAAGATAGATGAATTATTGAAAGGGTATGTGCAGGATCATCGTGCAAAAAACAGGCCCTTAAGTGGCAAAAAATTCAGAAAAATTAGTGTTAGGAAACTTGACGTAAATATTTGAATAAGTTATCTATATTATTTCAAAAATATGTAAGAATTGAATTTGTAGAAAATTGAATTTAGTTTCTAAAATAGTAGGTTTATTTAAAAATAAATAAAATCTATTTGGTGAAAATTTGAAATTTCAATGCAGTAGTACTTAAATTTCAGGGAAAAAATAAGAAGTAGGTGTGTCTGACCACCCTAACCATAATAAAATGATAATATTTTTTTGTAAGATTTTATATATAAGTAGAGGAATCATGTACGGATGTGATGCATATTTTTTGTAATTTTTCCAAGTAAATAATTAATTATGAATTTTTATTACAACTTTTAGAAAATATAAAAACTTCGTCTATCGACCACCTTAACTTGGTCAAAACTTCATGAAATTTTATTTTTCTTTTAATCCTATAGTATGTGAAGCATAGAATGTGTTGCATGTTTTGGATTCAAAAATATGATACCATTTGAAAGTTATAGATGTTTTTCAATCAGCCTATCGATCAGGACTTTAGTCGTAATTCTAATAGAAAATGAATAATAATTATTTATTAAATTCAAATTAAATCATAATTTATATTTTTGGAAATCTGAGAATCTCCTCTAAAAACCCTTTTCGTTTCATTAATTTTGGGTGAAAAAAAGTCATCAGCCACATACCCTACAAATATCCATAATATTGCCACTTTTTGGCGCACCATGATCCTGCACATACCCGAAAAGGATGTAATGAATGCTTAGAAAAAGGTGCACTCTATTCACACACAAAAATACATATATAATTCATAAATTATCATAATGTGGAATGCATAGGACAAGGACAACTACTTTTAGCAGTCCCATGGAAATGATATGCCTTTTATTATCGAGGTTCAACTCCATGGATGTTGGATACTATGGTTCACCACTCACACAATTCAGTCATCTCCATGGATTCCACATTTTCCACTAACAAATATGGGGTGTGGCATTAGAAAAATCCACAAATGCTTCTCCATATTTTCGATGATCTGATTGGCTATATACCTTACAATGCTCATGCTAACTTATTATGCCTACAGTACAAATTATATAATTTTCTCATTTTCGACAAGAAATAGAGTGATGTTCCCATTGCATGGGCAATCTCCTCAAGAAACAAGATTGAGGACATTTCTAGATGGATATATGTGATGCATGCCAATGGAAAAATGGCTAGACCTAACTAGAAAATAAATTCTTTTTTGATTGATGATGCCACTATAGAAATTAAATCCATAAAAAAGGTGCATGTTTTGACTGGTTTGCATACCTTTCTCATTTTCAATTTATTTTCAATGCCACTTTTTCATGCAAATTAACACTAAACAATATCCTTTGTATTATCTATTACAGTTTTCTTTGGATGTCATGTGCTTCTACATTTGGAACATTCAAAAGGCCTGGTTGAAGAATGTACATAAGTACGTAGCCAAGGACAAGGCAATGGACATATTTCATAGAGTTGGCACAATCATGATGGAAATTGCTGATAGTGAAGACAACATCACTTAGCTATTTAATAATTTATTTGAGGATTTCAATGATCAACCTTAGTTTTTATAGTACTTCAAGAAGACTTGGTTTGAAGGAGATGGTCGAATTGGTGAGTTGAAAAATTTGATCACCTTTTCTATTTGCACAATTCAAATTCTTTGATGTTACCTCTAATACATTTTGGTTTAGTTCACTGTTGTTTTTTTTCACAACCAAGTGGAAAAAAAATTGTAGACTATTTCCACATGCCAACTAGGATACAAATGCTACCATCGAGTCATACCATTGCACATTGAAAAATCAATACTTATGTGATCATAAAAAAAATACACAAGACGAATGACCTATTTGTATTACACACTTGTGTATAAAATGGAACCATTCTTTAGGAAAAATAAATAGTTATAGCATCATGGTTTTTTGATGAACTATAAGATTCAAAATATTAAATCCAGTTTTGAGAGGGTGAAAGAAAATTCCAAATGATGATTGTGTTCCAAATGAAACACATGTTGCATAGAACTAGGTGAAAATTTAAAGTAGGTACAACCACTACTTGGTTCAAAAATTTGGTGAGCACTTTTTTGTTCATGAGTGCCCTTGGATTTTGTAGGGGAACACTTGAAAATATGTCCTTAAGGTTTCCAAACTAATTAAAATATCATCTGATGCTGAAGGGGTGGTCCACGGTAAGTTAATTTTAATTCAAAGTGTGTTACTTTATGAAACACAAATTTATTTTGCATTTTCTACTGCCTAGTACAAGTTTCCTTTTGTTGTCATTTAGACAATGGACATGAAGCCATTGACAGAGGGGGGCATCCAAGAAAGTAGTCCTAATGTTGTCACCCCTACACAAGATCCTTCTATCAATGATGAAAATGATGAAATTTTGTAGAAAATTTGTATTTAGAATGACACAAATAAAATCTTGAAGAAAGTGATGCGTACATTGCCCTAGTGTCTGGAACAAGTAAATTCATATACACAATGTGTCGAGAGGTTTATATAGGATCTAAAAAAATCCAATGAATTTCCACTTTAATTCATTTAGGATCTTGATGCAACTACAACTAGCACTATTCGTATGCATCCATGGTTTAGCACAAGTAGGGATCATACTTGATTTGCAACCAATTGTACGGAGTGTGTTACACAATAGTGAGATTGTTGAACTCCTCTGGGTGACTCCTTTCCCTTGTCCATGGAAAATAGCTTTAATATGAATGTCAATATACAATCTGAGACATCAAGAGCACCTAATATGGATGAGCTAGAGGATACAACATCTAATACAAGTGAGTATGATAAAACCTATGGGTATGTGTAGGATCATCATGGAAAAAATAGGCCATTAAGTGGCAAAAGATTCAAAAAAATCAGTGTTAGGCAACTTGACGTAAAAATTTGAATAAATTATCTATATTATTTCAAAAATATGTAAGAATAGAATCTATATAAAATTGAATTTAGTTTCTAAACTACTAGGTTTATTTAAAAATAAATAAAATCTATTTGGTGAAAATTTGAAATTTCAATGCAGTATTTTTTTAATTTTAGGGAAAAAATCAGAAGTAGGTATCTATCTAACCACCCTAACCATAATAAAATTATAATTATTTTTTATAATATTTTATATATAATTAGAGGACTCATGTCTGGATGTGATGCATATTTTTTTGTAATTTTTTTCCAAGTAAATAATTAATTATGAATTTTTTATTACAACTTTTAAAAATAGAAAAACTTGTATGTCTGACCACCTTAACTTGGTCAAAACTTCATGAAATTTAATTTTTTAATTTTTTAATCCTATAGTATGTGAAGTATAGAATGTGACACATGTTTTGGATTTAAAAAATTTGATACCGTTTGAAAGTTATAGATGTTTTTCAATTAGCCTATCGATCAGGACTTTAGTCATAATTCTAATAGATAATGAATAATAATTATTTATTAAATTCAAATTAAAGTATAATTTATATTGGTGGAAAGCTGAGAATATCCTCTTAAAACCCTTTTCATTTCATCAATTTTGGGTAAAAAAAAGTTGTCAGCCACATACCCTACAAATACCCATAATATTGCCACTTTTTGGCCCATCATGATCCTGCACATACCCCTATTTTAATTTCTATACTGTAATAAGAATGGTATTGCAGATTTCTTTTTCCATTAACTAACTTCTACCAGCTCATATTTTTTTATATTTTTTTTTCTTTTTTATTCTCTTTAGCATTTGAATGTGTAGAAAGAAGTCCTCGTCAGTGAATATCTTTCGAGAGTGTAAACCTAATGAAAGGTATGGTTCCAATTTAACAACGATGGGTCCAATTTTTGGTATGAAATTATGAAATAGCATGCTTCCATATAAAATTTTGACTACGGTGATAGGTTGATGTCATCCAACGTGCATTCACTCCTGTGCTTTTTGAAGAGTTACTGAGGAATGCAAAAAAATACATTAATGATCCCCCATTTGTAGGTAAGCATGTTATCTTTTCAAAAAATTGTTCACACAAGTTGTCTACAATTTCCACTTTGGAGTTTCATGTGTCCACCCAGCTGATTATGTTTTTCTATATTACTTATTTTGGAGTGTTTCTACAATGTATTCCTTTTGCATTTCATGAATTCTAGTACCTACTACTCCAATTGTGCATTGCTAATTTCACATAATACACACACTCCTTCCTCAACTTGTGAAGAGCAAGAAGAATGTCTTCATTCAAGACATTATCTATCTCATTCACTTGGTCTACGTCTTTTCATGTGTTTTCATAGTAGATTCCTTTTTCATTTGAGGAATTCTATTACATGATGCTCCACTTGTGCATTGCCATTTCTCCATTGTACATACTACACATGGACCTTCTTCAATATTTTAATGTAGCTTTGCATCCACTTTCTAGTTAGCATTGAGAGTGTCTTTCTAATTAGAGAATGTAGTTGTATATTTTGAGAAAGTCAATCACACAAGTTGTCTACAATTTTCACATCGTACTTTCATGTCTCTAGCCAACTGATTCTATTTTTCTACACTGACATTTATCCGACATCGAACAATTTACACTCAATACATTATCTATCCCACTCACTTTGCTCTACTTCTTATTGTTCTAGTTGTGCATTTCCATTTACCTATTCTATATATTGTGCATGCTTGTTCCTAAAGTTTTGAAGAATAGGTAGAATCTCTTAAGTGAATACATGTAATTTATTTATTTTAGAAAAAAATGTATTTCAATTTCTTTGTATGACTAACAAAAAATTGCACAACATAGTGGTAGGGTGGAAAACACAGTGGGTTCTGTGTTATTTGATTTTTCTTGGTGAAAGGTCAACCTCTCAAGAATAGGTAAAATATCTTAACTGAATAAACAAACAATGGACATGCACCACATCTTTTTTTTTTTGAGTGAAAATTTCATTTTGATTTCTTTGTATGACTAACAAAAAGTGCACAACATAGTGGTAGGGTGGAAAACATAGTGGGTTTTGTGTTATTTGATTCTACTTGGTGAAAATTCAACCTCTCAAGAATAGGTAGAATCTCTTAAGTGAATACACATACCTTGGACATGCACCACCTCTATTTTTTTGAGAAAAAATTATATTTTGATTTATTCATATGATAAACAAAAAATGCACAACATATTGGCAGGGTGGAAAACATAGTGGGTTTTATGTTATTTGATTCTTCTTGGTAAAAGGTCAACGTCTCAAGAATAGGTAGAATCTCTTAAGTCAATACATGTATGTTGAACATGTATGAAATCTATTTATTTGAGAAAAAATGCATTTTTATTTCTTTGTATGGGTATGTGCAAGATCATCATGGAAAAAATAGGCCCTTAAGTGGCAAAAAACTCAGAAAAATTAGAGTTAGGTAACTTGATATAAAATTTGAATAAGTTATCTATATTATTTCAAAAATATGTAACAATAGAATCTGTAAAAAAATTATTGTAGTTTCTAATATACTAGGTTTATTTAAATAAAACAATAATATATTTGGTGAAAATTTGAAATTTCAATGCAGTAGTACTAAATTTTAGGGATAAAATAAGAAGTAGGTGTCATTCTGACCACCCTAACCATAATAAAATGATAATACTTTTTTATAAGATTTTAGATATAAGTAGAGAACTCATGTCCCGATGTAATGCATATTTTTTTGTAGTTTTTCCCAAGTAAATTTAATTAATTATGATTTTTTTATTACAACTTTAAAAAATATAAAAACTCATATGTCTAACCACCTTAACTTGGTCAAAACTTCATGAAATTAATTTATTTTTTAAAAATCCTATAGTATGCAAAGCATATAATGTGATACATGTTTTGGATTCAAAAAATGTGATACGGTTTGAAAGCTATAGATTTTTTTCAATCAACCTATCAATTAGGACTTTAGTCGTAATCCAAATAGAAAATGAATAATAATTATTTATTAAATTCAAAGTAAAGCATAATTTATATTGGTGGAAAGTTGAGAATCTCCCATAAAAACCCTTTTTCATTTCATCATTTTTGGGTAAAAAAAAAGGTTGTCAGCCACATACCCTACACATACCCATCATATCACAACTTTTTGGTCCATCATGATCCTACACATACCCGTATGATTAATAAAAAAATTCAGAACATATTGGCAAGATGGAAAATGCAATGGGTTTTGTGTTATTTAATTCTGCTTGTATACAAGATTTCATGTAATGCAAAAACATGGGTCTCTAGTTGGTTGACCAATTACCACTTATGTGTTCCATGTAATGTCCTCACTTAGATAGAGGAATTGAGTCTCTTGTACATGCTGAGGGAAAAGATGTTAAGGAGAATTGATAGAAATGGGACAAAGTATGGTGACATTAAATTTAATAATTATGCTTATGTTAATTTAACTATGTCTATGGTGTGTGGGAAAAAATGAGCTTGGACATTAAATATCACAATCTACAAATAGAGATTGAAAATTTCTATGACTAGCCAAATCATCTTTACCGAGAGATTCAAGACCTTTTCCTAGTTGGATGCATTTGGGAGGTATCCATTAACCTACAAGTAATCATCGAGAAGCATAGTATTCCCAACAAGATGAGCATGAAATTCATGAGATTATTTAAGGGGGGATCTCAAATTAGTTATCACAAGGGTCCTCTCAAGGAATGGTTGCATGTTGTCTTCAAATTCAACTACACTATCAGGTTTGAGGTGCATTGTGTGATACCATCATTCAATCTATTACACAAAAATTATGGGATACCTACGTTGTATGTCATGACATCTAACTTGACAATTAGAGTGTGGAGAATTATTCCTAATAGTGACAATGCATAAATGTTACTTATTCATAAATGGTTGACCTAGTTGACAATGTTTACAAACTATTTAGTTATTATAGCCAATATTTATAAAATTTTAGTCACAAATGCTTACAAAGTTTTCACACATTGTATATATGACTGTATCTAGTTTCAATAGCATTTTTATGTCATTAGAGATTGCATCACACTCATTGCCATGTGTTATATTTATAGTGTTGTTTGGAACTTTTATGGATAGTAAATACATAACACATTGTGGTTACCATAACAAATATATTTTTTTAGTTTTTTTTTAGTGATTAGTTATCTATTACATATGATTTTTTAGTTTTTTTATAGATGGATAAATAGATATAATTAGTTGTTTCACATGATATTTGTGATGCTTGCTTATGTCCAAGTTAGATTCCTTTATTATTAAGACATCTTGTTTCCCTTGGTATGGTATAACTTTATAACCTAATGAAATAGGAACCACTCTTGGAATAAAGTGATCCACCATGCACTCCAGAAGAGAACATATATAACCCATATATTATGATTATAACATTCATTTTAATGTATGTCAAGAACTAATATTATATTGAAGGAGAATATGTAGTAATAATTAAAACTTCTTAGGGTATAGTCGTGTTTTAAATACACACATTTTATACTTTTGCAAAGACACAATAAGCTTGAAATTATATTGACAAGTAAAGACATTGCAATGTTACCAAATTCATACAAAAAATGAAAAGTAATATAGTTAATCACTATAACAAGTCTCAGTACATTTTGGATATGATTAAGGACTCGCCAATCAAAATTTGAGTGCATGTAATGATACAAGTTAAAAGAAGTGCAAAAATAAGGATAACATGTTTTATAGTTTATATAAAATATTCAACACTTTAGAAAGATGATGGAGAATCCTAGAGCGTAAGATAAATAATGAATCAACCAAAAATATTTTTTATTTGTTTAAGGTTTGATTTGTAAGTTTTTCATTACATTCATAGTATTTTCAGAATTAACATGTCGAAAAACACTGAGTGTTAAGAAGCCTACCACCAACAGACTCTTATGAAACCCTATATATGGAAAAAACTCATTGTTTAATCACCCCTTAGGTGAATTTGGATAGTTTTATGTATTTCCTACCTGCAACTCTTCCATGTCTTTCCCACCCTATAGCTTTGAAGTTACAAAAATAAATAATTATAAGGGGATGGTCTATTTTCCAATACTACAAATAATGTGAGCATTTTATTTGTTTTAATTAGATGAAGAAAGTTAAATTCCATTTTTATTCTACCAAAGAGTTGTTCTAAAATTTTAAGGTGGAATTTGTTACATTCTTGGTGCACATGAAACAAAAATTGTTCATGAGGAAATAGCTAACAAGGGATAATATGTTTTCCAACACTGTAAATAATGTGAGCATTTTATTTGTTCTAATCAAATGAAGAAAGTGAAAAACCATTTTTAGTGTACCAAAGAGTTATTCTAAAATTTGAAGGTGGGCTTCATTACATTCATGGTGCATATAAAACAAAAAAATTTCATGAGGAAATAATTGACAAGGGACAATGTGTTTACCAACACTGCAAATAATGTGAGCATTTTATTTGTTCCAATTAGTTGATGAAAGTGAAATGCCATTTTTAGTGTACCAAAGAGTTGTTCTAAAATTTTAAGGTGGAATTTATTACATTTTTTGGTGTGTACGAAATAAAAAATATTCATGAGGAAATAACTAAGAGGGGATAATGTGTTTTCCAACACTACAAATAATGTGAACATTTTATTTGTTCCAATTATATGAAGAAAGTGAAATGAAATTTCTAGTGCACCAAAGAGTTGTTCTAAAATTTGAAGGTACAGTTCATTACATTCTTGGTGCGTACTGTAATGCCCCGCCACACAACCTTAGGGGAAGTTACAACTACAATGATTTCACTACAATTTTTTTTTTTTAAACAAAACAAATACATGCCTGATAACAACACAAGCCAACAATCCCCTAAGGTCACGAGACAAAATTTAATTTAATTCACAATTTAAAACAACATGCATGAAATGAAATATAACAACATTCACTTAATCTAATTAAAGCACATACATTCCATACATGAGATTTCCATTAAGACCATGAGATCCTTCACGGTTCCAAGACAAAAGTTATATAATTACAATTACATCTCTCATTCCTAGAATGAGGTAAATCAATGACATGATTGTTTATTACAATTTCCACCTCGGTAAAAATGAGGGGTAAATAAAATACAAAGCACTAGCATAAATAAAACCAAGGTAGCAACTATTACATTTAAAAAAAATCATTTTTAATTTTATTTTCTTACATGAGGAATGCAATACAACTTCTAAAGTATATTTTTTTTTGTCTCATTATTTAATAATGCTAACACAATTGGACTAATTTAATTAATCCACAATAAATCTAATTCACGGTTAGATTATTCATCAATTGCATTAAATCACTAATTACTTAATAAGCACTCTATTATGAATTTTGGCAATAAAATTAAATAAAGCAACACCATTTCACTAGGAAATTTAAATCATGCAAGCAAAGGGAGACGAGATGACAAGACAAATAGCTTATCCCAACTGATAACCCGACAACCCACTATGGCTAGGGTGATGTCACGACACAGAAACCCAAGCTACTATCTCCCAATCATTTTCGTTGAACAAGGGACATGCTCAGACCTGTGAAATCAGGTGGAGTCAATGTCCTGTACCTGCATCCTGCACACAACACGAGTGTCGAACATGCATACATATATATATAAACATCAAAACACACCGTGAAGAGGAAATCACGGAATCACAGGGCACTCACGTGTGAGTGATGTGATCCCGTCCCCTTCACCAATACAATATCACTAACTAACGCCTCTAATCATTAATTGCAAAATAAAAACATAAAGCATCAATAATTCATATACATGATAATTTAATCCACAACATGAAATAATAACATCATCTGATATAAGTACCATCACCTCAAAACATAATATTTACATCGCTTAATAATTAGTGATCAAAAGTAACCAAGTTTATAACTAGCATGCTAACAAGGAAAAATATACATAACGAACACTGTTCGATCAAAAGAAGAAAATGGAGGGGTGTTACATCCTCCCCCCTAGGGTCAGGCTTACTCTTGGAAGCCTGTGAACAAATAGGGATAAAACTCCCTCATCCTAGCTGCATCCTCCCAAGTGGATGATGAGTCATCCCTAGGATCCCACTGGATCCTAACCTGATCAATATCTCACCCTCGAAGAGTGAGTGTTCTGCGCTCCACCACGGCCACGGGCTCCAAAGCTAGCTGCCCGTCCTCTACCTGCAAAGAATTCCAATCAAGGACATGAGAAATGTCTGGATGGTACGGCCGAAGAACTGATACATGAAATACGTCGTGCACACGCGAGAGACTGGGCGGTAAAGCAAGACAGTAAGCAACAGGACCAATCTTCTCGAGAATCTTGAAGGGCCTAACAAAGCGAGGCACCAACTTAGAGCCCTTTCCATAATGGATTGGACTCTTTCATGGACACACACGCAAGAAGACTCTATCGCCTACGGAAAACTGATGATCCACTCTATTTGCATCCACATACTTCTTCTGCCTATCCTGCACTGCCACCAAGTGCTCTCTAATCCTATCAACCTGCTACTCCATATCATGCAACATCTCAGGGCCCAAAGTTACTCTGTCCTCTAGCCGATCCCAACTCAAGGGAGTGCGACATGGTCGCCCATACAATGCCTAGAATGGAGCCATACCGATAGAACTCTGAAAGCCATTATTATAGGCAAACTCTACCAAATAGAGATAGTCCTCCCATCGTGTCTGTTGGTCCATCACATACATACGCAACATGTCTTCGAGGATCTAATTGACCCTCTCAGTCTGTCCATCTGTCTCTGGGTGGTAAGCTGAACTGAAGTTCAACTGTGTTCCCATCGCATGTTGTAATGACGTCCATAGAGCTGAGGTGAACATTGGATCCCTGTCAGAGATAATCCAATGTGGAATACCATGCAACCTCACTATATCCTCCATGAACACCCTAGCTATGGATGATGCAATATAGGAAGAGCGCATAGGTGAGAAGTGTGCTACCTTCGTCAACCTATCCCCTATTACCATAATTGCATCATGCCGTCTCGAAGAGTTAGGTAAACCAACAATGAAATCCAATGAGATTATATCCCATTTCCATTCTGGTACTAAATGTGACTGCAAAAGCCCTGCTGGATGCTGGTGTTCGGCCTTCACCCACTAACACTCAAGACATCTTGACACAGAATCCGCAATATCTCGCTTCATCCCTGGCCAAAAATATAACTGACGCAAATATGCATACATCTTCTTCACCCCTGGATGGGTTGAATAAGGTGCATGATGTGCTTCAGTCATGACCAAAGCATGAAGCTCACATGATGGGGGAACGCATATGCGTCCTGTGTGTCTCAATACCTCATCAACATCTAGAGAGTATCCTGAATATCTACCCTCAAGGGGCCTTCCTGCCTCTATTACCGATCTGACATCCTGATACCAACTGTCGGCTAGGAGGGCAGAAAGAATCTGACTCCGCAAATCAACAATAAGATTCAACTCAGATATCTCATGCCTTCGCCTACTGAGGGCATCTGCAACCACATTCTCCTTCCCTTGGATATACTTCACCTCGAAGTCATATTCACAGAGAAACTCCATCCATCGCATTTGCCTAGCATTAAGGTTAGGCTGCGTGAAGATATACTAAAGGCTCCTATGATCACTATGCAGCTCAAACCTATGCCCAAGAAGAAAGTGCCTCCATCTCGTCAATGCATGAACCACTACTGCCAACTCAAGATCGTGGGTAGGATAGTTTAGCTCATGATCCTTGAGCTTTCGTGACTCATGTGCAATGACGCGACCCTCCTGCATCAATACTGCTCCTAATCCCTCCAAAGACGCATCCGTACAAACTACAAAGTCCCCAATAGGATCCAGTATCGCAAGTATAGGTGCACTGGTCAACTTCCCCTTAAGACACTAAAAGGCGGTCTCACACTTCTCAAACCACTCAAACCTCTTTCCTTTCCTCTGAAGTGAGGTGATAGGGTGCCCTAGCCTCGAAAATTCCTACACAAAACATCTGTAATAACCTGCTAGCCCCATGAAGCTACATATCTCGGCCACATTCGTGGGCGCAGACCAATCTAAGATCGCTTGGATCTTTGCAGGATCCACTGAAATACCCTCTCCAGAGATCATGTGACCAAGGTATTGAACCTCAATCCTAAATAATTCACACTTCGACAAGTTAGCATATAGTTGATTATCTCACAAACACTGCAATACCTATCGCAAGTGCTCCTCATGTTCCTCCATTGTTCTAGAATATACCAAAATATCATCTAGGAACACAAGAACAAACCTGTCAAGGTATGTACGAAATACCCCATTCATAAGACTCATGAACGCTGAGGGTGCATTCGTCAAACCAAATGGCACAACCGTGAACTCATAGTGACCATACCGCATTCAGAACGCGGTCTTATGAATATCTGACTCAAAAATTTGAAGCTAATGATATCCTGACTTGAGATCAATCTTTGAAAAGATGGTAGCACCCTTGATCTAGTTGAATAGATCGTCAATCCTAGGAAGAGGATACCGATTTCTGATGGTCACTTTGTTCAACTATCGGTAATCAATGCATAACCGAAGTGAACCATCCTTCTTCTTTACGAAGATGACAGGTGCTCCCCATGGAGAAACACTAGGGTGAATAAAACCCTTCTCTAGCAATTCCTCAAGCTGCAACTGAAGCTCTTTTAGCTCCTGGGTAGTCATACGATAGGGAGCTCGTGAAATGGGCTCTGATCCAGGTACCAAGTCTATCTTGAAGTCAATGTCCCTCTGAGGAGGCATCCCTGGAATTCGTCTGGAAAGACATCAGAAAACTCCTAAAGGATGGGGTGACTATCAAGAGAAACCTTCTCTTCTCCACCTCCTAGACCCAAATCATCCATGGTAACAGCGAACAATTGGCAACCCTGCCGCAAACACCTTCTCAACTGCATAACTGAGATGATCCTCAAGGAGATCGGCCTCTGAACCCCCACTACCTCTATCTCTCCACCAGATGTCCCAATGCATCTAATCGACTTACGTCGACAATCAATGACTGCACTATGAGCCTCTAGCCAATCCATTCCTATGACAACGTCATAAGAACCCAATGGAATAACATGAAGGTCCAAGGTAGTCTGGAGAGGTCCAACCTCTAACCTACACTCTGGCACAAGGGAAAGGGATGCAACTTTTGCACCCGAAGCTAACTCTACCTGCCACCTATCGGCTTGCTTTACCGCATCCAGTCTACATCGTGCCACGACTGATGAAGAAACAAAGGAATCAGATGCTCCAGAATTAAATAGAATAGAAACGGGGTTACCCCCCAACATACCATAAGCCTCAACGACTATACCTTGGTGCTCTGCCTGGCGGTTGTCAACCGCTGCGAATAATCGATGCCCATGGCCTGCATCTCCTACAGTCGGCTCTGATGCCACTGGTCCCTAAGAATAACCCAATGCGCCCTTATTGGGACACATCCTCGCTATGTGACCCTGTTGGCCACACGCAAAACATCCAGTGCCTCTGCCGAAGCCCCTGCCTGCAGGTGGTTCGCTCGACTACTGCGTACTACCCCTAAAAGAAGAATGAGAACTCTGCGCTGGCTGCTCAGAGTTGAAGTGTCTCATGCACCTCCAACTCCTGTCCCCCTGCCTCTACTGGAAACCCTTCCGTTTCCCCTGGGAACCCTGCTGCTGCTGCTGACCACCCTGAGACGGACTCTACTGAACTCTAGAAGATGCACCTCCCTGAAGCTGACCCCCTCGAGCACTAGTCCCAGCTACTGAACCACTTCCCACCTGCACTCCTACATGACCACCTAAGGCCATCGCCAGGTTCTCCTCAATGAGCCTGGCCTTATCGACCGCCACCTCCATGGTCCTGGGTTCGAAAACCTGCACTCCACCACTGATACGGGCATTTAAGCCCCTGAGAAAATGTTGTACCAACATGCCCTCGTCATCACCTATGCCTGCATACTGTTTGAGCTCGTAGAAACGACGCTCATACATCTCTACTGACATAGTCATCTGTCGAAGGGTGTGGAACTCATCCCCTCGACGCTGCCTCCAATGCTCAGAAAGGAATCTAGCCCGAAACCGCTCTAGGAAAAACTCCCAAGAAACTGTACCAATGTTTAGATGGAGCTTCTACTCCTCTAATCTCCACCAAGTGGAGGAAAATCCCTCAGGTGCATGATAGCACACCAAGCTTGAGTGTTGCTCCCATATGGGTGCATAGCAAAGCACCTAGCCAAATCAATGAGCCATGTCTCTACCTCAAAACCACTGCCTGATCCATCAAAAGTAGGTGGTCGTGCTCTTAGAAAATCCGTCATATGGGCTGCTACCTCTGAATCAGAGTGAACTGGTACCTCTCTCTCTCTAACCACCACTGGCTCTACCTCCTACCTAGGCCCAAGGCGGGCAAGGGTCTCCTCTAACAACTGACGCAACTGAGCGTCTTCAATCCTGGGTGGATCCGGATTCTGATTTCCATCTCCCTGAATATTCTGAGAAGCCTGTTGCTCCTCATGGTCAGAAAAAAGTGGAACATGTGGAGGTGGGTCTTGCTATTCCTCAATGCGACCGCCTAAACGGCCATGTCTACGACCGCCTCCTCTTCCACGCCTGGGAGGAATTATCCTATACAGACACCAAAAAGGCATTAAGCACAACACACAAATAAAATCCACACACCTAAAAGATTAATTGGCTCATCATAATCCCAGAGTACCCAGTGTTTAAACCTGGCTCTGATACCATGTGTAATGCCCCGCCACACAACCTTAGGGGAAGTTGAACCTACAACAATTTCACTACAATTTTTTTTTTTAAACAAAACAAATACATGCCTGATAACAACACAAGCCAACAATCCCCTCAGGTCATGAGACAAAAATTAATTTAATTCACAATTTAAAACAACATGCATGAAATGAAATATAACAACATTCACTTAATCTAATTAAAGCACATACATTCCATACACGAGATTTCCATTAAGACCATGAGATCCTTCATGGTTCCAAGACAAAAGTTATATAATTACAATTACATCTCTCATTCCCAGAATGAGGTAAATCAATGACATGATTGTTTATTACAATTTCCACCTCGGTAAAAATGAGGGGTAAATAAAATACAAAGCACTAGCATAAATAAAACCAAGGTAGCAACTGGAATCCCATGAGCTCTCCAACACAAAAGTCTCGTCCACATAAGTCAATGCCAACACAATGGAGTATGGTGCACGTTCCACCCAACCATGTGATACCCGAAGGCTCACCCCCCATGCTAGGAGATAGTAACAAGGGTTTCAGGGCATGACCAACAACCTCTATACATAGACAACATGACTCAACTGGGTAAGGATACGAACATGACATCACATGACATAAAGGTAACAATGCTTCCAGATTCTAAATACATGAACACATCACGAATACAAACATAGTGCTATCTTAAGAGAAGTGTCATCACAATGTCGCATGGGATATCCTAGCAAGTCTTCCTAGGTCCCGGCCCCCATCTCGAGATATCCTGGTAACCTCTAACGACCCCCGACCCCACATGCAAACCAATGCGGAATCAGTTATCTTTCGAAGGGACAAGATAACGATCTTGCCATTCCAGGCCTTCTCGTCTCATCCCAAGTCTATACAAGCACTTGTGTCCATGAGCGAGGCAAAATTAATCTTTTTAAATGTTGGTACCACCTATGCTAATTGATTGGTTTAAGTTTTCACTAAATTAACCAACTTACATTGAGATCTCCTGGCACCACTTTGTGTGCCGGCCCTCAATGCAAGCCACTTCTCTAAGACAACACGTGGAACTATGCCACCCCCAAAGGGTACTCAAGTGCAACCTAGGGATAATGAATCCCTAAACAAGACATGAAGTCAACCTATCCCATCCAAGATAACTGGGTTTAACTGGACACATTGCATGCACTACTCAAGGTAAACCAGGGTTGATCAATATAAAAACAACTCAAGCCACATAAAATAAAGTCCTATCTGGAAGACTTACATAACACTGACTAGATTGTCCCACACCAAGAAGAAGCATCATAAGCAATATAAAGCAAACTACTTTAGGATTTCATAAATCTGATTCACTCAATGCCTTGGTGCATTACTCAAATTAAATAAAATCAATTTTGGTACAATTACATGAGTGATCTAATGTATTGCACTTATTTCCGTAATCTACGCTTGATCATTAAATCATAATGCAAAATTCTCATAATGATAATAACTCCATATACATTGCCAAGAATAACTTGATGGTAATACACAATTATCATTTCAAAAAAGAAAGAAAACATATATATACAAATTGCGTATACTCGACGTATATATAATACTACGCATTATATATATAATTAACACTTAACTAAGTTTTACTTTAATATTAAAATTTTCCGAAATAAACCATATTGCATTATTTCATTATTTAAAATATAATAAAAATATATTTCAATATATATATAATATATATACATTAAAATAATTATATATATATATATATAACTCATATATATTAAATATATTAATTATATGTTTAGATAATAAATAATTATTATTTAATAAAACATTGAAATTCTGAATATTTATATATATATATATATATATTAAATATGATATATATATATAATATAATATAATATATATATATTATATTTAATATAATATATATAAATAAAATAAAATAAATGAAATATATTAAAAAAAACAAAAATGAAACAGGCTTTTATAAACCCGAACACCCACGCCGCCCAGGAAGCCACGACAGGGGAGACGTAGATCTCCCTGTAGCCGCGGCCTCCCTGCGCTGGGGGCGACGCTGCCAGGGAAGGCAGCGGCGCTGCCTTCACTGGCAGCGCCTCCCTCCATGGGAGCGGCGACCAGTGAAGCTGCGCCGCCCACGCACCAGGGTTTCACCCCGACTAAAATTTAATAACATTTACACATTATATATGCAATATATATGCATATATATATGTATATACACTCAAAGTTATACATATATATGCATATATATAAGCATATATATACACACAGTCATACTACATGACTGTAAAAATATTCTTGCTCAATACCCAGATTGGGAATTTGAGAAACAAAATGAATTCTCATAGAAGCATCACAATTTAACACAATAGTTCCAAAATTTCACCCAAATGAAATAAAAATTTCCCAACAAAACAAGTTTTCAACAAAACCCATTTGAAATATCCAATCTGTTTCAAATTTCTCAATGATGGATTGAATAAAATTTCTAGTTCATCTTGTTTTCTCCAAAAAAATTGTTTTTTGCAAAACCCTTCTATTCAAGTTGAATGGAGATTCCAATCATGGTTTAAAATCTAAAGTTTGAATTTTCCAAAACTAAATTTGAGCCATTTCCAAACAAGATTGTTGAAATAAAATTTGCATAGAGAAGGGAAAATAAGGAACCTTTTGTTTTCTCCAAGTTTTTGTAGAGTCCTTTAATGGAGGTTGTGCTCCTTCAAATCTTCTCCTCCACCAATCTTTTACAATCCTTCTTCAACAATTTCTCCAAAATCTTTCCAAGTTTTTTTTCTTGCTCTCTCTCAAATTACCAATTTTTTTAAAAACCAGATCCTTTTTTTTTTAAAAAAGAATACATTTTCCTTATGGCCTCCAAAAAAATGTCAAACCCCTAATTTAGCCACCCACCAAAAGTTATTGCAATTTAGATATTTTTGGATATTTCATTTTTTTTTTTTGAAATTAATAAAACAACTTTATTTTCCCTTTTCAAATGCATAATACTCATTTAAAAAAAAAACCAAATTCCATTTACCCCACAATGCTAACTAAATTCATTTTATTTCACAAAATTGAATCCAACTATTACATTTAAAACAAATCATTTTTAATTTTATTTTCTTACATGAGGAATGCAATACAACTTCTAAAGTATTTTTTTTTTGTCTCATTATTTAATAATGCTAACACAATTGGACTAATTTAATTAATCCACAATAAATCTAATTCACGGTTAGATTATTCATCAATTGCATTAAATCACTAATTACTTAATAAGCACTCTATTATGAATTTTGGCAATAAAATTAAATAAAGCAACACCATTTCACTAGGAAATTTAAATCATGCAAGCAAAGGGAGACGAGATGACAAGACAAATAGCTTATCCCAACTGACAACCTGACAACCCACTATGGCTAGGGTGATGTCACGACACAGAAACCCAAGCTACTATCTCCCAATCATTTCCGTTGAACAAGGGACATGCTCAGACCTGCGAAATCAGGTGGAGTCAATGTCCTGTACCTGCATCCTACACACAACATGAGTGTCGAACATGCATACATATATATATAAACATCAAAACACACCGTGAAGAGGAAATCACGGAATCACAGGGCACTCGCGTGCGAGTGATGTGATCCCATCCCCTTCACCAATACAATATCGCTAACTGACGCCTCTAATCATTAATTGCAAAATCAAAACATAAAGCATCAATAATTCATATACATGATAATTTAATCCACAACATGAAATAATAACATCATCTAATAAAAGTACCATCACCTCAAAACATAATGTTTACATCGCTTAATAATTAGTGATCAAAAGTAACCAAGTTTATAACTAGCGTGCTAACAAGGCAAAATATACATAACGAACACTGTTCGATCAAAAGAACAAAATGGAGGGGTGTTACACGTACGAAAGAAAAAATATTCATGAGTAAATAACTAATAGGGGATAGTGTGTTTTCCAACACTATAAATAATGTTAGGGTTTTATTTGTTTTGATTAGATGAATAAAGTGATATTTCATTTTTAGTATACCAAAGAGTTGTTCTAAAATTCGAAGGTGGAATTCATTACATTCTTGGTGTGTATGAAACAAAAACTGTTCATGAGGAAATAACTGATAGGGGATAGTGTGTTTTCCAACAATGCAAATAATGTGAGAATTTTATTTGTTTCTATCAAATGAATAAAGTGAAATTCTATTTTTAGTGTACCAAAGAGTTCAAAAACTTTAAGGTGAAATTTATTACATTCTTGGTGCGTACAAAGAAAAAAAAATCATGAGGAAATAACAACAAAGGATAGTTTGTTTTCCAACATTAGAAATAATGTGAGCATTTTATGTGTTCTGATCAAATGAATAAAGTGAAATGCCATTTTTAATGTACCAAAGAGTTTTTCTAAAATTTGAAGGTTGGATTCATTACATTCTTGGTGTGTATGAAATGATAAATTATCATGAGGAAATAACTGATAGGGGATAGTGTTCTTACCAACACTGCAAATAATGTGAGCATTTTATTTCTTCTGATCAAATGAATTAAAATTGAAATTCCATTTTTAGTGTACCAAAGAGTTCTAAAATTTGAAGGTAGAATTCATTGCATTCTTGGTGCATGCAAAACAAAAAAGATCATTAGGAAATAACTAAGAGGGGATAGTGTGTTTTCCAACACTTCACATAATGTGAGAATTTATTTGTTCCAATTAGATGAATAAAGTGAAATGTCATTTTTAGTGTACCTAAGAGTTGTTCTAAAATTTGAAGGTGGGATTCATTACATTCTTGGTTCATACAAAAAAAAAATCATGAGGAAATAACTAAGATGGCACAGTCTTCTTTCCAACATTGCAAATAGTTGCCAACATAGATAGATACATATACATACACACAACATTTATCATTGTACTAAATTGAATACCATGTATGCATAGTCTATTCAATACCATTGAATGGTTTATTCAAAAAAATTGAGCTCAAAAAATTTAAATGCCAATTTTTTATTTCATTTATAAGCAAGCTACCATAAACAATAAGATTTAGGTGGCATTGCCTACCATTATTTCACATTGTTTTAATGTAATTATATAGTGAAATGAAAAGTATTATATGAAATGTTTAAAAACATAGTGTTCAAACATATGAAAATAATAAATGTCTACACCATAATTGTTCAATAATTAAATGATGAAACCCACAATGTACAATGAGTATCATTAGCCTGTCTCATCACCTCCTACAGTGCCTATTCTTTGCAATTGAGGAGATTCCTTCATAAAATTTGGTCAGCTTCTTTGGGTTCTTGTGCATTTTAGGAGGGGTGATTCTATTTCCATGAACCCTCATAGATGATGATCATGAAACAATAGATTTCTAGAGAGGATGTGCTTTGACCTTCATACTTTGAACACCTTAAGCCTATAAGAAACACTTGAATAATTATCATATGGATGGAAAAAAAATATAAGGTAGTATGATATATATGGAAATAAATTATTTATATGTACCTTCGAAAGAGAAGGCCTCAAGCCAGAGAGCTTCCATATCATGAATTTTCCCATGCATTGTTTGATAGACTATATGAAAGCATCAGGATAAGGCAATGTGTGGTCATCATCAATGGCCTTAACATTGTTGACTCTCACACAACCTTGTGGGAGTCAAATGTGGTGGTAACTAGCATCTCTACCGACATCATTTACAATGCTTTTTTAACCAATTTATGTCATCACCAAAGGTCAATGTGATCATCAACCTTAAAAGTGATGTCGTCGATATCTATCCTCTCTTCATTAATAGGATTTGGCTACAATGGAAATTTCATTAACATCAATCATAATTCAAGAAATAGTAAAGGATTCATAAATAAATTGGAATAGAATCATGGAAGTGTGTTGTGTCAATATCGATATAGATGGTAGGCCACTGCTCTCCCCATCCCCATGTCCATCTTTATTACCCTATCTTACTTTTAGGCCAGTGTTATCCCTATCCACATGTCCATCTCTATTACTATCTCCTAGTTCCATTGCAACTACATCACTAATAATCTCAAAGCTCATGTTTTTGAAAATCATGCATGTCAAATAACATTCCTATCTTGAAAAACATAGAAGAGGTGTGGGAAGAAAAAGAAGAAAAGAAAAATTTACAAATTTAGACAAAAATACAAAAATATGTGTAAAATTAAATGAAAATGTACACTTCAGATAGTTGAAGTCATATGAATCTAGTGAACACCTTCTTTCTCTTATCAATGTGATTGAGCATTTCTCCTTGATGTTGTATAATAGAATTATTACCATCCTAGGAGGGAAAGTTCCAACCAAACCCAAATACACTCACAATGTACAAAGAAATCTTGTTTTTTATGTATATTCTTTCATGCAATACATGCCAAACATTTCACAAAAGGAGATACATACACAAACAAGATAATTTGAAACTGCCATCTCTAATAAATGTACACAGGGAAAGGAGATACTGCACTTTAGATTGGTGAACTCATAGGAATACAATGCTCACCATTATATTTTTTTTCTCACCACTTTTCAATTTATTTTCCCATACTTGAGAAAGAGGACTATGGTCATCCTAGTACGTAAATGTGAAAAACATAAAAAAATTAATAACGTGTAATTGCTACTTGTAATCAATAAATCAAAATAGATACTTACTAATTCATTCACCACTCATTTTCTCCCCTTTGCAAGGACCCTTTCTTCTTTGTTTCCCTCCCAAGGCACATTTTCCAATGCCAATTGGACACTACTCGACTCGGGGCAAGCACTTCATTGTTCATCGTTGCCCTATAATAGCAAGAATTGAAACATCACATCAAATTCAGATGCATACAACCAATTCATTGAAATAATCAAAACAAACATTAAACAAAAGATTTGTAAATCACTTTTTCTTCTAGTTTCTTCATGTTAAAGTGTCTTGGAACTTTTGAGCATGTATGCTCCTTCTTCTTCTCAAAGTTAGATGGTGGGTTGGGAGGAACAACAACATCTTGTGCTTTCATGGGCACTACTTCATCTTCCAAATCAACAACACCATACTCGAGGCCAATACTTCACTATTCATCCTTGCCTTATAATAGTAGGAATTGAAACATCACATCAAATTTAGATTCATGCAACCAATTCGATGAAATAATTAAAAACATTAAACAAAATATTTTGAAATCATCATTTATTTTTGTTTCTTCATGTGAGGGCACCTTGAAAATTTTGACCATGTATGCTCCTTCTTCTCAATGTTAAATGATGGGTTGGGAAGAACAAAATCATCTTTTTCTTTCATGGGCATTGCTTTTTCTTCCAAATCAATAATACCCTACTCAGGGCCAACACTTCTTTGTTCATCATTGCCTTGTAATATATGAATTGAAATGTCACATCAAATTTATATGCATGTACCCAATTAATTGAAATAATCAAAATAAACTTTAAACAAAATATTTAAAAATCATTATTTCTTCTAGTTTCTTCATGTGAGGGTTAGATGATAGGTTGGGAGGAATAAAATCTTGTGCTTTCATAGGTACTACTTCATCTTTCAAATGAACAATACCCTACTCGAGGTTAGAAACCTCTTGTTGACCATCACCCTATCATGTCATGTAATTTAGCATTACACAAACCTTGTATGTATCAAAAAGGAAAAAATGAACCAACCAAAATTCAAATTTAACAATTCAATTCCACATTACCATTCTATCCATTCTCTTTGTCTTCTTTCATCCTTCCTCTCCTCATTATTGTATTTTCACATTTTCTCCATCACCTTATCCTTCCTTAGGAAGTAGAAAAAAGTTTTCCTTACCATACTTGTGACCATGCTCATAGTATAGGATAAATACACTAGATCCATATGGATTTGAGGCATATTTGATCCACTAATCCATGATCCCAATAAGATATTTGAAACCACCAAAATGATTAAACCATTAAATTAAGCAAGCTATAAACACATAAGATTAAAAGAAACCTATTCTAATACTTCGAATCTTATCCTATTGGGAGATTGGTGTCACATTGATGTGGAATAGCAACCCTTTCCCAATCCCTTGGATAATGAGCTTGTTTCAATCAATTTTATTGAAGAAAACTAATGAAACTAATGAAATATGTGTTGTAAAACATGATGAAAGCTATTTTAACATGATAAATGTTATGATGATCGATGTAAGTGTATACAAAGCTATTCTAAATGTATGAAAGATTAAAACCCTAATTTCAAAATATACTAAATGGATGCAACTAAATTACCATGGAAGCCACTAATGGATGCTCTAAGAAAATATGCATGTAAAATGACCTAAAATGATTTTAAAACACAAAATTTGAATGCAAATGGATTTGATTTTCAATAACATAAGTTTTCTATGAAAAGGTGGATCCCTATTCAATAGATGCAAGGTCTATTTATAGAATAGGAAAAATGAAACCGATGGTCAAGATTGAAAGAATCAATCAATGGTTAGGATGGAAGGAAGATGGAGCCATGGATCATGGATTCCCATCAAGGGTTGAGGATACATGATGATATTTAATCAATGGTCCATAATCATGAAAAGAAGCATACTTTCAAAACTTGCTCAATAAGTTTGTTGAAAGTTTGTTACAAGGAAGAATATTCATTTTTCAAATGAGGGAAAGAATATTCTATGAGAATATTCCATTTTGTAAGAAAATTAACATTTAGTTAATTGAAATCAAATTTTAATGTGCAAAAGGGGAAGGAATATTCCATCAAAATATTCTCTTTTGGAGGAATGTGCAAAGGAAGAATATTCTCAAGGAATATTCCCTTGCAAGTGGGAAAGTTAGAATTAATTAGTAATTTGATCATTAAAACAAAGTTTCAATTATGCTAATTAGGGGAATTTAGGATATTCATTAAAGAATTAACCTATTTAATGAAAAGAGGTCAAAATGACATTATTTTTAAGTGTCTACATTACTTTCTACAAACCCTTTCAATAACACATCTATGCTAGATAGTATACCATATCTTCAGTTGGTACTTCGTATTATCCAACTTAGTTTGAAGATAATTTTTCAATTTTTTCAGGGGGAGGAGGGGGCATTTTGGTTCCCCCCAACACAATTCAACCATGATTTGGTGGCATGAGAATAGGATGATGTTGATCCAAAATCCTATGCATGTTGAATACTCTCTAATCATGAAATTTTCTCGTACATTTATGATAAATAAAGTAATATACATTTCTCTAGTTCTCCACTTGTCTTGTGTATATAGAAACAACCTACACAACATATTCAAAAAATAAAATAGCTTAATATATTTGATATTGCATTTATTCAAAGATTTATTGATTCAATTATGTACATTTTTTTACATCAACATTTCAAATCATACTTCGTGATTCGTCATCAAGATCAAAGTAGAGAGAAAGGAGAAAATAGAAATGTTGTAGACTAAGATCATACTTTTAAGAGAGTGAAAGGAGAGAATACTGCACATGGGCCAAGAGAGAAGTCAAAGAATTATAGAAATATCTTTGTAACTCACACCCCTCCCCCCTCCTTTTAATTTTAATTTTCCTTTTTTTTTATTTACCAAGAAAATAATAGTGATCTTTGTAAATCACCCCCCTCCCCCTCATTTTTATTTTTATTTTTTCCTTTATTTTGATTTTTCAACAATTATTTGACTTGTCTCTTTTTTCTCATGTGCAGCCTTCTCTCCCTTCTCTCTCTTAAAAGAATGATCTTGTTCTGCAACATTTATATTATCTCCTTTCTTTCTTCTTTCATCATTATGATGGATCACAAAGTGTGATCCAAAATGTTGATATAAAAAATTGTACACAATCGAATCCAAAAATATTTGAACAAATGCAATATAGATTGTGGAAATCTAATATCATTAATATTTGATATTACAATAAATTAAATGCACAACATATAGAAACATCCAAATGATTTAATAATTGAGTTATTATATCTACCTTCCCATCATCCACATCACCATGTGCTTCATTCACACCCTCCCCATCCTTAGGGTCACCCTATGCACCCTCTTCCTCTTTATTGTACACAATGACAAGAGCATGATAGTCTCCTTGATTATTGACATAAATCAAAGGAATGATATACTATCAAAACCATTATATTTGTAATAGAAATGAAATTTTCTAAATAAAATTTTAAATCATTGTGATTAATGCATTGGAAGGAAAGGGTAATTGGAAGTTCACAATCAATTATTGAACATTTTTTTCCTCAACATTCATTATTCTCCTAAATTGAGGGGGCCTCTTTACAATCTTTATTTCCTTCTAATTAAAACATCCTAATTTCTAGTCAGCATCACAAATATTTTTTAGAGATTAAAATTAAACATTCAAATGCATCTTGTAATTTGTGTATCTTATCTGCATGTCTATCAAACATGACTGTCCTAAATGAGATGCACCACTACACACCTTGTCAAGTGTTCCAACCACCTCAACAACATTCATCACTATATGAAGCACTTTCCCTTTAAAAGTGTGCATCCCTAGTTGGTTGTAAAATGTAAAAAGGTTGAAAGTGTTATAGATAATTAAAGTTTCAAAATTTATTGCACCATCTATTGTAAGCAAACATATAATTTCTCAATAATAAGAGGAATTCAAAATGAAATTTTTAATCTACATAAGACTTGTGATAAATTTTGAAAGTTCCTTTCATTATATTCTATCTATATAAATAAAAAAAGGTTTTTAATAAATTCATATTGTCAAAAAAATACAAGCTAGAAAAGAGATGGTGTTATGAAACCTACAACCCACATAGTGTTGTACAACCGTATACACATAAAAACTCCATTAGTTAGTCACCCCTTAGCAAAATTTGGTTTCAATTATGTATCCACCAAGTGCAGAATGAAATAACTCACAACCCACTATATTTTCCAACTTGTAATTATTTTGTGCATTTATTTTTCAATCACATGAAGATATTGAATTGCAATTTTTACCATAATTAATAGTTGTGGTGAAATTTTAATTTTCCTTTCATTACATTTATACTATCTAAATAAATAAAGCTTTTCAAGATATTCATATTGTTTATAAAAATTCCTGGTTGGAAAACACTAGGTGTTATGAAACATGCAACTAACATACTATTCTAAAACCCTTTATAAGTAACAACCTAATTAGTTAGTCAACCCTCACCTCAATTTGGTATGTTTTGTGATTCTCTTGGGAACCTTCTGCTTTGTAGATAGCACAAATACAATGAAATTAGAAACCACTAGGTGCCAAGAAACTTGCAACCCACATAGTATTGTAAAAACCTTTACAAATAATAACCCAATTGGTTTGTCACCCCTCCACTCAATTTGGTTAGCTTTATGTATCCCCCACTTGTAACTCCTCCCTGTGCTCTCAACCTTTTAGATTTAAACATGCAAAGTGAAACAACTAACAACTTGTAATACCCCCATGTTTCTGATACTATTTACTACTATTTGTTACTCTTGTGTGTTAGTGTGATACTGATTTGTGATGGTGATTCATTCACCGACCTTGTGTGTGCAGATGCATAGTTTAGTTAATTGCTGTTTGTGACATTATTATTATAATTTATAATACTTTATGTGGTGATTGGATTATTTTATTAATGCAATGGTTTTTCATTAGTATTATAGATGTTGATGTGACAATTCTATGATGATGTTAATTGAATTCAATATTATATTATGATGCAGTAGATAAGTAATCATGTTATCATATGATCAGTTTGTTTAGAATGTTATTTCATCATTGATATTGTAATTGTTAGAATACCTTAGGTGAGAGGACAGTGTAGCATCACTCATTCACGAGGGCCCTACTACGCTGCAATTCCTTCTCACAATATGATATTTTCGATTATATATATATATATACATGTGCTACTTGACGTTTATTTGGATGCAGGATTGCAGGAATAAGTCTTGATTCCACCTGCTTCAACAGGACAAGGTGAGCATTAAATTTACCCAACGGTTAAAATGTTGGAAAAGGGAGTAGATTTGGAAGTGTCCCCGTCCCAAGTCTGTCGTCTTGTTGTAAGTTATTGTGTCATGACTGAAGTTTTTGTCCTCGTTGATTGTGTAGTTTGATTGTTGAGTATTCATTTTATTTATGGTTAGTGTTTAATTAATTAATCTTATTTTATAAGATAATTAATTAACATTGCATTGTTACTTGATTTAATTGTGAGTTAGTTAAATGTTAAATTTAATTATATTGTAAATTAAAAAGTATTTAATTAATTAAAGTGCAATAAATTTAATTAAAGTAATATTGATGAGGATAATTAAATATTATCTTTTTATTGATATTAAATTAGAAAACCATGTGTGGATAATATCTTGATTAAATAAATTATTTTAATTAAAATTGTAGATAAGTTGTGTTTTTAAAAGCTGGAAAAAGGACCAATAAGGGAGGAGGATTTTTGAGAAATTTTTTTTGAAAAGCTTTATTGATTTTTATTTAGTATGCAAGATTTTTGGAATAAACTGTGTGTGATTTTTATATCATCAACGTTTCGGATCATACTCCATGATCCATCATCAGGATGATTAGCAGTAGAGTGATTTTTATTTATTATTTATTATTATTGAGAGAGAGGGGTTCAGAGACAAATTTTTTCTCTGTTGTTTTTGGGGTCTGTAAAAGAAAAGAAAAAGGAAAATAGTTTGTTTGTGCTTCTGGGGAAAATAATTGTTTTGGAAGAAAGATAGATTGGAAAAAGAGAGTTGCAGGAGGGAAACGAGAGGAGGCTTCAGAAGGGATTTGGCTTTGAACGAAGGACTCCAGGTTTTCTTTTGTAATTTATTATTATTTTATTATTGTTTTATAAACAAAATCTGGCTTACTGTGCTTAAAAGAAATTCATTGATATAAGTTCTATGATTTGAAAACTTGTTTGTATTAAAACCTTCAAATCTTCTATGAAAAAATTTTTTACTAGATTCTTCTCGAAATTCTTCAATATAGTTTAGTAGTGAAAATTATTGTTTTGAAATAAAAAAATCCTTTATGATTGAAGATCAAATTTACATGTTAGAGCTATGTTAAGTTTATGGAAAAATCTGTTGTTAGATTGTTGTTCTGAATATTCTAGTTATATATTATATATATATATTATACAAAGATTAAATATACATATATGTTATTTTTCTGATTGAATTATTTAAATGTAAATAAATAATTAAATTAATAAATAAATGATTATACTCTGTATTTGAAGGAATTGAAATTATATATATAAATACTGTTCTTTTTATATAATAATAATAATAATAATAATAATAATAATAATAATACAAATCAATAAGTCGGGGTTCAGATTTCAAGGTATTGTATCGAATTAAATATGATGAAAAATAAAAATAAAAATTGTTTTTTATTTTTAATTCTTTGTTTCGCTTTTCTTTTGAAACCAAAATTAAAAAATGTATATATATAAATAATATATATATATATATATATATAAATATAAAATAAAGTAGAAATTAAAAAAAATAATAATAAAAATTAATTGTATTAGGGAGGGGATGGCCATGCCATACCCCTGTACCCTCCCCTGCGTGGTGTTAGGGTTGCAGTAGTCATGGACTGCCATACCCAGCAGCCCAAGTGGCTGCTGTGCGTAACCATTGGGGAGGCCGCGACCTCCCTAATGGGAGGTACGCAACCTCCTCAATGGAGGCATACCCTATTAGTTTATTTTATTTCTTTATAATTTTTGATTTTGTAAAATTTTGTAAATTTAATTAAATTTAAATTTAAATTTAATTTTAAGGTTTAATATATATGTCATGGTGAGTATTTTTTTAATTATGTTCTAAAATATATTATTATTTACATATTTATATATTATTTGTTATTTTTTATAATATAATTTAAAGGTAGGATTTTAATAGATGTGTTTTTAATTTATTATTATATATGTGTGTGTGTGTGTGTGTATACACATAAATATATATAATATGGATATATATGTTGGGATTATAAATTTAATATGATCATTTTTACAAGTTATGGTATTATAGTGTAACTAAGAAAATTTGGAATAAGCTATGTGATTATAAATAAATTGAGTAGTGCAACGTTATAGTGTAATTGTGTGAATTAGATATAAATTGTGCTTTGAATTTAATCGAATATTCTCGAGTTGTTGATCTATTTATTTGATGAGATTTGTTATTCATTGTAAATTTTTATATGGTGTTGTTGATGTGTCGATTACTCTTGAGGTTATTCATTTTATTTAAATTATATTTTCTTTAATTTGGGTTTAGGTCATGTAGAAAACCCTAGAGTTAACTTATCCAGTTATAGCAACCTAAGTTGTGTTTAGGACTTCCAAAGGTGGGATTATTGATATTGCTTTGATTTTGGTATGTTTGGGTCTATGGTTGTAAATGGTGTACATGTGGAATTATGTTGATTGTGGATGTGTTTCATATGTCTTAGCGAGATGGTTATGCCTCGCGGATGATCCATTTGATTGGTTCAGTACTTATTGTAAAATAGTCTTGTTGTGTTGGATATTTTTGTGTTGAGTGTTTAGAGAGAGTGGCTCTAAGTGGGGGTCGATGCACAAAGGGGCTATCAGGGTAACCCACATAGAGTTAGATTAATTAGTGATAACCTAAGTAATAAATCATGGGTGGGTTTAAACATTAATAAGATAATTGTGATGCCTCGTCTGCCTGTTAGTGATATCATAGACTAAAGGGGACTGAGAAGGCCGTGGTTGGCAAGATCGTTGCCTTGTCTTCATGAAAGGTTAACGATTCTGCATGAGTAACCCTATGGAGGGGTGCCATGAGATAGGCTGTTAGGAGAACCATAGATGGAGGCGACACCTTAACTAGGATGTCACGATAATCCATGTAGAGATGGAGGCGGCACCTTGTGATAGGTTGTCTAGATAATCCATGTGAAACCATGCGATGACACTCTCCTCTAACATTCCATTTGTGTTATTTTATTGAAGTCCTCTGGAAGTGGTTTGTTGTTTTTTCATTGGTTATTTTTAGAAGAATTCTTTGATTTTATGTCTTGAGTTTTATTGATGTTGTGTTTGGGACTAGTTGTTATTTTGGAAAGTGGTTTATTGCTATGTTCAGAAGTGGTTTGTTGTTATGCCTTTTGGTTTTATCGTTGCTTGTTTTCTATGTGGTCTTTGATGTTAAGTTGTCTATCTAGAGTTAGTCTTGTGTTATTGTTAGACATGCTTGGTCAGGGATCCTTCCTTGTCTACTCCCAGCACGGGGGTGGTTGGGTGGAACGTGCTTCGCACCCCATTGGGTTCCCTTTGGTTGTAGATGTATCTTTTATTGCAGGATTTTGCAGATGTTGTTGATCCATTGTTCTTTGTTATAGATGTATGTTTATGCTTCAAATGTAATGTATTTATTGATGTATCATCTCCCATGTGTGTTGGGATGACCCTGATGTAATTTGTATATGTGGTTATTGAGATGTATTTTCAGACAGTTGTATTGTACTATCATATTGATGTAATGTTACTCAGGTCATGTAATCATTTAGGAACGATCATTTGTAATAGTTTATGTTGTGTTATATCTGTGGAAATATAAATGCTTCATATCTTTATAATTTCATTCATTGTCATATGTACATATGTTATTAATATGGATATAGTTAATGGATATTTTAAATGATGATATGAGAATGAATGGATTTACGTAATTGTTTAATTATTGTTATCTTATTATCTTTGTTATGGGTTAGTGTAGTAATGTCCACGAGTACCCTAAGGGAATTAGTTGTGCAACTTTGTACAATGTAATATTGTTATACTTGGTTGCAATCTTATGTTCTTTAAAAAAAAAATTGTTGCGTCTTTATCAAGTTCCTTCGGGGTTCGCACAGCGGGGCGTTACACAACCCACATTTTTTTTCCAATATGCAATTGTTTTTTCCATTTTTTGTTTCAATCATGTGAAGAAATTGAAATACAATTTATACAATCACTAAGAGTTGTTATACATTTTCAAGGTGAACTTCATTACATTCTTACTAACTATGAAATAAAGGGCTTCCAAGACATTCATACTTTTTCCTATCGTAGAATGCCTTTTGGTTAAGTCAACACCAGTGCCATGTTTCAACATGTAATGGACTTAGTCTACTAATATTTCATGGGTAGATTTATTGTTGTTATCTTGAAAATATAACAATATTTTCTAAAAGTCATCAAGATCACTTCAATCATTTTTGTCAAGTTATATAGTGGTGTTGACAACATGGAATTTACCTTAACCCTAAGAAGTCAATTTTTGGGGTCACTAAAGGTAAATTACTTGGTCACATTGTGTCCAAGGAGAGTATCAAGATTGATCCTAAAAGGGTCAAAGAAATTAAGCTCTTACTTTTCCTATGAGTAAGAAATAAGTTCATTCTTTCTTCAGAAAGGTGAATTTCCTATGAAGGTTTGTCCCCAACTTCATGGAGAAGACATGTCATATCATGGATATGACGAAGGGAAAGAATTATTTTCATTGGAGCATAGAAGGTAAAGATTTGTTTGGTGATATGAAAGAAGCTATTATGCATGCACTTGCTCTACCAAAATTACACTAAAGAGTTTATTATATATAGTTATGCTTCAGATCATATACTTTCAACAATAATAGTGCAATAGAATAGTGAGGGGTTTGATTCCCCTATTCCATTCATGAGTTTTCCTTTAAAGGCTCATGAATTGAAGTATTCTCAAATGGAAAAAAATGTATTTTCTATGGTAAAGGAAGTGAAGCATTTTTGGTTCTACATACTTAACTCCCATATCATTGCACTAGGGTAAAATTCTATAGTCAAGTCAATCTTGACACAAGAGTTTGGTACCAAACAGGGCAATTGGATTTCTAAAATTCAAAAGTATGATATGGAGATCAAGCCCACCAAATTGGTGTGTGGGAAAGGTTTGTGCCAACTTATTACTGACAATAAGCCGGATGAAGTTTCTAATTATGAAAAGGTAAGCACCAAAGACATTCCTATAGTTCTATTTGTTAGTAGAATTGATGAATGGTATTCCAACATTGCTTACTTTCTAATTTATGGAGAATGTCTGAAGCATATAACATATAAGGAGAAAAGTACAATTAAGATCAAAGCAAAAAATTTTATCTTATGGGATATTTTTTTGTAAAAGAGGGCTAGATTGATAGTACTTTTCTATGTTGAGTTGAAAAAGAACAACATAGCAAGTTGTTGGAATCTTTCCACAACTTGGCATGTGGTGGAAATTTTTCTATACTAGTGATAGTTGAAATAATCTTGTGAGATAAGTACTACAAGCCTATATTTCTCTAGGACACATATAATTGGGTAAGAAAGTGTGAACTATGCCAACAAGTTGTAGGTAAGCCCAAGTTAGCTGCTCTTCCCCTAAATTTAGTCATCATTGAGGACCCTTCCAACAATGGGGTATTGAATTCATTAACACTATTAATACACCTTTCAATACAAGACACACATATGTCCTCACAACTACCAATCACTTCACTAAGTGGGTGGAGGCTATTCTGGTAAAGCATGCTACTTTGAAGGTGGTATGTAATTTCCTCAAAGAAAATATTATTTCGCAATTCAATGTTCTGAACAAAATCATAGTAAACAATGCTACTTCATTCTCGTCAAGTGATATCACAGAGTTTCATTTTGAGCATGGGATCATGTTCTCATATTCTTCATATTATTACCCTCAAGGTAATGGTGATGTAAAATCCAACAATAATAAATTGGTCACTATCATTTGAAAGCTAGTTGAGGAGAGTTCTAGAGATCATGGAACAAGGTGTTGTATGATGCTTTGTGTGCTAATAGAATTACACCCAAATGGGAAATAGGCATGTCACCTTTCCAACTCGTATATGGGTTGAATGTAGAGATTCAAATCACCTTGGAATTTATCACATTAAAATTGGCTAAGGCCATACAAGACGAGAAATTTGCTAGTTATGTGAACAAGCATACTATGTACCTCACTAAGTTGGAGGAGAAGTGCATTCAAGTGGTGGAATGTATTATGAAACACCAAGATCAAGTGAAGAATCTTTTCAACAACAAAGAAAAGTCTTGATATTTCTATGTTGGAGATCTAGCTCTCTTGTGGGACAAGAGAAGAGAACCTAAAGGTATGCATGGGAAGTTTGAATCATTATGGAGAGATCCATTCAAGATTCACCAGATTTTTGGTGAAACTAGTTTCTTGCTCACATACCAAGATGGAACTCCATTTTTACTAGCACATAATAGAAAACATCTAAAGCACTTCACTTAGTGAGGTGACAACTGAGTTTTGTAAATACTTGTATAGTTTTTGAATCTTTTTCTTTTGAGTATTTTTGTTTTGTCACTTGATTCTATGCCCAATGGATGGATGAAGGCACTTATAGACTAGAATTCTTCTCCCTTTGATCATTTCAAAGGATGATTGTAGGAAGCTCCCCAATTAGAGCTAGTTGTTATCCTCAAATTCAACTACACTCAATTTGTGTGATAATCCTATGAAACTTTTTCATTTTACATCCCACACTCTAAGCATGCAAAATGAGGTGAATTGCAATGGTCCTCATGTGTGGTCCCATAGCCTCACAACATCATTATGAGCACTAACCATTTTCATTTCATTAAAATTCACCTTTTGAACCAAGTTGTGAAATTTTAGTTTTAGAGTTAGAAAAATTTTCCAACACTTGCAAAAGTGTTGAATTTCAATGCCCCTACAAGTCAAAATGCAAAAATTAAAAAGGTTGCAAAGTGACTGAATTTTAGTGACCTTGAATGTTATTTACTAAGTTTTAAAGTTGCATATGTGCTGAAAATATCTGACTCTGCAACTCGATGTTCACACAAGTCGGCATTAAATGTAGTTTTAATGGCTTTTTTAATCAATTTTTTCTTTATTTTATTTCATTTTTTATTTACATTTTCCCTATCATTCTCATCTACACATTCATTGTGAGTCTTGGCCTACTTGTCTTCCAATTCTACGTAGATTTACATCTAGTTTTCTTGTCATTTCTAGGGTTTCCATCATCTCTTTCTTTGAGGGTATGTAAAATGTGTCATGCTTTGTTTCTTAATTTATTGTTATTTATAAATTTTGTATGTCTAAGGATTTTGATCAATATTTATTTGTCTTTATGTATATAATTTTTTTTAATCATTTTTATTTTAGTTTAGATTAAAAGGTTTTTATATGTTCACTATTCTTTTATTTATTGGTGGACATTTTTGTGAAGCCTTAGTGTAAAAACTAATTTTCCTATTAACAATGAGAGGTTTATTCATGTTTAGGTCTATGCAACATGAGGTTCAATCTCATGATGCATAGGGATAACCATATGAAATCCCCCATTAAACTCATGAGGGCTTCACCTGGCTTAACTTTTGTTGTATGCATTTCCATGGACTTTCACTTAAGATCAAATAACCATACTAAAACTAAAAGAAATCTACCATGAAAATTCAGTGTGTTTTACCAACAAAGAAAAACATAGTTCATTTCAAAATTCCTCTACATGTCATGTAATGTCAAGGTTTTTCACCAATAGAACATAACTTTAATGAGTTTCATGTTGAGGTGATAAATTTACCCCATAGAACATTGGACTAGTCTAACCAAACTTTTAGTGTGTTTGATCGATCTTTTTCATCAACAAGAAAACAATTACCCAATCCCATTCATGTAATGTCTATATTTTTTTTCCACCTTTGCATGTAAATTGCCACCATTAAGAATTTACCAAATTGTGTGTTAAATGTAATATCAATTTTTCTCACTACTTGGACAATGTAAAGCCCAACCTATCAATATGTACTAGTGGAATTTTTTCATGATTGTGCATAAAAAATGAAATCTTCAAATATTAAAATGTAGGATTGAGGTTTTTCAATGATCTTTCACTTCTAATACTTATATGAAATGTTGGCAATTTTTACAAATTTTACAAAATTAAAAGCTCCTTCAAATTGATATTTCATTGAAATTTAATGGCTTTGAAAATTTTGTAAAATTCAATTTAAGCTTGTGAGTGCACAAAAATCCAACACCCAAACATCAATGCACTCATTTCCACTTGCAAAGGTGCTTATTTTTAGCAACCTAACACCACTTTGCTAAATTTCTCAAACATTGGGGAAATTTTTCCTTTCTACGAGTTTGATTGATTGTGCTCTATTTTTCACATCCATCATTCTTAAGCCCTAGAGACACTTGTAATCGCTCTAATTTTCCCCCCTATTGTAGTTTCAAATATACAATTTTTCCTAACACTACAAAATAATGAATTTGTCATGCAATTTTTGTACACATACTTCAAGATCTTCACATCCACATTTCTTCAAAGATATAGTATCTTTCCAATGATGGTCTATCTCCTAGTAAAGAAAAACCAATGAAATACAAGTATTAGGGAGTTTTTCAGCCATTGTGGTCTCATCAAACATTGATGAGATTAAGGACACCAAAATTGAGTATGTTGACATATTTTGAATTTATGAATATAACAAGCAGTCATTAAGTGATGGCATGAAGTATATTGTTAAGATTAATATTCATATGGTAGCTACATTCCTTGTGGGTACTCAAAATCTATATTTTTTTCTTCAAGTGGCATTACATTCCAACATAAATGAAAAAAATGTCAAGGATGCCAATGGAGACATAGTCATGAGGCTAGATGCAAAATTTCTTGATAAAGTTTTCATATGTCTTGATATTAATTCCTACAAAGATATCACCAAGGATTGTGCACAATTAGAATATGATAAAGATACAAACACTGCTAAGTGGTCAATTAACAACAAATGGTTTAAAAATACTTGGCCAATAATTTCTAGGTGGACCGAGAATTTCCCATTCATTGACTTCATCAGAGGTGAATGATTTGATCACTCTTCTTAGTAGAGTGCAATTTTTTCCTATCTCATCCAAATTTGAGGATTGGATGTATCTCTACATCAAGATAATATTGAGGGGGAAGCAACAAATATTTTGGGGCTAGCAAATTATTGATGCCATTCATGCTCAATTAAAAAAGGTACACACAACATAGAGATTCTACATGACATCCTACTTGTTGTATGATGCTATAGTTATGAGGAAATTTCTAAGGTTGATAAAAAAATGAGATAGGAAAGTGATTAAGGTGGAAAAATACTTTCCATATATTAATCTTAATGGGATCATTCACCATTTTCAAAGGGTTAATGATGCATTATTTTCTCCATTCATGTATTATTTTAATCTAGATCTAGAAAATAAGAGACTCAGATGTGGCTTGGGTGCTTGTGAAAAAATATGGTTTTCTATATCTTCAATTTCCTACCTTTACATATCTAAGGGTTGGTTGTTTTATTGGTTATCCCTACATGCTTCATCACTATCCCAATGATAATATTATTTTTATGGAGCTATGTAGACAAATCACTACAGTGCATAGCAAGCAAATGTAATCCCATAAGCGAGGATTCAAAAATTTCTATTAACCATCGAAAGGCACTCCATCCAGACCACTCCAAAAGCCAAATAAGTTGAGTCAGAAATGCAGTTGATTACATTAAAAATGTTCAAGGGAAGGCTTTATTTCTAGTACTAAGGTATGAAGGATTGAATCAAGAAGGATCATACACATGTGCACAAAATTGAGGACATATGGGTTGATACTAAAAAAAATGACTAAATCAAGAATTATATTTTTTTAGGCTCACATTGGAGTAGATTCAAGAACTAGATTTAGCTAACATTCTTGAGAGCATAGAAGATTATGGTAATATTTTTGATCCAGCTTATGAAAGGAATAACATTACAGGATCTCCTTTCCCTCCCATTCAATGGTCTTGCAAAGAGGTAACCTCAATCTGAGAAATATTTGAACCTATTCATTCTAATACCAATGTCTGGTTGGAAGAAAGGGGAATTCAGTTAAAGTGCTTTCTTATTGGATCAAAGGAAGAAGCACAGGATCAAGTAAGTAAAAAGTTAGAGTTGAGAACTAAGAACAAGAATGATTTTCCTAGCTCTAGTAATCCATCTAAGCCCAAAATAAAGTTTGTGGTCAAGGGAGGTAAGAAGGAAATCAAAAAATCTATAGAAGGGCCATCTATTGATGCACAAGAGGAATCCATGCAAGTAGAGAGGAAAACATATGAAGAAAATCATGAGGAATCAAAAATGTCTCCTCATGATAACATTACTAAGGAACCACCTATCTCCTCTTCCCCTATTACCACATATGCTTCTACTCCTCTTACATCTTCACCTATTTCTAATGTTCCTATTGCTACTATCACTCTTGTTGTTATAGTCAATTTTGATACTACCATAATAGTCCAATTAGTACATTCATCTCCTACCCCAGGGTCTATTTTTGAAAGTCCCAAACAAGTTTTGGATAATATGTTATGGTTTCCAATATCATTTTTGAGCATGTCTTCTCTAGCTTTCGACATTGCATCTCATTCAAACTTAGAACAATTCATGACCTAGTCTGTTCAAATGTCAAGTGTTGAGATACCAAGTGTTGTTTTAACTAACACTTCTCCCATATACTAACTACTTTTGTGAGTGCAACGACAAAATTTCAAACAATGACTGCACATCTAGAGGAAAGTTCACCACTTCCACCTTGGCCTTCATCTCAAATGTGTAAGAGGAAGAAGGAAGTTGTCTCTCTAGATGACTTCGATTTCGTACTTGTACCTATGAAAACAAAGACAAATAAGAATGCAAAGACCCTCTCTAGGTTGTTATTCAAGAAAGAAGGTAATAGGTACACGAAGGTGGTACAACATCCTCTAGATAAAATACTAGAAGTAGAAATCTCTTACTACTCTATCACAAGGGTGGAAATAGGAAAGATTACTCATGAGAGTGCAAAAATAGACACACAGAAAAATTGAGCTCTCAATAAGAAGTTTGATGCAGTCAAGAAGGTAAAGGATCACCACAAGGAAAATATAGAACAATTGACAATTGTGCTATAGAAGATTACCAAATCTTCTAAGTTCATTGAACTTATAGTAGTGGCAGTTGGCTTTGAAGATCCTATAATCCAAAAGGTGGAGAATGTGTACACTAGAGATAGACTAGTTGGGGATTTTCTCAACCAAACGATGGCTCATGCTATGGAACTATTAATGTTTCACATGGGAAAGTTGGAGAAAATGGAAGGGATAAGGTGCAAAATAGATGAAATTGTAGAATATTTCATCCAAGAAAAGGGATAAATGGAAAAAAGGTTGCAAGATTGGGTCAAAATGAAAGAGCTCAAAATAGATACATTTTTGGAAGTTGGAATCCTTCCCAATAGGTTAAAGTTTGTAGAGATCAAAGAAGATATGATTCATAAAGTGAATGCCATCAAGGAGTTGATCGATAACTTCCAAAGTGCCCAAAGGTCAGTGAGGATCACAATTTGAATCTTGTCAATAGGGTTGAAGATCCTCCTTGTAAGTTGCTAGATGATAAGAAAATGTTTATTTCCTTAGATGCAGTTGTCTAAAATTTTTCTAATGTGGTCCAAATAGAATTTGAAGATCAAGCCCTTTTAGTGGCTTCAAAGGATAAGTTGTTGGATATGACCTTGGAGAACCTAAAAGTGATTTTGGGAAAGCATGATGAACCTTGGGATACAATGAAGGATTCAATCCTAAGATTCCTTACTATCTTCAAACATACTTCAGGGCCAAAACTATTTTCAAACATACTTCAGGGCTAGAAAATGGTGAAGTCCAAGCAATCCTGAAGAAGCATGATGATTTCTTGATGAATGATGTTGAAGAAAACTAATTTTTCCTTAGTTTATTTTTTATTTTTATTTTTATTTTGTTATCCTAGAGGAATTGGTCAATTATTCATCCCCCTATAAACTATATTGCACCTGGTAAACTTATTTCATGTTATCAATGGTGTTGGTGCGACATTCCCTCCAATACCACAGGGATGGTAGGGAGACTAGACCTCATGACCTCTTGCCTGCAACAAGATGCTTTATCCAATCAAGCTAGGCCCATCGCTCCTTAGTTTATTTTAGTATTTCCATGCTTTTTGTAATTAGTTCAAGACAATTTACATGTCTTTTTCAAAATTGTAAATACATGTAAAAATAGAGAAGTCCTCCAAAAATTTTGGACTCTGATGTTGAATAAGTAAAAGTAGTTATTTATTTCCTAGATTAGTTATTTTCCCCTCTATAAATATGAGGGAGCTCTTTTGTAATAGGGACATTTTAACCTTATGCAACAAAGTGCTGCCCAAATTGTGACTTAACTTTGAAACTTTGTTTTCAAATTACAAGTTCAAATTTAGTCAATGAAAGGAGGAAAATTTTGATTTCAATCTTTATTTTGAATCAAGTTTGTGTGAGTGAGAATGTTCGTATGTTGTTCTTGTTGATTTTTCCTATTGTTAATTGGATAAGTGGTGAGTATTTCTTATGATTGGAAGGATGTTCAAGATAAAATATATAATCTTTGAGTTATATTCCTTACTTAAAATTGTGTGTTGTAAGTATTTCTTGGTGAAAGATTATCAAAATTTTGGGCTTGGAGTTAGTCACTTTTTGTGTAATTTTTTTGGTGAAGTGGGTTGATATACTTTGTGCTACAATGTACATCATTTTTTACTTCAAAACTATCATAGAAGGTAGCAAGAATACTTTGTGCTTCTATGTGTCTTCTAGTTACTAATAATCTAGTTATGTTGGTATTCTTTGATTAATCTTAAGTTTAATCAAGAATATTGGTGATTACTACTTAGGTAGATATTTAGAGGTGTAAATCATTGCAAAATATTACCATGGAACAATGTAAACATATTTTTTGAAAGAAGAGAAAATAGTGAATGTAACTCACATAGTTGGAGGAGAAGCACATTCAAGTGGTGGACCGTATTGTGAAACACCAAGATCAAGTGAAGAATATTTTTAAAAAGAAAGAAAAGTATCAATATTTTGAGGTTGCAGATCTAGTTCTCTTGTGGGACAAGAGAAGGGAGCCCAAAGATATGCATGGGAATTTTCACTCATTATGGAGAGTTCCATTCAAGATTCACCAACTTTATGGTGAAAATAGTTTTTTGCTCACATACCAAGATGACACTCCATTTTCACTGCCACATAGCAGATAACATCTAAAGCACTTCACTTAGTGAGGGGATAGATGATTTTTGTAAATACTTGTATTTTTTTTGTGTCTTTTTCTTTTGAGTCTTTTTGTGTCTTTTTGTTTTATCACCTAAATCTATTCCCAATGAATGGTTGAAGGAATTCAGAGACTTAAATTATTCTCCCTTCAATTGTTTCAAAGGATGATCGAAGGAAGCTCCCCAGTTAGAGCCATCTATTATCCTCAAATTTAGCTACACTCAATTTGTGGGAGAACCCCTATAAAACTTGTTAGTTTCATAGCCCACACACTCTAAGCATACAAAATGAGGAAAATTGCAGTTTTCCTTGTGCATGGTCCCCTAGCCTTAGAACTTCATTCTAAGCATTAACCCCTTTCATTTTGTTAAAATTATCCTTTTGAACCAAGTTATGAAATTTTAGTTCCAGAGTTAGAAATTTTTTTAGCACCTATAGGAGTGTTGAATTTCAGCACCCCTGCAAGTCAAAATGTAAAAATAAAAATTTTGCAAGGTTGTTGATTTCAACAACCTTGCACATTATTTACCAAGTTTTAAAGTTATATGTGCATTAAAAATCCTTGAATCTACAACTCTATGCTCACACAAGTTGGCATTAAATGTAGTTTTAATGGCTTTTTAAATCAATTTTTTCTTTGTTTTTTTATTATTTTTAATTTGCATTTTCTTTATCTTTCTCACCTATTCATTCATTGTGAGTCTTGACCTACTTGTCTTTAGATTCTACATAGACTTGCAATTGGTTTTCTATTATTTCTAGGGTTTCCATCATCTCTTTCTTTGTGGGTATGTAAAATTTTTGTCATGCTTTGTTTCTTACTTTATCATTTTTTATAATAATATGTATAGGTTTATCAATGTAAACTTCTTTATCATTATGTATGTAAACATTTTTAATCATTTTTCTTTTAGTTTAGATTTAAATGGTTTTTTTGTGTTCACTGTTCTTTTATTTATTGGTGGAAATTTTGTGAAACCTTAGGTGAAAAATCAAATTTATTGTCAACCGTGAGTAGGTTTATTCATGTTTACTTCTATGCATTGTGCGATTCAATTCCCATGATGCATAGGGATAACTATGTGAAATCTCCCATTAAACTCATTAGGGCTTCACTTAGCTTAAATTTTTTTGTATTTATTGTCACGAATTTTCATCGTAGATCAAATAATCATACTGACACTTCAAATGTCTTCCATGAAGTCTCAGTGCCTTTTACCAAAAAAGAAAAAATAGTCCATTTCAAACTTTCCCTACATGTCATGTAATATCAGGGTTTTTCACCGATAGAACATAACTTCAATGAGTTTCTTGTTGAGGTAGTAAATTTCCCTGATTGAACATTGGAGTAGCCCAACCAAACTTTTAGTGTTTTGGATCAATGTTTTTCATCGACAAGACAATAATTATCTAACCCCATTCATTGAATGTTAGTATTTTTTGCCACCTTTACATGTAAGCCACCACCATTAATTTCCCAAATCACATGTTCCATGCAATATCAATTTTTTTCACTGCATGGACAATGTAAACCCCAACCTATCAATAAGCACTAGTGACATTTTTTCCTAATTGTGCATAACAAAAGAAAACTTCCAAGATTGAAATGTAGGATTAGGGTTTTTCACCAATCCTACACTTTGATTACTTGTCTACATGAATTGTCGACAATTTTTGTTGATTTTACAAAAATAAAAGTTACTTCAAATTGATATGTTATTGAAATTTAACAACTTTCCAACTTTTGCAAACTTCAATTTAAGCTTGCAAGTGTGCCAAAATTCAATGCACTCATTTCCACCTATAGAGGCACTAATTTTTAGCAACCTAGCCCCACTTTGCTAAATTTCTCTAACACTGGGGAATTTTTTTCCTTTATGCCAGTTTGACTGCTTGCACTCTATTTTCGGATCCATCATGTTTAAGCCCTAGATAAACATGTAATCACTCTAATTTTCCCCTACTACAATTTCAAATATAAATTTTTTCTAACACTACAAAACCATGAATTTTTCATTATGTTTCTTGTGCATGTACTTCAATATCTTCACATCTACATTTCCTTAAAGAAACAGTATCTTGCCAATGATGGATCCATCTCCTAGTAAAGAAAAAAATGAAATACATGTATTAGGGAATGTTTTTGACCACTATGGTCTCATCAAACATCGATGAGATTAAGGACAAAATCAAGCATGTTGAGATGTTTGAATTTATGAATAAAACAAGGAAGCAACTATTAAGTCATGGAATGAAGGAGATTGTTAAGAGTAATATTCATATGGTACTCGCATTCGCTGTGGTTGCTCAAAGTGAAATGTTTTTTTCTTCAAGTGGCATCACATTACAACATAAATGACAAAAGTGTCAAGAATGCTAATGGAAACATAGTTATGAGGCTAGATGCAAAATTTATTGACCTACCAGATGACTTGAGTAGGAAGATTAGGGGGCTGGTGAAGAATTTCAATGATTGGGGTAACACATTGTTACTTGATATAATTGATGATTAGGGGAAAATCGGGTCATTTCAATAATGGCAAGATCAAGCAAGTGAGGCCATCAATGATCAAATCAATTCAATTTGTGATGACTTAGACTATGATTTTTTGGTGAGCTGTATAGAAAAAATCATTAGTACAAGCTAATTTTTGGAATATTTTGAAAGGGATGTGAATTAGGTAGCAGTAAAATACACACCTTATAATACCAAGGTGGATGAGGTAATTAATTTTGACTGGCCGATTGATGATGAGTACCAAAATTGGGTAACTAAATATTTGACTGAGGAGGAGTAAAAGGAGCAAACTACTAACAGGTGGTAGATCAGATGTTGCGGTTGCAACAGTTCCAGTTTTGTGTTGACAACTTTCTCGGTACAGTTTTCTTGTGGTTTTTTGCATCAACGTTCCTCACCTGATATGATGAACAAGAATATTTTTCAAGGTGGTGGCTATTGTAACAAATTTTGGAATATCACGAGGTGCTCTAATTGACTGGTGACAGGTGTACTGTCTAGCATAGTGCTTGTTTGCTCCTTCATTTTCTATAAGAAGGATTTCAAGGCCAAAAGTACGGGTTAGCAAGTTAGATAATTTTTGTCAAGTCTAGGTGAAGTTGCGGAGTGAATTGTAAAGTCCAGTGGTTTTAGAGAAATGTAATTTAGGTTTTGAGTCATTTTGTAATAGGTTTTGAGTTCATAGAGATTTAATATTGTATAACAGTACTAGCATTTGAGTTGAAATAAAAATTTGAGCTCATGTCTCTCCATTGTACATGCATATCTAAACTTTGAATAAAATAACTAATGGTTGTTTTATCCATCTCACTGTTGTGATGTGTATGATTCTATTTTAGCTTTAATTTAAGGAATTAATTAAAATTCTTGAATGGGATTATAGGTGGATATGTGTTGTATACGGATTTTATATATTGATGAAATTATAATGCAATATTGTCAGGGATCTTATATGTGATGTATTAAATCTGTTATAAACCTCTAGATGCTTATGAATTTGACTCCCGCAATGGATATATGGCATTGATCTAAATTGTAATTATTAATGTAGTTCAGTATTTGTTTGTCTTTTCCTAGAGCTTGCTACAAATTGCAAATCATTGACTATCTTATACAATGGATTGTGTTTAGTTAAATCATGCTCTAAATAGTTGATATTGTCTATGAACATCCAATTATAGTTGATATTATCTTATTGTGTTGAGCTATTAAGTGAGATCATCTGCTAAAATTAATGTTGTTTATAATAATGGTGCAGAGGTTGTAAACACATTAAGGGATCACCCTCTAGGGTCTTACAGAGCCCAAAGTGTAGGAGGATTTTAAAGTCCTCGTGAGTTGGTCCAGGTCCTTCGAGCTTCCTTCGATTGGAATTGGAAATTCCATAGGTAGATTAGAAGACAAACCTGGTTACATTGTAAAAAGAACCAACATACACATCAACCACTAAACAACCACCTCTACAACTGACTTTTTAATCTTTTATGATTAGATGAAACATAAAACACACTAATTTCAAGGTTTTTAACATCACTATTGAAATGTTTTAATTTTTTGACCTTTCCAACATTAAAAATTACATCATTAAATTAATTATGTAATGGCATAAAAATTAAAAACATCATGAATTAATTATGTAACCACATAATTCAAATATAATTCTATCAAGAAATTAATATCAAATAGATAATATAAGAGCATAACTTATACATTTCAATATCATTGATTTTCTTCTTCATCCAACACTTTGTTTGTATCATCCGATCCAGATTTGACATTATAAGGATTGGTCATATCACCGTCATCGTCATTGATATCAGTTTCAATAATGTCATGATCCACATGGATATCATCTTCATGAACATCAACTCCTACATCATCATGATCTAGTTCCTCCTCTTCGACATCTTTGTCAAGGATATCATCAACTAACGGTTGATCATGATCATCATCTACACCATCTTCTAGTTCTTTGGTATCTTCTTCTTTCACCACATTATACTTTACCGGAATTCCTCTTGGATCATGTCTAACAACAAATGACCAACCTAGTTTACCTAGAACCTCTGAGTAAAATACCTGCTCACATTGGCTTGGAAGAACATAGGGCTCATTTCCAGCTCACTAGATCAACCTTGTATTAACCATGGTAAATCCATTATCATGTTCAATAACAGTTCTCTCATGATCATTTTCATTCAATCCTAGCTTGTGCCATAGGACGATGAACAAAATTAATCTGAAGGACTTAAAGTCACACTCAAGTATATCATCCAAAATCCCATAGTATCAATTTTCTTGAGACTTCTGGATGTATGCCGCTTCTAGATGAAACATTAGTCACCTGAAAGACTACAGTTATACTAGAATCACAATTTTTATTCATTTCATCCAACATTTTGATTTGAAATTTATGACCATTTCACTACATAGCCTTGTGGTGTTTTACCTACAATATGTCAAACATGTAAAAATTATTGCAATATTGTCAGTTGATAAACATATTTATTCTTGGCTAAATGTATGCAAAGAAAACAATTTCAACATATATATACATCAATATAATTGGAAATAATTAAATAATATGGGTGATTAATATATTTATACGTACCTGTTTATCTCTTAAACCATATGCTAAATCAATTTCCCTTTGTGTAAGATTGGAATCTCAATTACAATGAGCTTCTTTAACCAATGAAGCCACACCTTCCCATGTTAATGTGCGACTAGATTGTTGACATCATTTAATCCATACTGTCATCTAATCAAGATTGTTGGTGACGTAAAAATGTAGTGCATCCCACTCTCGACCAGCTGTACCAAAAAAAATTGAAATTGACAAACGACGTATAATTAGTTAAATACCATAATATACAACCTTAATTTATAATTGATGTATATTGAAGATTAAAAATTAAATAAGTACAATATACATAAAAACCATATGTAAAATGTATTCCAATTAATCTCCATGACCATCTTATAATTACCTCTCACTTTCCTCAATCTACCTTTCCCCAATAGGTACTCCCCTTCAAATTTGTTAATCGAGTTGGGATCCCAAATGCAATCTACAAGGATCTTTGTTGCAAACTTAGGAAGATATTCACTAATGTACACCATTGTCTAGTATACCATATATCCCTCCACCATAGAACCCTCAGGATGTGTTCTTTGTCTAACCAAAGCCTTCAAAAATTTCAAGTTCCTCTCAACCATCCACATTGACCTTGTGTGTACAGGTCCACACAATTCAATCTCCTCAACTTAATGTATGAGTTAGTGTTCTTGTGCATTGAAAAATGTTGAAGGTAGACACTTTTGCATTTCACACATTAGAAGATGATTTTTTCTCTTCCAATAGTTTATATCTTCTTTATGGATTTCTTTAGATAATAGCTATCTACAAGTGATTCAAGGTGCAAATATATTAACGATATTTAACAAAAATATACAGTATATTACATAACAAGTAAAACAAATGGCAATTATAAGATGTATACAACGAATTGAACAAATCTCGCTACTTACCTCATGTATTTTCCAAGATCATATATAACTTGCTTGACATTTTTGTCAAAGTTGTCTAGGAGAGATAGAGGTAGAATGTATTGCAACAATTATAAAATGATCTTTTCATTATTTTTCCAAAAGTAATAAAGACAATACACTGAAAAGTTCATGCATTATACAAGTGTATATAATATACTAGAATAATTATCTTAATGAAGGTATGCCAATCATGCATTTTCATCCCTGACCCAAATTCACCTTTCTTTGTTATTATATTGTTTATGTTTGTAGCAAATCCTGTGGGAAATTGAATTTTTTGTATGACTTCTTTTATAGCATTGCTCTTGTGCTCTGTTAATAACCAAGGAAGGGCACTTATATTAATTTGGTTTCCATTGCTATTTATTTGAATAAATTTTTCATTGCATGATTGGCTTCCTTAATGTTAGTACAAATTTTGATAACTTTTTCTTTGTCATGCCTTCCTTGATATGCATTGTATCAAACAAATGCACAATTTGTAACTTCTCATAGTAGGTCAACCTACTCAATTCTTTGGGATAAATTTTCAGTCCCTATGGAAGCTGATCATTAATGCCTTGACGACCTTCATGAAGCATATAAGTTAAACAAATTAACAACGACAATCATTGTCAATTACAACATGAGTAAACACAACACAATATAAAACTACAAATTCAAAACATATCATATATGATAGATAAAAAATTTGATCTGAGTATAACCTTCATGATTAATTCTATTATATTCCAACTTCCATGGGTGAGGTGACATTTTTTTTGGTTTTGATGTAGTCTCCTCTTTCCCATTGAAAAGATGTTTTTCAGTAGTTCAATACTTATGATTTATATGGAGGAAGTGCCTATACTTATCAAACACCTGCTCTCCTAAACCTGTTGAATGATGAGATTTCATCTTTGGACCACAAATTGGACATGCAAATTTTCCCTTTGTTGGAAGACTTGCAAGATGATATATAATTGGATTAAATATGTCAATTTTTTTAATTATATATAATGAATGGATTATTTTAAAAACATGCATGATATCTACTTCATAAAATTAAATATTGTTAAAGTGCAGTTGAATGTTATAACATACCACAAAAATGTGTTAGCCCTGGGGCATCAAGCATTGTCCATACAAGCATTGCATGGAATTGAAATTGTCTTTATCCTATTGGTCTAGAGACATCATACATAGTGATGCAATTCCATAACTTTAGTAACTTGTCGATAAGAGGCTCAATATATACATTCATATCTTTAACTTGGTACTTACCTAGTTGAATGATCATAAACGTTACATAATTATTATAACCATTTTACTGCAATATATATAAATTAATTTACATGACTATTGAATTAAAAAAATATGTCATTATGCAACAAATAAGACAAATGTGATGCTACTGCATTAAAGAAAATTGATGTACAAAAATACCTAGAACAATCATTGACAACATTATGTGCTCTCTCTTTATTGACATCCATGGAGGAATGTTATTGTTGATAACAAAAACAGGAAACACTGAGTAAATAGATCTCAGCTCTCCAAATGGATTGACACTGTCCGCTCCAAATGAAAGCCCGAGATTACGAGGTTCTTCTTTAAAGTGTGGCCATTTTTCCTCCATGTCCCTAAATGTAGAACCATCTGCATGCATTCGAAGATTGTCATCTCCACTTCTATTCTATGCATGGTAATCCATAAATTGTACTAAACTTTCACACCTAAATAATCGTTGCATACATGGAATAATGGGAATATAATGAATAACCTTGTGAGACACTTTTTTGTTAGTTAATCTATTCGATAGCTATTGATATGACATTCTGGGAATTTTGTTGCAAATTCTTGTTGTTTATGATATATAATATGATCATTTGGACATGCATCTATTTCTTGATACTCCATTTCAATATCTTTCATAATGGAATATAAATCTCGGTATGAGCGAGGTAAAATATTTGATGGTGGTAACAAAAATTCACCAATCAATCTGCAAAAAATAATAATTTGTTCATATAAAGAATATTAATGGTACATATTTCATCCTTTATTTACTAGTGATGAACTAACAACAATTAAAATAGATGAAAAAATATGACATTTATGACATACCTTAACATCCGTGAGATTGCTATGTTTGATAAACCATTCATAACCTTCAAGATCAATAGCAACAATACAACAAAGAGGAGTTGTTTCAGAGCCTTCATAAAGGGGCTTGTATGCCTTCTCAAGTATAGGTAAATCATGAACATCATCAAAGTCATCTTGATCATCGTGATTAGCTCTGCCACTAAATGTGTCATGGATCAATGTATTTGTACCATCATCTTCAACTGTGTTTTCTGCCGCATGATCATCTTATTCCATAGGATCATTAACTTCATCTTCGATATTCATAGCTCCATGTTCATCCACTTGCAAAACCACATTCTTTGGGCCGTGATAATCCATATCATCTACCCTAGGGAGCCCAACCTTTATAATAATGATTGACAGAAATAAACCAAGATCATGATCAAGTGATTATATATAAACATTTACAAATTAAAATGTTAAAATGATATAAACGTTTACAAATTCAATCAATATAATCACATATAATGAACAACTTACAAATGGACAATAATCATGCCCCCCTTCAATGTGACCATGCTGCCTACAATGTTTCTTAGCTGTTGTTATTAAAAGTAATCTTGTCTTTAAGCCCTTGTAATTATTGTAAGGACAATTTATCATTTCCCATCACCATTTATTTTCAATCTAGCCCACAATCTATCAAGTGTCTCTTCATTTTGTTCTGGACTAATATTATCTGATATGGTTTTTCTTTACCAAGCTTGACTATTTAGATCTTCAAAAAATATCAAAATCACACTCCAATAATTTTTATTCATAGATAGGTAACATAATCTAATAATTCTGATATTTTACACCAATTTTTTTTTGCATGCAACCACCCCTGCAAAAGAGAAGATAGTCTGAAGTTAATGACCCCAAAAAATACTTTAAAATGCTAATTCCAAAACTTCTTAAATTCTGATTTTACTATGATTTCCAACTGTTAAGACTCCTAAAATCAGAATATTGAACTTGATCACAAACTTCCTACAACAATGGAGGTAGCGAGCTAGTAAGAGCAAGTGACCCATTCCTAAGGAGAAACAAGTTAGAATCATCATTGCTAATGTCAATATGGATTTATCCTTTTAGTTAAAGATGCAATGTGTCACTTCTTATGATGAGATTATCCCTAGGGCCCTCAACATTGAGAGAGCCCTAATAAAAAACAACAGAAGCATTGGTAAGAGCATGATTAGGGTACAAACCCTAGGCCTCCATAGAAACATAAACAATAACTATAGCGGATTAGTGAGGTTGCAATACTAGAAAGATTGAGACATTGTAGGTAATAACAAAATCTTGCAATCTAAAGATTGTAGCCAATAACAAGCACACTATGTAGCTTAGTGACATTTGTAAATGTAATCTACAGTAAGAAGAATGACAATCACTTGAGATGTGACAGTCAAAAAGAGGCTGAGCGGTGACAAGATAATAAAGCTCAAACCTTGCATAGTAAAGTGGAGATTTTAATAGTGAGTTTCCTTACCCCCTTGCTAACCTTAAACATTTTTCAAATAATTTTGGTAGTGTTAGACAAGTAAAATGCAATCAGGGAATGACTGTCCAAATGAAGTAACAGTGGTAATCATAGGCTCAATGTTTCTTCTTAGCCATTAATGTATAATGGAGGTAGTGGATTGCATGTTTGAGCAATGTTTTGAGACTCATCAAAGATGGGAGAATAGTGAATAATACCTTGTGGACTGTGAAGTAGTATCAATAAGGTTGAAGGATCTTAATAACTACAATACCATGATACAATGAGTCCCCTATAGTAAGTAGGAAATCTATAGTGCATAGTTTTATTTTGTAGAAGGATGCTCATGAAAGAAATCTTCAAGTTATAGTGAGTGGGTTGTTTGAGATTGCAGCTGAGGGTGCAATACCCAATCTTAATGGAAGTTAGCAAAGTAGTAAATGTGCAAGAAAATTGAATTGTACACAAAAAACAATTCACAATGTTATCTTCCATAATGCCTTGAGTTTGAAGACAAAAATATCATTTTATCTTCATGATAAAAGTGGTGACCTTAAAGGTCAATCACTGGCAACCATGATTTTAAAACATGCTATTGTGCTTATGGAGGCAACATTTTAAGCAAGGCAGTGAGTGGTGGTTTGGAACAATGGTAGGTATGAAGGACTTGCTTTATATGCATACTATGCAGTCTCGCTTAAGATAACGTTCTCAGAAGACATTGAAGGTGGATTATGGAACTCAAGGGTTACCATGAAAAGGATTAAAGAAAATATTGAGATCTATTTAAAAGCCATGGTCATGAAGATATTAAAGATGTCACATGTAAAACACTAGTAGCTAGAGTAATGAATACAATGACAAAGAGGATAGTGTGCTGGGGCAGATTTATGAGATCTCCACATTATCTAATTATAGGGAAATACATCATTTATTTATATTTTTAATTAAAATAAATCATTCTAAACCCTATATAGGATACATTGATACTTCAAAAGCCTCTAAAGGAATTTGAGATTATGCAAATATATTTCAAGTAACATTCATAAGGTTTAGAAAATCTTGATCACTCTCTAGAATAGCCCATTGAACATGGATTGTACTTGAATGCACTATATAATTGATATAACACAACCATCTACATATCAACCAGATTTATAGGCTCTTTATTGCAGTAAGAGGTAATCATACTTTGATCATGCTATAATTAAATTCTAACCTGTTAAACTTGAGACAACCTGAATGCACCCAATGATGATTGACACCTACATTATACAACCTAAATTAACTACATTATATGAGTGCCTCCATTTCTATTACAACATAGCCACATTAAGATTGGGTCACACATGAATGCATCATATATTTGTTATAGCACAACTATGCCATGTGACCAATAGAGTTATGGATCACATAATTACAATCACAAGAATTTTTTCCTTGGTTGTGATCTTATAGTGATTCCACACAACAAAATCTAGACATGAAATTCTCAAAACCCTTAACCTCTAAAAATGAAATCTGATGAGATGTTGCTTTAAAATATGATTTTTAAACCTGGAACTACAAATCTGACTTCACAACTAAATTCTACAAAAATAAAATGACTACCCTCAACCTAGCGATATCTTCTTGAATTTTTTTTTATTTTTCCCAAGAAAATCATCCTTAGTTCTCCACAAACTGTCTCAAGAAGAGAAAAACACTGTCACAATAAATCAGGCACGAAATCACTTTTCTTTATGTCGACCACAATTTTATTTTATTTCTATTTTTCATGTTTGTCAAAACTTTGAGAAAAATGATAGCCGACATTTTGACGAACCCCAGGTTTGTCAAAATTTCAATGAACGTTGGGGATAAACTTTCAAAACATTAAAAATTACACATCAAATTTTACAAGCACCCGACGAACATAGAATTTTACATATTTCATTGGAGAGTTTCGTCGGATTTTGCAGTCAAATGTATTAGTGCCACCTATATAATGTCATCCTCCCTTGGCTATCCCTTAACAAAAAAACTTTTATGACAGTCCCATTTATGAATCTCGCACCTCAATCACTCGCATATGCTAAAAGGGTCACTTCGATTAGGGAAAACAACTCCAAATGCCTTTACTATAGATCCAAACATGTGCCTATAGTTTCACACAAGATTTCCTAACTATTCAATTATTGGAAAAAAAAATTATCAAGTCGATGCTTATGGAAGTCTACTTCCCTAGTGCTGTCTCTTGAGGGCTTTCACCCTGATGGCTTCTGTAGGGTGGAAACTTACATTACCAGACCCACATTTTTGCAAATTTCTTAAACAAGCTTCAAATGATAAATTATGATGAATGTTATGGTTTTTATTAGGCTTATGAATGTATTTAATGATATATTAGCATGATTTAACTAATAGTTTCCATATGAATATGTCAAAATACCTACTACACCTTTCGTATGTATAATTTATGGAACCTGTTGAGGAACCAACAGAGAAGCTAGTTGGGAAAGTTGACAAAGGAAAAAGAAAAGAAAGAATCCCTAGAGGAGAAGAGGAGAAATAAAAAATGAAGTATGAGTTCCATGGGGTTGAGTATACCTCAAAAATAACCTTAGATTAGAACAAGGTCACATATGCTGACTTAGGGAATGTCAACATAGATGTGTTCAAATAGAGGGTTATGGTTAACCCCACAATGGAGGAAGCCTTGAGAATCAAGCAAAGTGGAATAAAAAAGGCAACTAGCTTCCATCCTCCTCTACTGGCTCCATAATTAGTGATTTCTTGTTGGGAGTGCTATCACCTGCAAAATAGAAGGATAGTCACCTGGGATGGAAGAGTACTAGTAGACCTATCTCCCTAGCCCATTGGGAGAATGTTTTGCATTCTCGTATTTAATGAAATGGAGGAAGTTCAAAAGGGGTTTTCCTTGAAAATATAGCAACACGACCCTATTGGTTGTAAGAGGACAATTAATCAAACATGGTTGAAGGAAAAGAGGAGCAGTGCTAATAAGTTGCCTCAAATGCTATATAGAAGTGAATTTGTAGAAGAAGCTAATGATTTGGTGACTCTCCTCAATAGAGTAATGGGCCTTCCCACTTCCACATTCTTTAAGGAGTGGATGTTCTAGTTCATGGAGGAAATCCTCTCGGACAACGCTATGTTCCACTGGGAAAAAATAATTAGCGAGAACCTATACCATAAATTTATGGACATAAAAAAGACCTCATAATTTTACATGACCTCTTACCTTTTCTATCTCCTAGTCATAAAGTTCCCATACAAAGGATTAGATTGTGTTGAGGTACTAGGAATGAAGAAAGGACAACTTAGGGTGCATGACTACTACCCTTGGCTACAATATAGGAACTTTAAGAAGGACTACAAGAGGGTCAGTGATTCCTTGATTGGGTACATCATTAGAACCTTGGAAAACTATCATAGAAGAGTATCACACAACACCAAGGTGGTCATAAATGGCTTTAGATATTTTTTCATTCTATTCCCCAAATTTACATACATTAGAGCAAAGGGATTCTCCAAAAGACCCTACTGGCTGCCCTGTTACCCAAATGACAAAATAATATTGTTGTAACTTACTCAGCAACTATAGAATTCCCATACCTTGTTGCATAATAAGCATCATGTTGGGGTCCCATATCCCCTCATGTTCAAACAAGGAATGTACTCTTTCACTACTGCCCCATGTGCAAAATACTCTGAGAAGAAACTTGCAAAATATAATTTTGAATTACACACAGATAGAGGAGGCTTGGATCCCCTTGAAAAATTAAAGAAACAAGTTGGATGACAATATACCCATCAAAATGTATAAGATTTATGGTAAAATAGTGATGACAACAGAGAATTTTGAAGGAATCACTACATGAGAATGATGGCCCAATTTGTAAAAGACATCAATTTGTACCTAGTCATAGACCAAATTGTAGAGGATGACAATGTTCTAGATGATAAATATAATTCTTTGGTAAATGTGCTACTACCAATAATTGACTGAGCTAAGGAAGAGGTCACCAATTTAGATACTATCACCTACCTTATAGAACAAAGAACCAAGCAATGGATAGATGAGAAAATAGCTCACTTACATGAACATGGTGTAGAATTGACATATGTAGAGCTTGAGGATGAGCTTGAGAGTGAGATAGAAAGTGGCACCACTATGGGCTCATCGAACGAGGCTCCCAAGTCTCTGGTTGTCACTACATCCAAGAAAAGGAAGGATACAACTAAGCCAAAGCTAAAACATAAGGCGTACACAAGGAAATCAGTATGACAACCATCAAAGAAGGAAAAAATGAATGGGAACCTTTGTTCTTGAGATTCCAACCATTCAAGAGGAAGGTTCTCCACAAAAGGATGAGGAAGAAGTTGAGCGACCTTGCTCACCACCATCCACTACATTTGTGTTCCCATCGATAGTTGTCACTGCCACCACTGCACCATCCCCTTCCACTTGTAAATCACTACCCATCTCATCTCCGCCCATTGTGGACATCTATGTCCACCTCACCTCTTCTTCCCCAACTGCTCCCATGGTGGTGTTAGATTCTTATTTTTCTACCATTTCCCCACTATCATCCTCCTCACTCTTGCCTCCACTACTAACTCTTTTTACTCTACTTCCTTATTTTCCAACAACCTCTATGACACCTCTCGCCCTGTCACATTGCTTTGTTTCTTATATGCAAAATGTGCCATCTGAGCTCTCTAGGGTGATCCTGAACCCTCAAGTACAAGAATTAATGGCCCAAATCACTACTACCTTGCCTCTTCCTCTACCTCCCATTGAGCCACCAAATATGGAGGAAACTATGCAATTTTTTGTTGAAATGGAGAGGCTTGGCGAGGAGCAACCCAAAGAAACATATGGAAATGTTATTGAAAATACAAAGGTCTCTAATTAAGAAGATTATTTTGAGCATCTTGAGGAAGGACTATGGGTTGATTTGGGTGAAGGAGCTTCAGAGAGAGGAGGGAAACAATCACCGAGAGGTGGAGATGCAAGTAAATTTGACAATTACTGTGAAGTTGAGACTTCTGACTAGAAGATTGAAGAAGAGTAGCCTAAAGAACACACAAATGAAGAATACCCCAAGGAACATCATTCTGATAATGGGAAAATTAATACAAGTATTGAAATAGGTAAAACTTATGAGCCCTTACAAACTGGCCAAGATGAGAGCCTGTTATATGAAGAAATTACTCCAAAAGGGGAGAAAGAAAAGGAAAAAGGAGAAGAGAATGTAGGAGAAAAGGGTGTTGAGCCCATGAAGGATGTTGAAATTGAGCTCAAAGAAGCTAAAGGAACTACACGAAAAGAAGAAGATATTGCTGAAGAGAACATAGTATCCGTTGAGCCCAAAAAAGAGGATGCCATGATATAAGAGGAAGAGAAAGATAAAGGAGAAGAAAACATTCCAAATGCTCCTAAGCATGAGAAAGAAAGGCCCCCAAAAGAACAAGAGGAAGGGGAAGATAATGAATCCCTAGAGCATCAAACAAAAGTTTCTACATGGTCAGAGTAGCAACTCAAAAGGAAGGCTCCAGTAATTGTCGACCCCAAGGCTCAATTGGAGGCAATCTTGGCTAGAGCCCAAGTAAAGACTCAAAAAGAGAAGAAGCAAAAGATCATGTCTCATGTTACAACTAATACTTCTGGGTCTAGGGTATTACAAGTGGCCACTCTTACAATAGACAAGGATACAAGCACCATTCAGCGTAAGTATTATCAAATATCTACCATCAATCTTGGGCCAACATCAATGTCCACCATCCTGCAATAGATGAACAAAGATCAATCTACAAAGGAGGACCTAAAGGTACAAGTGGCAGAACTAATTGCCTACATACAACAATGGATGGTGTCTAGAGAGGAAGCTCCAGTAGAATTATTTGCACCAACCATCCTATCCAAAGAAGAAGTTAGTAGGATGGAGAAGATGAAGAATTGGACTAAATCTGCATCTAATTAGTTCAAGACGGTAACTGCCATTGGTGATAAGGGAACTAAATGTGTGGAAAAGATGCACAATTACGTTCGGGTTTTATAAAAGGAAGTTGAAGAAGTAATAGGGATCTACAAGGAATTCCTTGAGGTCCACAAAATCACATATCCGAAGTTGGAGAGCATCCTCAAACTCTCCAAGGAAATCTGGGAAAAGGAATTAGAGCTGTCAAAAGAAGATCATTGGTTTCCCAAGACATGGGTTATGAATTTTGAATACATAAAAGAAAGTTTGGAAATTGACCTATAAGAATTAGAGGCTAATCATGTATGGATTGTAGTGCATCGGGTTGAGTGAAATGATAATTTAAAGTTGATGACAAGTTATGAAATGCTTTCCCTGAAGTTAGACTGATAGAAAATAAAGCATGAATTCCATCAAAAAATAGAGCAAGGGTTCAGTGACACGTTGTCACCAGACTTCATGGATTTTGTTGCAAGAGCCTTCATAGAGTTTGAAAAAATGATCAGAGTTGTGTTGAAATGCATAGGGCATTGAGATTAGATGACATAAGGATTCAAGAGAGTTGCCTTCCAGATCTCTAAGTGTGATCTCTCTGAAGAGAAAAAGTTGCTAGTTGTAATTGTGAAGTTTGTGGAATATGCTACTCTCCAAAAGGAAGTTGGAAAACATGTTATTGATGATGAATATTTGCTAAAATAGCTAGAAGACAAAATAGATTATAGGAAAAAATAGGGAAAATAAAAGAGTATTTTTATATTGTAAAATATTGGGGGTAGGTGAAACCCTAAACTAGAATGAACCTGAGCCATTCATTGTAAATGAATCTTGACCATTCATTTTTCTTTTGGAAAAACATAAGTAGGGGCATCCTCTCATTTTCAAAGAGAGAGATGAGTTGTATAAATACATGCTACTACAATATATAAGAAAAGTATTGGGGTATGTGCTGGATCATCATGGAAAAAATAGGCCCTTAAGTGGTGAAAAATTCAAAAAAATAGAGTTAGGAGACTTGACGTAAAAATTTGAATAAGTTATATATATTATTTCAAAAATATGTAAGAATAGAGTCTATAGAAAATTGAATGTAGTTTCTAAACAACTAGGTTTATTTAAAAAAATAAAAATCTATTTGGTGAAAATTTGAAATTTCAATGCAGTATTACTTAAATTTCAGGGAAAAAATAAGAAGTAGGTGTCTGTCTGACCACCCTAACCATGATAAAATGATAATATTTTTTTATAATATTTTAGATATAAGTAGAGGACTCATGTCCTAATGTGATGCATATTTTTTTGTAATTTTTTTCCAATTAAATAATTAATAATGAATTTTTTATTATAACTTTAAAAAAAAAAAAAAACTTGTATGTCTGACCATCATAACTTGGTCAAAACTTCATGAAATTTTATTTATTTTTAAATCTCATAGTATGCAAAGCATAGAATGTGACACATGTTTTGTATTCAAAAAATGTGATACCGTTTGAAAGTTATAGATGTTTTTGAGTTAGCCTATCAATTAGGACTTTAGTCATAATTCAAATAGAAAATGAATAATAATTATTTATTAAATTAAAAGTAAAGAATAATTTATATTGGTGGAAAACTAAGAATATCCTTTAAAAACCCTTTTCATTTCATCAATTTTGGGTTAAAAAAAGCGCCAGCCACATACCCTACACATGCCCATCATATCGCCACTTTTTGGCCCATCATGATCCTGCACATACCCATTGAGTTAATGGTTTCTTGTGTGTTTCTCTTCATGTGTGCATGATTCTATCTCCATAAGTTCATCTCAACATTATTTAGTTCAGTTTAATTTTATTTTTTATTAGTAGTTTATGTTGAGCTTTAATAGTGGATGTTTGCTATAGTGTTTGATGCATTTTCAGCTCATACTTTTTTTCATTTCTTGATGAAAAATTGTTGTGTAAAGTTAGTCTACGCTCTCTTATATGTTGCACTTATGTTAAATTATATGTTCATACTAAAAGGGCTAATGCACAATCTAAAAATCTGCAAAGAGCCTTTGAAGATTGCACTAGTTTTATGATACTGTGGGTTATCCCTAGTTAAGTAAAACATAGTTTGGAAGTCTTTCCACTATAGCATGGACTCCATTGTTACTATTCATCTTAGTTTCAAACATAGGAAAAATTCTAAACCCTTTTCCTTTTGCTATTTCTTTTAAAATTTGAAGTTAGACATAAGTTTCTAGCATCATAACAATGTTAAATATGATAATTGGAGTGAGTTTTAGCTTACTATTATGAAATTACAGTCATTATTCATCATTTCTAGAACTTTGAAACTCAATTTAAAACCCATGAAATTCCATTCTTTGTGAACCATAAAGGCCCCTTATTATTACCAACAAATCACATCAAACAACTGAGTTATTTTTGCAAGTCATGACCTGACACTTGAGAGACCTTCAGGTGATTTTCTATAACTTAGTTATAGATTTTCACCTTTCAAGAGAGGCATCACACTTGTGTGTTGTCTGTGTTGAGAAGTGCAAAAACACCCCTCAAAAAAACTAGCACTAGAAGGAGGGCTAGAGTAAGCTAGATCAATTTGGGTCATCTTCCTTCCAAAGATCTCATAGAATAACCAAGTCAACACTAAATAAGCGAGAATTCCAAGAGTTAAATCACCTTACTAAAGCTAAAAGAGCCACGAAAGGGGAAGCTTCAACATCAACCCCACCCATTCAACCTCTATCACCTCCAATCCCTCCATCTCCATCTTCTCCTTCATTCACTTCCCACATCCAAAGAGTTGGTACAACAACTGCACCTAAACCATAGGTTGTTGTAACACAACCATTACCACCCCCATCTCCACCAATTGATTGGTTAGACAATAATCCATCTACCCTATCCTTCAATGACTACCATGATATGCCTAAGAAAATGAAAGGCTTCTGCACCAAGTTCCACCCAAATGAACTGCAAAGGACAACATAAGAACATATCAAGATCTTCTAAAAAAACTTGAAGGATATAAAATAAAACATGAAGATGTTGCTTGTAGGATTTTCCCTTACGCATTGGGGGATGAGGCATTCTATTGGTACATTCATCTACCTATAGGCTCCATCACTTCTTGGGACCTCATAAAGAACACATTCTTGTAGAAATTTAAAGTCCCAATTATCCCTACAGACTTCTATCAGCAATTCATGCTAGTAAGGAGGGAAGTTAATGAGCCAATCTGCTCATTCAATGATAGATTTAACAAATCATATATGAAGTTGTAGTTGCCTTATGTATTTGATGATCCCTCAACAAGAGCTATGTATTATGCTACTTTGGACAGCTTGACATCTACCTTGGTTGAATGAATGCATCAAGCACCCACAAGATTGGTGGATGCCTATGGAGAAGTAGTGAAAGAAAAGAACTGATTTGGGATAGCATATAGCAAGTCCATTACCTTCATTAGGACTGACTACTAACCTTGTACAAATTCATGGACTTACTCATGCTTTGACACATTAAACTCTATTGATGAATCCCATTCCTCAATTGCCCATGCTGTTGCAATTGAGACCTCCAATGAACCAAGCTCCATCCATACCAAGCTACCTACAACCCTTGAATCAGCAAAATTATCCACAAAAGCCCCAAGTGCCTTCATTCTTGCAATGTTTTGAAGCATCAGCCACCAAAAAAGGTCGATTTGCAACACATTCGGTCTACTTCCAAAATGTAGTCTTAATACAAAGTAATGCAGATAAGGAGATAATTGATGAGTTGGATGAGTTAGTAAATAAGTTGTTTGGACCGAGGTGACTCATCCAAGGAATCAAAATAACTAGCTACAAGCATCTCAAAGGAGCATCCAAGCTAGTTTCCATAGAGACAACTGAGATTCAGGCTTGTCTTTGGGACACAATTATGAAAGGGGTTAGAATTTTGGGTAGAACATTGAAAGGAAACCATCCCGAAGGTAGAATAGAACATGGAACACTAGGCCAAATAATGGTGAGGTGCCAACACCCATTGATCCACCTGGGGAAAAAAAAATCAACAAGTGGGGTTTATTTGGCTAAGCCCTATCCAGATGGTGAAACATTCTTCAAACTAGCAAGAATTCCAAGCTCGAATGTCCAGAGTTTCAAACTACTATCGTAATCTTCCACGTGGAGGTTCAAAATGTTGTTGATAGTTTAAGATATAAAGAAATGGTGCCATTAGAGCCATATGACATAGTCTTGGTCATCAACCAAGTGTCATTTCTTCAAGGTGACAAGAACAAGCCCAAGAAAGAGGTTGCAAACAAGACAAGTGAATCAAAAGAGGTAAGTAACGGAGAGACCCTATCTCAAATATTTGATTTAGTAGATAATGGACCTAAGGATGTGGAGGAATAACAAATATAAGAGGTTCATATGTTCCACCAATGCACAACCCCCTACAACTTAAGAAATAGGAAATTTGGTGGTCCCTACACAACCTCTATACCTCCCAACAACTTTAACACACTTCCTCACCCAAATGCTAGTAACAACCCACCTTACCCCAAGGTCCCTATTCAGTATTTTGATAGGAATATTTAGTCTAATTTGGATAAGGAGCAATCTACCAACCCCACCCACAACAGTTCCTCCAAAGTGGATGTTAAACAAATGGGGGAATATGTAGTGGAAGAGTTAAAGAAAGTAAAAGTTTATCAGCCTTTGAGTTGCTGTGAGTAACTACCATTAGGAATGTATTTTGTAGGTCATTGAATGGAAAAATCCCATCAAAACCATCTCAAGAAATAGTTGCAAAGAAGGTTTCATTCGACACTTCTAGCAGTGAACCAGTGGTTAGAGAAATCCTAGGAGCAAAGCGTGACCAGCCACCAAGCAAAAGTCAGCAATTAGATAAATAGCCAGTTAGGGAGAAAAATTAGGTGCAATCGAAAGATAAAAGTAGTGACAAGGACAAGACTCAAGTAGCCAAAGTAGATACATATGTAGGTCTGTTCCAATAGAGATTAGAGACCCTACCATTTTTGTTGACAATTCGCATGTTCGACAAAAATCTAAATAATTGCTTGTTAGATTTTGATGCATCTACAAACGTCATGTCATTTGCAATTTTCCAAACATTAGGCATAACCCTGACCCCGACCAGTATTTTCTCAACTGTAACTACCTACAAAAAAGCTAAGTATTCTAGAAATAAGCATTAGAACCTTATTGTTGGAGTTCAACATTGGTTTTCCTTGAAGCACGTGTACCAATCTTTACAGCGTTAAAATGTTGTGTAGTGTGTCAATACTAGTGTTTATTGTGCATTGGTTTTTGTAGCTCTTGTATCTTGACTCATGAGTTGAATTTCTATCCAAATCCTTTATTGTATTCATGCTCATACTTCTATTCGGCCATTTGGTAAGAAAAGTTATGCAAATATTAGTTCTCATTACTCCTTGAAATCTAGATTAACTGCTGATTAGCACAAATTGATGTCAATGCATATTATTGCACTATTGATTTCATCTCGTGCTATGAATAGATTCCTAATGTTTAATTCTAGGTTTATGAAGAAGCTTGATTCTAAAATCTTGGTTCAACAACTAGAATAGGGACTACTTAGTGAAATATTGATGGGGTGATAATGGGGGGATCAATGTTCGAAGGAACATTTTGTTGAAAACAATTGTATCAGTTTTAGCACCTAGACTAAAATTTTGGAATCGGTAAGAAACCTAATAGTGGAAAATGTGGTGTATTGCATTTGGTATCTTGTTTCATCCTAGCTTCCGTAGATTAATTTTGATCCTTGCAGTTCACTTGGCTTCCATATTATATATTGAATGATTTAAACTTGTAATTTCAAACAGTCTTCAAGTCAAAACTGCCCCTTGGCTGTATGCAGTTAAAGACAATGTTTCTATTTATTTTTGTGCTTTATTCAATAATTTGTGTAAATACACTAATAATCCACTCGGTGTCATCAGTTCTTCTAAACAAGAAATGACTATTTGATTTGAGCTACAAAGAGTGGTGAAAGCATGCACCCAAACTTGCGAACTATGGCAAGATATTTATCTGACTATTAAGGAATATATATGCATAAAAGATGTGATTTTTTAGAAGTTGTTCAAACAACATAGCAAGATTAAATAGTGTTACATGAATTTATTCCATATCCTTAAAGCGCACAAAAAATATTGTAGAATTGGCACTAGGGAAATTAGAAAAATGTTACTAATTTGAGTTTGTGTGGAAATGGTGAAATGATTATTAGGGTTTTATCTCCAAACAAAACATATACCAATCATTGTTTTCATCATCATGAACATAAGGAATAGTCATTCTTTTAGTTAATTGTTCATATGAGCAATTTAAGTATTCTTAGTTTTGACATGAACACAAAGTTATTACTGTTTCCATTATTGATCACAAGGATTAGATATTATTTCTCCTGGTCATTTTCATAAGCAATTAAAGTACTAGGAGTAGTAGATAGTATATGGCTTAATTATTCTTTTAATCATGTGAATTTTTTATCATAAATGTAAGATGGGAACTAATGTAAATCACTCTTAAGCAAGTAGATATTCTTCTTAGACAACCATCTACGGTTTCCTCCTTGAGTGAATCTGGTATTACATTACAATGTTTTAATGTTACTAATCTATGTGATGTGGTATTTTAGACACAAGGACATGGTGGTAAGCGATGTGAAGGTGTGTTTCCCTTATTGCATTTGGTACTGTATATTTGAAAGATCTTCTATGTATTAATGGGAATATCATTCTTTTCAAATTATTTGGTTAATTTCATTATTCAAATTTTGTGGGGGTTACATTAGTTCATCTGATTACTATATGGTTTTCTCTATTTTTATGATAAGTTATGTTCTAGAGTGGTATATGTTCATATGGCTATGTTTGTAGTACCCCTCCATTTTGCTTATGTTTTCTGACAATATGTTTTTACTTTGATAGATAGTGGTACTTTGTTTCGATGTATTGATTGCTAACATTAGAGTGATGGTGGATTTATTTTATAATGTGATGATACACTGTTTGATGGTGATTATTTTTTATTTTCTTTACGTTAGTATAGACGTTTACTTCAGATATTTTTGCTATATATACTGATGGTAGAATAATTGATGTTTATTTTGTTAGTTTGATGTGATATTGTATTGGTGAGGAGAATGGAGTTGCATCACTTGCTTGCGAGTTCCCTGTGATTTCTGTGATTTTCTCCTCACGGTGTGTTTGAATCATGGATTATATATATATATGTATGTTATATGTTGGCTTGCAGGATTGCAGGTACATGACACCGACTCCACCTAGCTTCATAGGTCTGAGCGTGTCCAAACTCAATGGTAATGTTGATTGGGAGGTAGTAACAAGGTTTTTCCTAGTCTAGCCTCAAACCTAGTCACTGTATGTCGCTAGTTTAGGTCTTGTATGTTTGGTTGTCACATTTTTATTTTTCTTGTTATTTGTATGTAAGGTTTATTTTGTGAATTTAATATTAGATTAATGTTCTTTATAATTCAGTGCTTATTGAAATTAATTTTTAAATATTGTAGATAAAAGCTTCATATTTTATTTAATTAATTAAATTAGTTTATTTGGTTAAATAATTTAATTATTGTGATTAAAGTTATTTTATTAAATAAATTAATTAATTGATTAAATTTCCTATTATTGAGAGAATAAATTAAATATTATTTAAATGCATTTGTGTGAATGGGAATTTTAAATATTTATTAAAAAAATGAAATTAGTTTTTGAAAATTTAAATTTTATAAAATAAAATAAATTTTTGATAATGGTTAGAAGAAAATATCTATGAGTTTGTTAGAAGATATCTTCTTGAGTTGCCATGTGTGTTAGTAGAAATTAATGCAAATTCTTGTTGAATATTTTCTTGGAGAGAATATTCCCAGAACTTGGGAAGGCAAGAAAGCACTTCACAGAAAAGAAAGGGAACAGAGCATTACTGAAAAAATTGTGGTTTTTGTTTTGGGGTTTTGATTTTAAAATTTTGGAAGAAGATCTCAGGATTATTTTTGTTCAGTAAATTGCATTCTTTTGGAAAGTGGGGATTTGAAAAGGGCTTTGGAAGTTGCATGTAGTAGGCAAAGCTTTTCTTCTACTGTCAATTCTACCAGCTACAAGAATATAGGTTCTTTGTTATTTATTTATTTAGTTTTGTGATTTGAAAAGATTGTCTATGTAAAGATTTAAATTTGTAGAAGTTTTTTTAATTTGTAAAATTAAAAGATTTCATGTAGAAGAAATAATTTTGATTGAAGCTTTTGTCGGTAAATTTTTGTTGGAAATATTCTGTAGAAAATTTGTTACCTCTTTGTGAAAATTTTGAAACAAAACTTTATAGTAAAATCAGGGAGCAACACAAAAGAATATTGTTAAACAATAGAAAAATTCTCAATAGAACACAAAAGAAATCTCAGTAGATTTATAAATGAAGTTCTCTATAATATTGAGGAAACAAAAACCTTTGGGAAGAACTCTGCTAAAATTTTCCTGTAGAAAAGATTTTGAGAATTTATATTGTGAATTAAATCTTTTGTTATGGAAATTTGAAAACCCTCTGTCAAATTGAGAAATTGAAAACCTCAGTATTATTAGATTAAAATCCTCCTGTATGAAAAAATCTTTATTTAAATTTGCTCTTCTTGAGCAATCTCTCTATTTTTATTGTTTTTATGTATATATATTTGAAATATATATATATATGTATATATATTTGAAATATATATATATATATATATACATATATAAGTAGATTGTTACACAAAGTATGCATTTGAAACCATGTTAAAAAAAATCAGGGAAATTTTATTAAATTTTATTTTTGGAGGAATCGCCATATAGGCGAAATAGGTCATAAAAAAAATGGATTAAAATCTATTAAACGGATGAAGGGTTTCACAGTTCGTATTTAAATGTTAAATTAGAATAAAATATATAAAAGAGTATTCTGGGGGGTGCAAGGGCTACCCCCACAGCCCGCCCATGAAGGGCAACAACTGTGGAGGTAGCCGGCGCTGCCCACACAGGCAACGCTCAGGCTACCAACATAGTTGCGACCCAAAAGGGCCGGTTGTGAATACAATCTCTTAAACCCTCGATTTAGTTTATCTTTATGATTTATATTTCAATTTTTTATTTATTTGAATTTTATTATATATATATAAGTTGGAAAAATTTATATTTAATTTTAACATATATTAAAAATTTATATATATATTTTAAATGCAATTTTTTTTTAAATAGAAGAATGAAATGAATTGTATTTTTCTAATATAAAATGTTTTGTAAAGAAAGATGAAAATTATTTAATTATTATTTGGAAATTGTAGTAAACAATTAGATGCTATTGCATTATTGTTTGTTAATGAAATTGTGTTAAAATAGTATATTTTGGTCCAAGGATTATCATTATTATCTTGAGATGGCAGTTGGATTTAGGAAATCCTAGTGTTAGTTAAATAATTGTTTGAACTGCAATGTAAAGTTTTGTTTTCTTTTGTTCATGACTGTTTGGGTAAATTGGGGCTGATTGAAAATAAAATCCTTCCAACTGTAATTTTCTTGAAAGGGAGTTGCATTTATGATGATTTCATATTTTGAATAAACTAGGGTAGTGCACATGGTTCTATTCAGTTTTTAGAGATTTGGTTCTATGAACAGGATGCGATGTCTATTGTTATATGTTTGGTATTTGGTGTAACGCCCCACTAAAGGACTTAGTGGATAACACAAAAGATATACAAGATCATGCCAATAATTTTTTTTGAAACTAAAGTGACATTAACTAATGCAACTCAAAAAATTAATATGAATGACATCATTACATTAACATCATATCATAATCACATTATGACCTAAAAGTAACATTAATCATAACCCATTTACACACCTATCCACCATAGTCCCCTAACGTCACTACTACGATACACCTACACTAACTAAGCCTATATAAATACATTTGAAACACTAAAACACATATAGTTAATATTTTGAATGTAAATTATATTTCATACAACAAATTACATATGGTAACATAACTTAATTATATTTAAACCTTGTTTAACACTATGTTTATATGAACCTATTTATAATCAATATCATGAAAGAGGTACAAAGAGACATATCGCATCTACTACTAAATTAAGTTTATATGTATCATAAATACAACATTCTTATGCTAGCATTTCTATTACATAATAAACAACAATAAATATGTCTTCAAGACTACTTCAATCTATTTACATTTTCATTACAAGAATGCTACAACATACAAGATATATTCATCTAAGAGGAATATATATAATACATATTAAATGCAATTTTCATGGAAATATCACCTGCACATACATTTAAACATAGAATGAAGTGAAAGGAAAAACTCTCTATATTGAGCATGATTTGCATCACCTAAACCCCAATGGATGGTTTGGAAATACCACCCTACCACGTGGAACCCTAAGACCCACTCCCTCCATGTTTGGAGATAACACTAGGCCCCACACACAAGCAAACAAAAGAAATAACAAGTGGTTGACACTAACCATCCAATGGAGACTACCAAAACAAGAATGAACTAAAAATTACAAAGACATCCACAAAGTCCTTAGTTATTTCTAAAGACCCAATTATATAACACAACAAATAGAAAACTCAAAAGATTAGCATTATACCATGACACCACAATGAAAAATATTATATTATTTTCAAAATATTATAATATGATAACCAAATTTAACTTAACAATTCAAAACCAAGACCAACAATGCACAACCTTGGTGCAATTAATTTTTACACATACAAAAACTTCAACACAAGATCTCACAAACATGAAGGGATTTCCAAAATGAAAATAGTAAACACATTCAAAAAAATATGGTACAACACAATACAAATTAAAGAATAGAGTTATACCCTCTAATACAACTTTTAGAACTGAATTAATTCCCACTTCACAATAGTCAAATCTGCCAACCATAAAATAACCATAAAATAGTCATATCAACTCAAAATCAAAATTTGGAAAATACCCATTTTAGATTTAGCTGTCGACTACTTAGCAGCGTAGATGAAATTGATCAAAAACTAATCATATATTCATAAAATGGAAAACAACAGACGACTCTTACAAAACCCTCTTTTCAGCAATGCTCAATTACAGTCAAATGACAAAATGAGTAACCCAACAACCAGATCTTATCAAAATAAAATATTTAAAAAATATTAAAACTAATGTAAGCCCTTTCAAGCCCCTATAAATCTAAAATCTCAATCTTTCATTGGCTGGTTACAGGGAGAAATATGAATATTTGCAGTCATAGAAGAACAACTTAACAGTAGCTCCGTATTTCAACCATATCTCACAAACTACAATATGAGTTTTTGATATTTTTGGATATAATTTAAATGACAATGAGATGAAAGAACCCTTTAAAACTCTCACAAACTCAGTTCATAAAAATAGATTTATGGGCAACGCAATCAGACCATTTTACTGGTAATCAACAAAAACAACAAATATGTATTGATTTTTATTCTGGAATAAATAAATATTTTATTCACATGCAAAAATAAAACTATATAATATTTATTTTCAAAAATACAAGAGGGAGAAATCAATCAAATTATTCATACACACCAAAAATAAAATTAAATAAAAGATATCAAAATCCAACCTGAATCCAACATTTAGCAATGATAAGAATTTGATGCCAAGCTCCGAAAATTTTAACTTTCAAAACCCCCAAATTGTAACAATTTTCTCATGCTTCTTCCTCTTTGCAGGCATGAAAAAAACTCTCAGGAAATGAAGAATCCAAAAACCAAAGTGAACTCTAGAACCAAATCACCCAAAAAATAGAGAAAACCCTCTCTCCCCAAAAAAATAAATAAAAAATAACTTCCCATGGATTGGCTTTTTTTTTGTCTTTCCCATGCACTAACTCTTTTTTTTGCCCATGCATTGGCTCTTTTAACTTCAATTTTCGTCACTTTTCAAAATGAAATAATTAGAGTAGGTTGAGGATTTTAAAAATGAGATTTAATGAAATAAAAATACCTCTAACCCATAAGGCTATCACCTAGAAATCATTTTAAACCATTAAAACTACATAAAAACTTCATAAAATATAAATTAAGTGACCATTTTAATAAAATGAATCAAAAGACTAATAAGAAAAAAATTATATCCAAAAAAAAGTAAAAAAAACTTTATTCAATAAATAATAACCAAATACTAAATAATCAATAAACAAAACACTTGATAATAATAATAATAAAAAATTAAATAATCATTCCCCAAAATAATAACATATTAAGATGTGCATAAAAATATTATGACTTATTAACATAAATAAATATATCACTTATGAATAATATTAGATCACACTCAACACATTAATAACAATTATAATAACAACTAACATATTCATCCAATATTTATCTTCACCCGAATAATCTACAAACCAGAGTAAAACATAAACCATAAAATAACTCCACATGAAAGAAACATTCACATCAAAACATAAATAACATTAATCACAATCATAACAACCCAACTAACCATAGGGTTTAACACCAACATGTTGGGATCTAAAACCAAGACTAGACAATAAAATCAAACAACCACATATCTTATAAGAAACACTCACATAAGCGCAACACTCCAAACATAGGGTAAAGGAGGTTAGATATTGTCCTATGACAACCAAAAAAGGGTGCTCACACATTGAATCAATTGTCCCTAATTGGGGACCATGGCCAAGGTTAGGTTATAACTTGGGCCTAGATGTTATCTCTTCAACCACCAGTGGGATTAAAGACACGATTAGACCTGCTAATTTAGGTGGAGATATAGCCTAGTACCTATTCACTCAAACATACAAATTAGAGCACATGTGCATAATAGCCAAAGCACTATGAAATAAACTCTACAAATTGTATCTCATGTTCATATGTATTTCATACGCCCAATGGTACGATGCTGCCCTTTCCACTTATCATAACAAACATACTACTACATCACTTAATTATCTAAGTAAATCTCTACATAATAATAATAATATGACAATATACATCATACTCACCAAAGCACTAACAAAAGTTCATGTCCCATATTGCAACTACAAAGTTTGAACACAAGTCAGTACATTTTTATGACAATAAACATAATCATAATCAAAATTATAATAACATGTCAACACAATAATAATATTTTAGAATAAAATGGAAACTCCAAAGGTAATCAAAACACTCTCATCACATCAATATGTCCATAAATTCATAATATACAACATCAATTGCTTAACATTATTAGCACATACCTTTAAATGTCCCTATTATTTTACCTTCATTTTCAAGTTTCAAAGCCAAACTTCATGCACATCCATAGTGAGAATGGAGGGGCATTACATTTGGTGTTGGTTTATGTGCACCTTGTCTACCCTTAGTTATTGAAAATAGTTTCCTTGTGTTATTATTAGGGGAATGACTATTTATGAGGGCTAGAATACAAAGTGGTGCCAGGGTAACTCATGTAGAGTTAGTTAATCAGTGAAAACTAAATCAATACATTAGGTAGTTTAAAACTTTTATCTAGACTAATAAGCCTCACTCATGGACTCAAGGGCTAGTTCAAACTTGGTGATGAGTTGAGAAGGCTTGGAATGGAAAAATCAATATCTAGTCATTATGAAAGATATTCGATTCTGCAACAGATTGCATGTGGGGCCGGGTTTCATAAGAGATTATCAGGGTAACCCAAGATGGGGGCTGGAACCTAAGAATATTTTCTTGGGTAACCTATGCAACATTCCAATGACACTCTACCTATAATAACAATATCCTTGTGAACATAGTATATTTGATTATTCAATTCTGGAAGCAATGTAACCATTAAGTTAAGTTTGCACTTGTATAGTTTTGTATATAGTTTTGTTTGTGTCTAGGGTTTGTAGGTTATGTGTAGGGAACCTTTTTACTATCTCCTAGCATGAGGGGTGGGCCTACTAGTACCACAGGGTTGGGTGGAATGTGCACCTTACACCATTGGGTCCCTAGTTCTTATTCATGGCAACGAGTACTTCTTGGATGGAGAGCTTGTATGTGAAAATGTACTTTCTCATATTTATCATTTGTATCAGTGGAAACCTTAATTTTGTATCACCCCTCAATTGTAATCAGGGAGAAATTTTGTAACATGTAATTATACACTTTTGTATGACCTACCTCATTTGGAAATGAGTATTGTAAATGCTATTATAATTGCAATGTAAGAAAGAATCATTTTGTACATTATACCTTCATTGATGTAATTTATTTGTAAATGAATGTATGCTTTTAAGTTTATGAGAATTAAACACATGCTATGTTAATTACTTTTGTCATCTATGGAATTTACATGTAGTGCATTGTTGCGTATCTTAGGGAATGTTTACATTAGTGAAGATTATGTTTACACTTTTAAAAAAAAATTATTACACTATCGTAGTCATTGCAACATTCTTTAGGTTACGAGACAGGGCATTGCAATGTTTGTCAACTTTTGTGTTAGGTTTTAGATTTTGGTAATGTTCAGCTATGCTATGTCTTACATATAATTCGTTAAATTGGTGATGGATGCTGTGATGTTTAAAGTTGTTATATGGTTCTATGAAGTTTGGTCATAGTATGATTAATTTCATCGATCCTTATGGACAACAAATAGTTATATCTTTATGTTTTTCAAATTTAATAATACAACTATAGATCAATAATAAGCATTTAAGTGTGAATATATGTGTGTGTGTGTGTGTGTGTGTGTGTGTGTGTGTGTGTGTGTGTGTGTGTGTGTGTGTGTGTGTGTGTGTGTGTGTTCAAGAGTACAATAACTTCAATTGAATTATATAGCTTAGGACTTAGTATGGCATGATAAAATTGAAAATAGCAATTTTTCTAGTGGTGTCTAAAATGTTCTTAGTTTCTTTCTCACTTTATTTAAACTAATAAGATAAAAAAAAATTGTAAGTATAAGGAGCAACATTCCATCTTTGTTTGATTGTACTCATATCATTTAGATTAAGATAAATTAAAATGTTAGTAGTTTATCTTTATTTTTAAAAAATAAATAATAAAAACAATACAATTTCATTTTTATGGTCTCATTTAAATGTCTAACTCTCCTACTTGGCAAAGCCTGTGTTGTACTATGTATAAATATATTCTAAAATTTGAACTCAAAGGTTTACTTGTTTAGTATGGGGGTCAAATCATTATAAAATACATATTAGTTTAGGATTATATGAATATTTGTAATATGTGTCACTTGAATTTTTACACTAGATTAAATAGATCGTATTTTATTTATATACAATTATTGATTTGTATCATGCGATTCACTTAACCTTGGTAACATTTCCTTAGTGGTGTTATTACTTAGTTATTATCAAACATGTCTTGGGTGAATTTAATTGTTATTATAGTTCTCTCTCGAAACTTAACTTTTTGAATTATTTTTATTTAGAGAAAATACTTAATGGTTGAGACGACTTAAACTTCATTAGTCTTTACATATTTATTTCATTAAGAGTATATATTCTAATGTGAAAAAATTCCTTCCAATGTTTTTCCATTAACCTTTCTTAAATTAAATCGCCATGTTGTGCTTTATGAGATAAATTTTAGGGTAGGACATTACATTAGGTATCAAAGCATCAAGTTCCAACTCCAGGGAGATTTGGGTAAAAAAGAGGAAAAGACGATGGCTATGAACAAAAGATTTTGAAGTAAAGATGCTACAACTTTGAGGTCATACAAGTTAAGTGAAACCTAAAACATGTAAGAAAAATATGAACAGGTACGTAAACTTGTTGATTTAAAGGAGTTTGGTTTTGAATGCATTGAAAATTGATGGGATCTCCCATTGAATTATTGATGTTTATAAGTTATTTAGCTCAATGTGACTATAGGAGTAAAGTGTTATTTATTTGGATTTAGTTAATTACGTGACACAACTAATTAATTTTAAATGAATTGTTCACATTTTCTATATAATTTATTCAATCATAGTTTGTGCTCCAAATGATGATGAGGATAAAGAGATTAAATATTCTTCTCCTACTATAGAGTGTGATTTGATAGATGATTTGCCGCATATAGAAGTAGTGTTGACATGCAAATGAATGATATGGAACATTTCATAGCTAGTGATAGAATTAAGCAAGAAGACCTTAGAATAGTTTCTTCTAGAACATCTTAATCAAATATATATGGTACTATAAAAGTTTTAATAGATGTTGGATGCTAATAATTTGGATTCTTGCAGTAAAGGATGTCGTAGTCACAAATTATTAAGATCATTGAATAGCTTTTATAAATCTTCTTGTAATCAAGTATGAGCATCTATTTTTTAGTAGAAGGAAATTTGATAAGAGCTTGGATTTAGGTTAAGTTAGATGAGTAATGGATAATTTCACCCCTAAAACAAGTTGGAAGTAAGGGTAAAATTTGTATTCATCTAAATTATTTGTGAATTTTGAAGTTATCAAATGATTTATATGATGATATTTTCTTTCGTTAGAACATGATAATGGAAATATAAGTTGAAATATGTGAATACAAGGAGTTTGACCTTATTATTATATTGTTCTTTGAACTATGATGAAAATAATTATTGTTTTAATGTTTCAAAGTCATGTTGAGGATTGAAAATTATTTAAAACTCCTTGGAAAACTAATATGTAATGAGTTGGTAATTGTTCATGTTTGGGTAGTGTTAAGTGGTCTCTATGTGTGTCAAGTGACTAAGTATTATTTTTAAATTAAGAAAGTGCATTATAAGATGTGTTGTGAGAAACCATTGAATGGTATGTTGTGACTCAAGTTTGACATACTGGGTATCCAACTTGGCATAAGGGTGTAGTAGACATCTAGGATGATCTACTTGTTTATACCCTCATGTTTAATTTATGTGTGATGAGATTACATGATTCTTTTCTATGTGTTTTGGTGGAGTCTTGTTGTTTGTCTTGTGCATAAGGAGAAGATCTCACTTGCACGTAGAGAGCCTCCTTCATGTGGGGTTGAGGAGGGTGTGGACCTCTCTTGGGGATAGTTGATCAAAGATGAAAATATGAAATTGTGAATGATGTTGGAAAACCTTGGCCATTGGTTATTATAATGAATGAAGGTTGTTGGATGGATGGTAGTTGTGGTGTGTGTAGGTTGTTGTATGATGGTAGTACTGGTGTGTGGAGGTTTTTGGGTGGATGGTGGTAGTTGGTTGTGGAGATTATTGGATGGGTGGCTATGATTGTGTGTTAATAATGAAGTTATATATGAAATTGATTGTGTAAATCCCTAAGAGTGAAGAGAATCCCCCTTCTCCCCCTATACTAGAATTTTGTGAATGAATTCATTGTGTGTGGGTCATCATTAATGTCTAACTTTATTTATTGTTTGCAACTTAGCGGTTGGGCTGTTTGTTCCCCATGTGGGGGTGGACTCTCCAGTCAAGATTCCTTAAGTTTTGGAAATAACATAAAAATCATAATGTTTATGATTGGGGTATAATTTGATTTTTATGATTAGTTTTATCCTTTCATGCATGTTGATTTTTTCACTTTATTTTTCCTTTTCTTTCTCAAATAATGGTTAATCAATAGTATGTAGTTCAGATCCTTTTGGAAGCTTTCAGGAGGAAGCTTGAGACTAGCAAGGGAGAATGTAATGCCTCTCTCAAGAATGAAATATTTTAGTTTGACAATAACAATGTTTGAATTTTAAGAATAGTTTGTTGTAAGAAATTGCTTCTTATATCATTCTTATTGGATTAAAATATGAATGTTTGAATCAACATTATGGTTTCCATTATAAGATGCATTGTGTAAGGTAATACTACTTTCTTGTCAGAATTCATTTGATTTGAAGTATTCTAGGTTAAATGGAAGTTTATTGTTTAATAATCTCTCATAGAATTTTATCTCTCTTTTATCTAGTGAAATATGTGTTGTTAAAGGGATTGCATTTAATATTTTGTAATAAATAGAAACATCACTATATATAATTGTCCCATAAAAATACATGCAAGATTTTGTATTTGATAGAATATAATTTTTTAAGAATATTTACAAATAGATTTAGAAGTATATTTAATTGTATTCATTTATAGTCTTTAATATTTCTAGATAAACTATGTGCATATTTTTACATCAACATTTCGGATCATACTCCATGATCCATCATTAGGATGAAAAGCAGAAAGAGAGAAGTGAAAGATGAGATAGAAGACTTGGATATAAAAGGAGAGGGGTTAAGAGGGTTGGGAAGCGCAAGACCCAAAATGTTCCAATATGTAGTAAAATATAACATAAAACACAAACAGTTAGGAACCACAATATAAAAAATTATCCATAAAAGGAAGGATGATTATAAGTTATTATAAAGGAGAAAGTATATTATACAAAGAAAGAAATAAATAATTGGCAATGAGTTGAATAATAAAATGAAATAATAGAAGGGGAAAGGGGCAAGCTTAGACATAAAAAATGAGGGTACAAGAGAAAAGAAAAACCAAAAGGAACAACATGTTATAAATCAAAAATAAAGAAAGGAAAATATGCCAATAAATTCAAATATGCTAAAGCCGATTTCAAGATTCGTTCATGCCTTATGTCAGCACAATTCTCTTTGATTCTTGTGTTGTTCCTTTCTTTATTTTTGATTTATAACATGTTGTTCCTTTTAGTTTTTCTTTTCTCTTGTACCCTCATTTTTTGTGTCTAAGCTTTCCCCTTTCCCCTTCTATTATTTCATTTTATTATTCAACTCATTGCCAATTATTTATTTCTTTCTTTGTATAATATACTTTCTCCTTTATAATAACTTATAATCATCCTTCCTTTTATGGATAATTTTTATATTGTGGTTCCTAACTGTTTGTGTTTTATGTTATATTTTACTACATATTGGAACATTTTGGGTCTTGCGCTTCCCAACCCTCTTAACCCCTCTCCTTTTATATCCAAGTCTGCTATCTCATCTTTCACTTCTCTCTTTCTACTTTTCATCCTGATGATGGATCATGGAGTATGATCCGAAACATTGATGTAAGAAGATGCACACAGTTTATCCAGAAATCTTAAAGACTATACTATTATGGACTGTGGAAACAAAATGCTATTGTATTCATTTAACTATATAAGTATAATACTTGAGTTTGGTATAATTACAAGATAATCAATTTATACACAATTGTCATCCGTGTAATGTGATTTGATATATATATATACATAAGAAAACATATAATCATATTCTTGTAAAACTAAAGTTAAACCTATATAATTTTAAAAAAAATGTTGCAGGTAAATCTAATTTCCATTTGATGATGAAATTGTTACCCGGGGGTGAAAAGTCTAATCTGGCGGAATTAAGAATTTACACTTAATAGATTTTCTATTTGATAAGTTTTAATAATAACATTTATAATCAATTTTGGGAAGTTATTCCTAAAACAATGGCTTTAAAAGCCCATATATTGAATGTAGAGGGGGAGGAGAATGTATTCTTTAGAGATGATTAGGAAAAGAGCAATCAGATCTTTCTCGAGTGGTTTTTTTCGAGTTGATATTTTCCACATAAAGTTATGTTGTTTTCTTTTTAACTATGTTATCTATCTTGTTACCCTCTGCAATGTATTTTATGAATAGTTTTTGGCTTTAGGTATTTACTAATTACTGTTAATTTTATTCCCATGAAATATTTTATAGAAAAATATTTTTTACTAAACAACTCTTTTCTAGTTGAAATTAATTGAATATGCTTAATGAATATCGTTTATGATTTTTTCTTGCAATAATTCTATCTCTACTAGCACTATTGATAATTTGATTTCCTCTTGCATTCAGTAGGAATTTAGTTTCTCCTTTAAGAATTTAACATATCATCCAGTTGTTACAAATTACAAAAAGTGTATTTAAAATGCATGACCAACATTTGATCAACCATGTTGGGTGGGTAGAGATAGAAGAAACAAACATGAAGGCAACACTAGACCACTATGCTACAACAAAATAAACTTGATTTTTATTGCCTTGAATAAAAAAGATTGCAATTTCCTCTATTTATAGAGGTCTGTAGGATTCTCTAGAAATATTGCACGTTAAAAACCACATGCGTAGAAGATGGTATGTTGGTCAGTGGAAGATTTATCTAGATTGTCAGTGGGAACCTTCTATTTTAAATGCAGTTTGAAATTGGTTAATGTTCAGTGAAGATTTTGTGGGAGAAATTAATTACTCGCCAACACTCCCCCCTAATTTCTACCACTAATTACAACAAAATTACAATGCCCAAAATTTCTCACATATACTCAAATTTCTAATGTTTGTGAAAATATCTAGAATAGTGTCTCTAGAATACTAAAAAAAAATTGCATTTTGTTTCTCTATATATGCTTGCTTCTTTCGACATTCATTTGCAAAGTGCCAATACTTCTTGCAATAATAGCATTGAATATTAGATCTATCAAACCTTTGTGATGACTATTCTCTAGAATTGAAGCTTTGATTTCTTCCTCCTCCTAGATTAGGACTTCTTCTTTCCTCTCTTTGAAAATTGCCTCTTCCTCTTCCTCTACCTCTACCAAATGACATTTGTGCTTTGAAAGCATTCTCCAATGAGGTATTGTCATCCCTGTACAACCTGTCTTCATAATTTTTTAAAGAACCAACCAACTCATCCATAGAATATGTAGTCAAATCCTTAGATTCCTCAATTACCACAACAATTGCATCAAATTTTCTAGGAAAATTTCTTAAAGCCTTTTCTACAATCTTTTGATCTATTAGCTCATCACCATTCTGCCTTATTTGATTAACCAAATCTGTAACACGATATGTAAATTCATCTATTGACTCAGATTCTTTCATTTGCAAGTTTTCAAATTCTCTTCTAAGTGCTTGTAGTTTAGCAACTTTTACCTTACTTATACCTTGATATGCCATCTCTAAGATGTCCCATGCTTGCTTGGCTAAAGTGGCTAGCTTAATCCTTCCAACAACTGAATCATCTAATGCTTGTCTAATTATCTGAAAAGCCCTTATATTCTTTTTCCTATTTTCATCTAGCTTTTTCTTTTCATCTACACTCAAAGTAGACTCATCTTGTGGTTCAGTATAACCATTTCTAACTATGTCTGATAACTCATATGAATCAAATGTCAACTTCATTCTAAAAGCCTAATTATCATAATTTTTTCCTCAAAATATTGGAATAAAATATTGAAAGTTATCAGATGCCATACCCTTAAACAGTATACTTCTTCACTTCTTTCTCCTCAACAGTTGTGGTTGTGCTTCTGTAATTCCCTTTAGTTGATCTGCAATTCCAATGGCAGGCACTGCAACACCTTCAAACTTCTGGCATCTATCACAAATGGTGACAGGATCCCCAAACAATCTCCTAACCTGGCTCTTGACGTCTACCACAAATGGTGACAGGATCTCCTCCTTATGATGCCAAATGGGTATGCAACCTAACTTTGATCTCTCTTATGATATGCTCCAATCTACAAACACTCTCTTTTGATTGACTGTGCCTTCGATGCCTTAGAAACAACAATACAAATTTCTGTCATCTTCAACAAGCTCTGTGATCTCCTCTCCTCTATTGGGTATTCACCTCTCAAACAATAGTCTCCCTTTATCTGCTATAAACAGTGACTAGCTTAACTCCTCTTAAGGCTGCGGCCTTCACAAATCTTCAGCATTTAGCTTCACAAGCTTTCCTTCCTGTGGTCTTCGCTGATGGTAACAATCTTGGGATCAAACAAAGATCCTCTTCTTCTCCAGCGGAAATATTCAACTACAATCCTAAGCAGCGATTTCCCTAGCAACTTACTCAGCAATAAGAAACTTGAAACTTTGTCTTTAGCGGCTCTAATCTAGATGGTGATCTTTGCACACCACAATATTTCTAGCTCTCCCAATGGCCTGCTTTGATACCACTTTTTGGGTGGGCAGAGACAAAAGAAACAAACACGAAAGCAACACCAGACCAATGTGCTACGACACAATAAACTTGATTTTTATTGCATTGAATTGAAACGATTACAATTGCCTCTATTTATAGAGGTCTTTAGAATTCTCTAGAAATATTGCACGTTAAAAACCACATGCGTAGAAGATGGTCTGTTGGTCGATGGAAGATTTATCTAGATTGGCCATGGGAACCTTCTATTTTAAATGTAGTTGAAATTGGTTAATGTTCAGTGGAGATTTGGTGGGAGAAATTAATTACTCGCCAATAAACTGTAACTACCTGCACAGAAGATAAGTATTCTAGAAATAAGCATTAGAACCTTGTCGTTGGAGTTCAACATTGGTTTTCCTTGAAGCACGTATACCAATCTCTGCAGCGTTAAAATGTTATGTATAGTGTATCAATACTAGTGTTTATTGCGCATTGGTTTTTGTAGCTCTTGTATCTTGACTCATGAGTTGAATTTCTATTTGACCCCTTTATTGTATTCATGCTCATACTTCTATTCAGCCATTTGGCAAGCAAAGTTATGCAAATATTAGTTCTCATTACTTCTTGAAATCTGAATTAACTCCTAATTAGCACTGATTAATGTCACTGTATATTATTGCACTGTTGATTTCATCTCGTGCTTTGAATAGATTCCTAATGTTTAATTCCAAGTTTATGGAGAATTTCGTTTCTAAAATCTTGGCTCAACCAACTGGAATAGGGATTGCTTAGTGAAATATTGATGGGGCGATAATGAGGGGACCAATGTTTGAAGGAACATTTTGTTGAAAATAACTGTATCACTTTTAGCGCCCAAACTAAAATGTTGGAATCGGTAAGAAACTGAATAGTGGAAAATGTGGTGTACTGCATTTGTTATCTCATTTCATCCTTTCCTGCTCAGATTACTTTCGATCCTTGCAGTTTGTTTGGCTTCCATATTATATATCGATTGATTTAAATTTTAAATAGTCTTCAAATCAAAATTTCCCCTTGGTTGTATGTGGTTAAAGACAATGTTTCTATTTTGATTTTACGTTTTATTCAAGAATTTGTGTAAATACACTAATAATCCACTCATTGTCATCAGTTCTTCTAAATAGGAAGCAACTATTCGATTTGAGATACAAAGAGTGGTGAAAGCATGCACCTAGACTTGCAAATTGTGGCAAGATATTTGTCTGACTTTTAAGGAATATCTACCTATAAAAGAGGTTTTTTTTCACAAGATTTTCGAACAACCTAGCAAGATTAAATAGTGTTGTGACTTTATTCCATATCCTTAAAGTGCATAGAAAATACTGTAGAATTGGCACTAGGGCAATTAGCAAAATGTTACGAATTTGAATTTGTGTGGAAATGGTGAAATAATTGTTAGGGTTTTATCTTCAAACCAAACATATACCAACCATTGTTTTCATCATCATGAACACAAGGAATGTTCATTCTTTTAGTTAACTATTCATATGAGCAATTTAAGTATTCTTAGTTTTGACATGAACATGAAGTTATTATTGTTTCCATTATTGATTACAAGGATTAGATATTGTTTCACTTGTTCATTTCCTTAAGGAATTAAAGTATTAGGAGAAGCAAATAGTATATTGCTTAATTATTCTTTTAATCATGCACATTTGTTATCATAAATGTAAGATGGGAACTAATGTAAATCACTCTTAAGCAAGTAGATATTCATCTTAGAAAACCATCTACAATTTCATCCTTGAGTGACTCTAGTATTACATTACAATGTTTTAACGTTACTAATCTATGTGATGTGGTGTTTTAGACACAAGGACATGGTGATAAGCGATGTGAAGGTGTGTTTCCCTTATTGTATTTGGTACTGTATATTTGCAAGATATTCTATGTATTAATGGGAATATCACTCTTTTCAAATTATCCCATTAATTTCATTAGTCAAATTTTGTGGGGGTTACATTAGTTCATATGATTAATATAAGGTTTTATCTATATTTATGATAAGTTATGTTCCAAAGTGGTATCTGTTTGTATGGCTATGTATGTCAAGTTCTGTATCAAGTTTTAGGTTTTATTAATGTTCATTTTTGCTATGTCTTACATATAATTCATTAAACTGGTGGTAGATGGCTTGATGTTTAGCTGATAGGCTATTTTTTTTTAAGTTTCCACTGGGATTTTCGTCAATCTAGCCACGAATTGGTTTTTCCGGCACTGGTGGGTTGTTGTCTGGTAGGGAAGGAACTATTTTTATTTTGGGCAACATGGACATTCGTAATTAAATGGGTTGGTGGCAATGGAAAATGGTGTTGTCGTAATGGGGAAGGTGAATGGTAAGTGTTTGTTCGAGTGAGCGCCAATGCATCTTCCTGTCAGTGTATAGGGGAAGAGGTTGAAGTAAATACAATATTGAATGTTGTCGTGTGGGAAAGCATACTTTGATTAATTTTTATTTTTGAAAGATCCATTGTGGTGTGGATTGGATACCAGACTACTATTAAAATCGTTGGTCTTGGCTCCATTTTTTAGTAGGCTGGAGGGTTGTAAAACTATTGTGGTGTGAATTCTATAATTCATTTTCAATGGGTATTTTGCAGAAACTAGTAGTTTATTGTTCATGTCTTTCATTGTCTATTTATTGTTGCTTTTGATAGGAGGTTGGGGGGTTTTAACATTAATGCACTGCGAAATGTGTGAGAAAGTATATTGATTAAGCTGCATTGTCAAAAGAGCCATTGTGGTGTTAGTTTGATAGCACATTATTTATTGTTCACATCTTTCATTCTATGCTTATTGTTCTGGTTCTATTGTAGTGAAATATTTTTTCTCTCGCCTAATAAACAAGGTTTTTTTTTTTGAAATTTTTGTCAGCCCATTCATGAATTGGATTTGTTGGTGTTGGGGGTTTGTTGGCGGGCAGGAAGGGCACCATTTTTTTTGTGGCACAGTGGGCATTGGTAATTATGCGGGTTGGTGGCAGTAAAGGTGGTGTATTCATTATGGGGAAGGTGAATGGTAAGTGTTTGTTTCCGTGAGTGCCAATGCATCTTCTCGTTGGTGCATGGAGGCGCAAGCCGAAGGAAATGCTATATTGAATGTTTTCGTGTGGGAAAGAATGCTTTCATTAAGTTTTATTGTTGAGAGAGCCATTGTGGTGTGGGATACACACCAGACTATTGTTAAAATTGTCTCCTTTGGCTCCATTTTTTAGCAGGTTGGAGGGTTGCAAAACTATTGTTCTGCAGAACCTGTAAGTCATTTTCGATGGGTATTTTGCATAAATGATTAATTTATTGTTCATGTGTTTCGTTCTTTGTTTATTATTTCTTTTGATAGTAGCTTGGAGGGTTTTAACACTGATACAGTGTGAAATGTGCAAGAAAGTATATTAATTAAGTTGCTTTGTTGGAAAAGCCATTGTGGTGTTGGTTTGATAGTAGATTATTTATTCTTCATGTTTTTTGTTGTTTGCTTATTTTTCCTTTTGATACCAAGTTGGAGGGTTTTAAAATTGATGTGGTATGAAGTGTGCGAGAAAGTATATTGATTAATTTGCATTGTGGAAATAACCATTGTTGTGTTGGTTTAGTAGCAGACGACTATAAAAATTGTTTCCTTCCACTCCATTTTATACCATTTTGGAGGGTTTTAAGGCTATTGTGTACCAAAATCTGTAAGTGGTTTTACATGGTAATTTTGCATGAAAGATTAAATTGTTGTTCATGTGTTTTGTTCTCTACTTATTATTTGTTGTTATTTGATTGTATCTTTTCCATTATATCCATTTTGGAGACTTCAAAGAGATAATCGTTCTCTATGAATGGTTTTATTGCAGTTAAATCATTTTCCTCTTTCCCAAAAAATTAGGTTAGGGTTAGCAGTTTGTAAGTGGTTTTACATGGTAATTTTGCATGAAAGATTAAATTGTTGTTCATGTGTTTCATTCTCTGCTTATTATTTGTTGTTATTTGATTGTATCTTTGTTGTTATACCCATTTTGGAGACTTCAAAGAGATAATTGTTCTCTATGCATGGTTTTATTGTAGTTAAATCTTTTTCCTCTCACCCAAAAAATTAGGTTAGGGTTAGTAGTTTGTATCTTTGTCATTATACCCACTTTTGGAGACTTCAAAGAAATTGTTGATCTATATGGATGGATTGATTGGAGCTAAATATTCTTGGCTTGATGAAAAAATATGGTTAGGGTTAGTAATTTTCCCTAGGTTTCATTTTTTTATTGTGATTATCATGCTCCTATGCTTTTCATTTTGGTTATTGGGCAATGAAATTAATTATTGTGTTTGCATATATACATTTGTGCATTCATTGAGCTCTAATGCTTTCAATTTGAATATAATGGGAATCTTCTTTGTACTTTGCTAACAAATTGTTGTAATTGTATAAGAGGAGCTCCATTATCTGGCATTTAGTTATATAGAGAAATAGGGAAATTGTAACAAAACTAGTCGTAAAAGATACATGCATGTGTTTATCCATATATACATATATAAACAGATGTATAAACATTTATTAACCCATAGGCTATTTTTTTTAAGTTGTTGCTGGGGTGTTCATCAAGTCAACCGTGAATTGGATTTGTCAGTGCCTAGGGTGGCTCGACTAGCAGGGATGTCACCAGTTTTTTTCCATGGGGATGTGCATCTTGGTAGTTACATTTGACATTGTTGTTTTTTTTACCTAAAAGAAAAAAGATTTAACTACAATAGTTCTTATGGCAATGGGTGTAATGACAAAGATGCATGAAGATAATTGCAAAAAAAAATAAACAGAGGATGGAAATTGTGTATATAAGTATATGTATATGTATACGTATATGTATATGTATATATATCTATATGTAAGTGTATGGGTATGTGCAGGATCATGATGGGACAAAAAGTGGCAATATGATGGGTATGTGGCTGACAACTTTTTTTTACCCAAAATTGACGAAACGAAAATGATTTTTAAAGGATATTCTTAGCTTTTCACCAATATAAATTATACTATACTTTGAATTTAATAATTAATTATTATTCATTTTCTATTTGAATTATGACTAAATTCCTGATTGATAGGCTAATTGAAAAACATCTATAGCTTTCAAATAGTATCACATTTTTTTAATCTAAAACATGCATCACATTCTATGATTTGCATAATATACAATTAAAAAAAAGTGAATTTCATGAATTTTTTACCAAGTTAAGGTGGTTAGACATACGAGTTTTTATATTTTTTAAAAGTTATAATAAAAAATTCATAATTAATTATTTACATGAAAAAAATTACAAAAAATAATGCATCACATCAGGGCATGAGTCATCTACTTATATCTAAAATATTATAACAAATATTATCATTTTATTGTCGTTAGGGTGGTCAGACAAACACCTACTTCTTATTTTTTCCCTAAAATTTAAGTGCTCTGCATTGAAATTTCAAATTTTCACCAAATAGATTTTTTTTAAAAATAAACCTAGTAGTTTAGAAACTACATTTAATTTTCTATAGATTTTATTCTTACATATTTTTGAAATAATATAGATAATTTATTGAAATTTTTACGTTAAGTTTCCTAACTCTAATTTTATAAATTTTTCACCACTTAAGGGCCTATTTTTTCCATGATGATCTTGCACATACCCATATATATATATATATATATATGTATGTATGTATGTATATATATATACATATATATATGTATATATATACATACATACATATATATATATATATATATATATGTATGTATATATATATACATCTATATATATATATATATATATACATACATATATATATATATATATATATATATATATATATATATATATATATATATATATATATATATATATATATATATATATATATATATATGTATGTATGTATATATATATACATATATATATATATACATATATATATATATATATAAGACACGTATATATATTCTGTGTATCTTTGGTGTTATACACATTTTGTACAGTTAGTTGCTTGGTATCTTTCTGATTGATCTCAGTTCCAATTCTTGCAAAGATGATCATGTACATTTTGAACAACAACATAATTTATTCTTGTATTTGCATACAAATAGCGTAATTGTATAAAAGGAGCTGCATTATCTAGCATAATTTAGTATTATAGAGAAATAGGGAAACTGTAACACAACTATTAGTAAAATATACATTCAATATTGCATTTAATTCGTATGACTACATTATAGGCTGATATACACATGCATATATGGAAATAAATTGTTTAGTTGTGTTGGAAATTGTAATGTGTGTAACCTATCATATAATTGTTGAACTGATTTGAAATATTCAAAAGTAACAATGATAGGGAAATTAATATGGTGGCCACATTTTTTTCAATATGCAAAAAAATAGTCATTCTATAACAATAGTTGCATCATCTAGCATTGAGTATTATAGAGAAATAGGAAAATTGTAACAAAACTATTAGTAAAATATACATACATGTTTCTATGCATATATACATATATATACAGATTTATAAATAAATAAATAAATATATATATATATATATATACATATATATATACATATATATATATACATATATATATATACATATATATATACATATATATATGTATATATATGGATTTATACATGTATATAAATATATATATATATATATGTACAAATTTGTGTATATATATATGTATATATTAATATGTACTTGCTATATGTTTCCTTGTTTGAGGTTAAACGTAAACAAATCCTGTTTACGATTTAGATGATGAAAATCCCATCAGAAACTTTAAATAGATAACAAACACTCTGCATATTTATATATTTTTATATCTATATATTTTCAATTTCTCCATCCATACAAGACCATAACAACAGACATCCATGGAAAATGACTTACAGATTTTAGAGAAAAAGAGTTTTAACATAAACAATAAATAAACCATTTATACAAATCACCCAAGCAAAATGACCTACAAATTGTGCAACGCCACAGTTCTAAAACCCAATGGCTATTTTGAAAATGCAACTTAATCAAAGTATACTTTCACAACTGCTAACATTTAATATTGCATTTGTTTGATCTATCCCCCATTGTACAACAATGCTAGAATCTCTAAACACTTACACACATAAACAGTTACCATCAACCTCCCTTCCATATACCATGAAAAAAATTGTGCCACATTTTGTAGGATTAAATATTATAAACAAATTGAGACATTGAAAAACAATTATTGCACGAAAAATCCTATTGAGCACCCATTTGATGGAAATCCCATTGGAAACTTCAAACATACAACAAATCCTCTACATATCCATATATATACAATTACTCCTATCTTAATCTACAATTGGGAAATAAAATTACCAATTGTGTCCATATTTTTAAACATAACAACCTAGATTTACCTACAATTGCACCCATGGTGACAGGAATAATGCCAAAGCTACATAGAGATAGCTACAACCAATAAATCAACAATGAAAAAAATCACAATAGGAGCATACCTTAACCTTCGTGTGGGTTAACACTTGACATCTAGTATACATATACATGTATGTATATGTATACATGCATGTATATGTATACATGCATGTATATATATGTATAGATGTATGTATATATATATAGATGTATATATATATATACATGTATACATCTATATATATGTGTGTGTGTGTGTATGTATATATATATATATATATTCACATGTATGTATATATATATGTATATTGTACATTGTTTTACATGATTAGGTTGCATAGATAGTTGATTTAATGTCTTTTTCTTCTTGTCAAATGTTTGTATCTTTTCCGTTATACCCATTGTGGAGATTTGAAAGAGATTGTTGTTCTATATGGATGGAAGTATTCATGCTAAATTTGCTTTCTTCCCTAAAAAAATATGCTTAGGGTTAGTATATATATATTATCGGCTAGTAGGGAGGGCACTATTTATTTTGTGTGGTGATGTGGGCATTGGTAATTATGTGGGTTGGTGGAAATTGATAATGGTGTGTTGGATATAGGGAATCTAAATGCAAGCATATGTTGCCGCAAGGCCCGGTGTTCCCTATTGTTGCACAATGGCCGCAGAAGAAGTAAATGTAATATTGAATGTTGGTGTGCCAAAGATATATATATTTATATATATTTATATTTGTATAAATATATGTGTGTGTATATTGTACATTGTTTTATGAGTAATTTGCATAGATGGTTGATTTATTGTCTATGTCTTCTTGTCAAATTTTTGTATCTTTGGCATTATAGCCATTGTGGAGATTTGAAAGATATTGTTGTTCTATATGGATGGAAAAATTGTAGTTAAATGTCCTTTCTTCTGAGGAAAAATATGCTTAGGGTTAGTAATTAGTTTGGAATTGGTTTATGGTTTTGGTTATTAGTGTTTTCTCACCAATGAGGAACATTTAGGAAAATCCTTTGTTTAACAGGTAAGCTCTATAGTCTTAGTAAAATCCCTAGACAAGTGTTCTCTATTTGTCTAAAAACGTGAATTGTAAAAGAGCTATTAAATGGAAAATCCTATTCATGGTTGGCTTGATGAAAGTCCTCTTGGAAACTTCAAACAAATAGCCTCTACAAAATGTTGTGATACCAACACCATAATGGCTATTTCAAGCATGCAACTTAATTAGAGTATACTTTTTGATACTATGAGATTTTATATATATATGTATATATATATGTATATACATATATATATATATATGTATATATATATATATGTATATATATATATGTATATATATATATATATGTATATATATATATATGTATATATATATATGTATATATATGTATATATATATATGTATATATATGTATATTGTAACGCCCCGCCATGCAACCCTAGGGGAAGTTGCAATTTACTACACAAACGAACCATTTTTTTTTTAAACATACACAATTAACATACAAGTTCACTAACCATTGCCAACCAATCCCCTAAGGTTGTGAGACTGTGTTACATAAACCAAACACAGAACATGAATTAAAACCATACCATATAATTACTTAACAAATAAAGTTCACATACATTCCAATCATAATAATTTACATCAAAGAATATGAGATACCACTTGATTCCAATAATATAACTTACAACATGATTGCAACACTCATTCCCCAAATGAGGAAATTCCAATAAGTATGATTACATATTACAAATTCCACCTCTATACCCAATGAGGGGTAATAAAATACAAGACCAACAGAATGAATTAAGCATGAGAAGAAATTGAATCCCACGAGCTCTCCAACTGGAATCTCGTCCACACGAACAAGAAGCCAACCTAACGGATTAAGGACCACGTTCCACCCAACCATGTGATACCCAAAGGCTCACCCCCCGTGCTAGGAGATAGTAACAAGGAATTCTAGACAAGACCATCTACCACTAGACATAGGCTACACAAAACTGATACGAAGTAAATACAAGTACACATCTCAATGAAATGAATGGTCATACACACAATTCTAGGTACAAATCCCACAACACTGACATAGGTTACATTGCTTCTAGACATAGAATAGATCAAGAGTGTCACAAATACCAAGTACAAATTGTTGACTTAGGAAGAGTGTCATCACATAGCTCGTCAAGGGATATCCTCTGGGAATCTTCCTAGGCTCTGGCCCCCACACCATGGGTTATCCTAGTGGCCTCTACCGAAATCTCGGCACCCATGCTCACTCATGTGGAATCAAATACCTCTCGTGAAGACGAGATAGATGATCTTGCCATTCCAGGCCTTTTCATCTCATCCCAAGTCTAAAACAAGCCCTTGGGTCCATGAGCAAGGCATAATTAATCTTGTTTAATGTTTGATGCAACCTAAGCTTCTAAAATTTTATTTAGTTATCACTGAATTAACCAACTTGCAAAGGGTTATCCTTGACACCACTTTGTGTGTCGGCCCCCATTGCAAGCCACTCTTCTAAGACAACACACATGGTGTAAACCACAATAGGTAACTAGATAGTACGACCTCACCAATCCAAGGTGGTAAAAAATCAAGAAACTCACTCCAAATACTGGAGGCAACAGGGTCAAGACCCTCTCCAAACACTGGAGGCAACAAGGTCAAAGTCCTCTCCAAACACTAGAGGCAAATAGAATACAAACTGCACTCCTTCTAAAGGAGGTACAAACCACATAACCCTCTCCTAATCCCAAGGAGGCACACACCATCCCCGTTTGTGAAAACTGGGTGAAACAACAAGGTGTAACTATACGCACTTCCCATGACACGTCAAAAGTTGACTAACATAACAACAACCCATACCAATAAACAAACCCCTATCTGGAAGACTTCAAGACCTTTACTCTATTCTCCCAACATCGAGGATGAACATGATAACACTACAAGCATTTCAGGCAGTTAAATAAGCTAATGTTTGGATTTCCTAAATCCAGTCAATCACAGTTTTCATTATTTACATTTATCCAATCAATTAAACCCATTTCCTTTCATGACATTGAAATATTTAAAATCAGATCATTTACTCTAAATTTCACAGCCATATTCCAAAATCAAGACATTTAATAAATAACATCATCGAATTAAAATTAAACCAATCATTAACTCTAAGTCTTACAATCATATACTGTAAATAAATCCACTTGATTAATAGAACATTTAGATTAAATAAATTACTCTTTATTTCAACTTAGCAATAAATAAATCAACTCAATCTCATCTGATTACCATAAATCATTCATTATTTCTAAGTTTCACGATCATATACTATAATTAAAACCGCTTGATTATTCATCAATTTCATTTTCGCTTATACAAATGGGATAATCATTTCAAAGTTCCTGTTTTAAATATTAAAACATCATTTAAATATATGCCTCTAAAACATTATTTTATATTCTAAAGTTTACTAATTATTCATGATAATTGGAAATGAAATCTCTAAGTAAGGGTATTTGTTTATAAAATCAACTCTTTCAGTAATCATTAAATTACCTAATGCTCACTTGGCACCATTAAGGAATTAAATTTAATATTTTAAGTCTATTTACTCAATCATGAGTATGGATTAAAATAATCTCTCTGAAATATCATTGCTTATTAAAATGACAATTCCATCTCAACTATATTATTGCTATAATCATTTTAAAAGAATACTTATTTAAAATAATTAATCATAATTTATTAACTCTAATTTTACAATTATAATCATAATCAAAACACTTAAATAATGAAGTCATTCGACTAACATTTAAATCCTTTTACTTGTTCTAGGTTTACTATTATTTCCATATCAAAACATTTAATACATTAAAGCATTTATTTAGAATCATTCAAACTTATTTCGTCTTAGAACCATTAATTAATCAATACTCATTCCTACCAAAATACCTCATTCATTAAGAGTATAATTTCCTAAACATACATATATTAAATGCATATATATTACGACGTATATTTATTTATTTAAGTAATTCAATTTTCCCATACCATAATTTAATTGAACTTACAATTTATTTTAAATATATATCAATAACTTATTATTTATATTAATATTATTTAAATATTAAAATAATATTAAATATATAATTAATATATTATATATATATAACATATACATATATTAATATATAGTAATATTATTATAATATTAAATAACATAAATATAAAAAATACAAATTAAAATAAATTTAAAACTTTTTTTAAAAAAATCATAAATCTGAATTTCTTTTAGGGCACGCAGGCCCAGCCGTCGGTGGCGACCTGTGTGCCAAACACATAGTCCACCACCACCATGGGTGGTGGCCTATGTGCCGACCACACAGCCTGCCTCCCACGGGCGGCGACCTGTGTGCCGACCACACAGTCCGCCTCCCACGGGCGGCAGCCTATGTGCCAAGCACACAGCTCCCCTCCCATGGGCGGCGGCGATGGTGGGGTGGGGTTTGGACTCCCACTCCACTGCTAAATAAAATATTATTTTATTCACTACATTTTTCCATAAATGAAAATACAGGGTTTTTCTGGGTTTTTCCCAAAATCCAAAATTTTTCAAATATAACAAATATATTTGTATATATATTTGTAAATATATCCATGTATTGATATGCATGGGTATATTTACAAATATATATACCCAAATTTTAATTTCCAACTCAAATTGTGAAAATAATCCAAATCCATTGCATGAACAAAAATTATTTTCCAAAACAATAAAAAGGGTTTCAAAGTCTAGTTCTAAAATAGAGTTTTCTTTGATTTTCATCCTATTTCTTGGTGTAAATTATTGTTTGGTTTCCTTTTCCCAAATCTATCTACAAGTTTGCAAATTTGAAAGCATTTCCATGGATTTTCATTGAATCTAAAACTACATTTTCAATCATTTCAATCTTATTCAAAATGAAGCAAGAAGTAGAAGGAAGAAATGATGGAACCTTGTGTTTTCTCCACAATTTGAAGCTTTCAACAATGGAGAATCCAAACACTCCTTCAACTCCAAAATCTTAGCCACCACCAAGCTCTCCACCAAAATCAAACCAAGAAAAAATTGCCCACAAAGTGGAGTCTCATCTCTTTTCAAAGGGTTTTTTCCCAAATTTTGGCCAAACCCTAAGATGACCCACTCACTAAATATATTTTTAAAAACATTTGGAAGATATTCCCATTTTCAAATTTTAAAAAAAAATTCCAATTTCTAATTTAAACTTCAATTCAAATTAAATTTCAATTTCAATTTCAATTTCTAATTCAATTCAATTTCAATGTCTTCACAAATATCTTTCCCAAAATAGTCAACTATTTCTAAGAAAAATATCTTTTCCACCCCAAAGTCATTGCATTGAAAAAATTTCTATTTCTAAATAATTTAAAACAAAATACTCATTTCAAATAGATTTTAATGCATTTTAACATTTTGTTTTCAACAAAGAAATTTAAATCCTTTAACACTTTTAAATTCGAAAGAATAGCTTAATTAATTCACACAATTAATTTAATTAATCAATAAAATAAACCTAATCCAATATTAGATTATTTTATTAATTAAATTAAATTAATTAATAAAGTAAATAACATTCCTAGCATTACAAACAAATATATTTAAGTCACAGATTAACAACACAACCCAGTATAACTTGAATTTAATTAAAGACCAAAGTGACCTGGGCAACATGAAACAACTAAACCTGACTACAACCTAATGACACACTGTGACTAGGGTAATGACTTGACACAGAAAACCTAGCTACTATCTCCCAATCAATTTCTGTTGGTCAATGGACACGCTCAAACTTGGAAACCAAGTGGAGTCGATGTCATGTACCTTCCAACCTGCAACAAAGAGCATGTAGAATGTGCATATATACATAATATGATCAAACACACCATGAAGAGGAAATCTTAGAATCGTAGGGCACTCACAAGCGAGTGATACAATCTCGTCCCCTTCACCAGTACAATATCACTAACTGATGCATCTAACATCAATAACATGATCAATAGCATAAAACATCGTTAAATCAAATATCTTCTAAGTTAATCCAAAACATGCCATAAAGGTAACATCAGAGTAAAATAACATCACATCAAAATATATCATTCACATCGTTTAACAGATAGCAGTCAAAAGCAACCAAGTTCCAAAGTCAAAGCATAATCAAACACAACCATTACAAAGAGAACACTGTCGATCAAAGAGCCAAAACAGAGGGGTGTTACATATATATATGTATGTATATATGTGTATATGCAAATATATATGTATAATGTTGCATATATGCGATATGTCCTAGATGCTCTTTCATTGTCCAAATATTTTTATGAATGTTTAAACCTTTAATAGGGCTAGAATTTGGAGGATTGTATTGGCTCGATTGATGAAAATCCCAATAGACACTTCAAACAAATAAAAAAAACTTTGCATATCTATATATATATATATGTGTGTGTGTGTGTGTGCAGTCACTCCTATGCTAATCTCCAACTGCTCCTATGTTAATGCATCTAACGGAAAAGATGCACATAGAAAACTAAAACAATAAATGGGGCACACTAAAATTACTAACCCTGACCATATTTTTTGGTGAGTGAAACAAGATTTAAGTATAGTTGCTCCTAGAGAGTATGCCTTCTTTCTTTCTATTTAGAATACGTCTGCTTGTAGCTACAAGGTATGCATAGTTGATATCTAGCACTTCTATTTTGTAAATATGCATGTTATTTCTTCTTGTATTTCCATATAAATATTTACACTTAATCGAGACTCCAAGGTACATTAGTCTTATTCTAATACCTTTTTTATAATTTCTCTATTTCTCTATAATATTTAGTGTGAAGTGATGTAGCTCAAATTTTTTGATAAGATTAAGAATATTTAACTACAATTTCCCCTATAGCAATGGGTATGAAGCGAAAAATGCACAACGATAACTACAAACAATAAACAAGGGCCACAAAAATCACTCACCCCAACCATATTTTTTTCATGGAAGGAAGAAGATTTAATTGCACTTTCCCTAAACCCATAGTAAATAGAGCTTCCAACGTTGAATGCTATGGTGGGAAGCCATATGTGTAAGGTGTTATTCTAAAAAAGGTGCCCATCGGTTCAACTCTACAAATGGAATGGACCTAGGCCCACAACGATTGTTACACAAAAATTTAATGGACATTAAAGAGATTCTTATTAGTAGGGTGGCTCCACTTAATTGAGACTCCAACCTACATTAGTGTTATTCTAATACCTCTTTTATAATTTCTCTATTTCTCTATAATATTTAGTGTCAAGTGATGCAACTCAAATTTTCAATCAAGTTTGTTGGGTTATACTCATTTCTACATGGGTATTTTTCATAGATGATTAATTTATTGTTAATATCTTCTTGTTATATATTTTTTGTCTCTAAGGTTAAACATAAACAAATCCTATGCATGGCTTGTTTGACAAAAATCCTATTGGAAACTTCAAACCATAGAGGCAGACATCCATGGGAAAAAAACTTGTAGATCCCAAAGGAAACAATTTGAAGATAAACAATAAATTAACCATTTATAAAAAACACCCAAGTAAAATGATGTATTGATTGAGCAAAATGACAACTTTAGAACCCTCCAATCTACCCCATAATGGAGTGAAGGCTGATGAATTGCAAATAATAAGGCCTACTAGCCACCAAACTCATTGTATCTCCAAGATTTTTATGCTTTATTACTAACCTAATGCATATATGTCATTAGGTTTTTAGCAGTGAGTAGCCTTTGCAAACATATGCTCACCAGGTTTTCTGAGCTACAACGTGGAGCTTGGAAATTATGTTGGCTGGTGTTGTACAAAAATGGCATCCTTGATATGGGGAGGGTGAATGTTAAGTGTTTCTTGGTGCGAGCACCATTCATCCTGTTGTTCCATGGTGCGGTAGATAATGTACATGCAATATTGAATGTTGGCATGTGGGAATGTATATATATATATGCATATATATGTATATATATATATATATATATCCATATATATGTATATATATGTATGTATATATGTATATATGTACATGTATATATATGTTTCTATATATGTACATACCTATATATATATATATGTGTGTGTGTGTGTGTGTGTGTACATTTAATAATAGCCTACTAACAAACCAACACCATAATGACTCTGTTGAAAATACAACTTCATCAAAGTATACTTTACCACAAGCCAGCATTCAATTTTTCATTTACTTTGTCTGCCACCTTTGTGCAGCAATAGAATGTGCATAAAGGCATGTGTATATGTTTTAGTACTAGTTATGTAACAATTTCCCTATTTCTTTATAATACTTGATACATATTCAAACATGACAAGTAATTTATGTAACAGATGACTAAATGTGCTTGCAACTTTAACTACAAAAGATAGAAATAGTTGCATTGTCTCTTATCTGTTGAACTTTATATCTTTGGCTGATAGGGTATTTGTTTGAAGTTGCTATTTCCTAACAGGACAACATTTAATCGTGCAGTATTTGTAAAGCTTGAAATAGATGAAGGGAAAAGGATATCATGAAACATTTTGATATAAGATTCAAGCTACATTATTTTGTAGTAGATATTGAAAAAAAATAGAGGAATTATAATATAAAAAGTATTAGAATAACACTTGTTTGCTAGTAAATATCACATAGAAAGAGGAAAATTGTATTGAGTTACCTGAAAGATAGATAGATACATATGCACATATATATATGTACTCAATTCCCTGATTGATATATAAAAATACCTATATAGGTAGATATACATATGCATATCTCTAGACAAAGATATACATACATATGTATATCTAAACAAGTTTGTATATTATGTTTATGTCTAATTATGTAGAGTACAATTTTAAGTAGAGTTTAAAGTAGCATGTATAAGTGGTCTATGCTCTGTAAAAATCATGACTATATAGTTATAGCATTGAGTTGTATAATATTCACATGTTGATAAGAACAAAGCATTTAATTATACAATATGTGTAACATATTGATAATGCCAAAATGGATATTTTGGCAATGCAAATGAATCAATATATTTTCTTCCATATTTTGCAGTACGCTTCCCCACACTGTAACATTGAATATTGCATTTACTTCCTATTGCACGATTACACCACAATACAAATATATATACATATATATACATATATGGAAACATATATATACATGTACATATATATACACATACATATATATACATGTATATATAGATACATATACATATATATATATATATATGTATATATAGATACATATATATATATATATATATATATATATTGTAAAGTTGGGCTCCGCTATTTACCATTAGATAATATAGAGAAAAAAGAAAATTGTAAAAGAGCTATCATGGAAACACTGGAGATCGACATACATTTGAATCTTAAGTATCATCTTAATATCTCTTACAACTGTTACATAAACTGCTTAGCTTCTACCAATATGTTGCATGATACTCTTTTTAAGTCATTTGTTCAAAGCTTCCTATAACAAATTGTTATTTTCCATTTTTATTTTTCTTTGTAAGGCCATAAAGTGTATTGGTTAAGTTGCATTGTTGAAAGAGCCATTGTGGTGTTGCTTGTGTATGAGGCAATTGTAAGAATATTCATCCTTGAGTCCATTCTATAATACATCTGATAGTTTAGAAATTGTGTGTTGTGAATGTGAAATTACATGTATAATGATAGATATATGTAAAGTAGTAAAGACACATAAAAATATAACAAAGTATATATGTGTATGCATGCCTATATAATTCTATATATATGAATAATTAGAAAAGGACTAGGATGGTTTAAACATTAGAATATATCAAAATATATACACAAAGATTTTACATCTTTTTGTGTTAGCACAATTTAGTTTTCATCATACTAATTGTATAAAATGTGTATAACACCAAATATGCATAGAGTGTATATATGTCTCTACATATATATGTGTGTGTGTGTGTATGTATGTATGTATGTATGTATGTATGTATGTATATATGTATATGTATATGTATATATGTATGTATATGTATATGTGGGTTGGTGGTGGTGGAGAATGTTGTTGTCATAATGGGGAAGGTGAATGGTAAGTGTTCAAGGTGGACCTTTACAAGTATGTGGGTTGGCAGTAGTCGAGGTGGTTTCCTCAAAAGGAAGAAGGTGAATGGTAGTGCTTGCTCAACAAATGGTTAATGCATTATGTGGTTGCTATATGATGGAGGCAGATGAGGTAAATGTGGATGGACTAAGTAAATGCAATATTGAATGTAGCAGTTTGGAATTTAGTATACTTTTATTTAGTTGCATTGTGTAAAGAACAAATATATGTCCATATGTTTACATGTATATATATGTGCATGTTTTACATGGGTATTTTTTCCTAAATGATTAATTTATTATTCATTCCTTTTGGGCTCTACTTATTGTTCCTTTTGATAGCAGGTTGGAGGGTTTTAACACTGGTGTGTTGCAAAACTTGTGAGAAAGTATATAGGCTTAATGCATTTTGTGGTTGTTGTACTATGGCAGTGGATGAAGTAAATGTGGTCGGTCGAAATAAATGCAATATTGAATGTAGCAATATGGAATGGAAGATATGTTATAGGACAGAGCAAAATTTGACAATTTTAACAATGGTCTCCTACCAAACCAACACCACACTTGCTATTTGCACAATGCAACTTAATCAATATATCTATTTGTATATGTGTGTCTATATCTATACGTAAATGTGTATGTACATATATATATGTGTGTGTGTGTGTGTGTGTGTGTGTGTGTGCTGCATGATACTCTTTTCCAGTCATTTGTTCAAAGATTCATATAACAAACTATAATTTTTTGTTGTTCTTTTACTTTGTAAGGAAAGAAAATGTATTGCTTAAGTTGCATTGTCCAAAGAGCCATTGTGTGTTGTGAAGTCTGTAAGTAATTTTACATGGATTGTTTTTATAAATATTTTCTCCACAATATTGAATATCAAACAATGCAGCTTAAATTTCCAATTAAGTTTGTGGTGCTATATACATTTTGGACATATCATTGCATCATATAATTGTTGACATAACATAGACAAAATAGGTGCTACCTTCGAGAGCTGGGTTTGAATAATTCATTTGGAAAGTTGCAAGGATTGATGCATTTGTCAATGTTTATAGAGTTCTATTACAATTTCCTTGGTTTTCTATATCTAAACATGGGTTGGGGGTGGTCAAGTTGGTAGCCTTGATATGTGGAAGCTGAGTGCTAAGTGTTTTTCACATGAGGGGCAATATTCAATGTTGCAATATGAAAAAGTATGCTTTGATGAAGTTATGCATATATACACTTTGTGCATCTTTGTTGTTATACACATTTTGTACTATTAGCCCCTTTGTATCCCTATAAAAAATAGAATACATATGCATACATACATTTGCAAATATTTTTGCATATACAAACGTCTTTGGTGGATTTTAATGAAATATCTATAAGATATTCACAATAGTAAAATGGTTATTTTGATAATGCAACTCAATCAATATATTTTCTTTTATATTCTAGAACACATATTCATTATGCCACAATGCATATTCTAACAATGCAACTAAATCAAAATATTTTCTTTCATATTTTGGAGTATAATTTCCCACACTACAATATTCAATATCACATTTTCTTCCTGCAACCATGAGCTTGATGCATAGAGGCTTCATGAAACAATTGATGTCATTAAGGAGAAGGGTGTTAACAGCATGGAATATTTCATGAAGCCTCTATGCATCAAGCTCATCACATGCTTTTTTGGCTTTGGGGTTTGGTTAGAGCCCATGAGGCTCCACGATGTCAATATGGCAAAGACGAGAATGACCATTGGTTTTGTGGCTTTTCCTTTCACCATCATACATTGGTTGCTACGAATACACAACATATTCTATTTTGCCGACTACATTTCTCCACACTAGTACATAGGCTTGTCATCACATGTTTCCAATAGTGTAAAAGCTCCAACTACATTCCATTTATATAGAAGGTAAGCCTATATATCCTTTATTGCATTCCTTATTTCACAAGTACATGTCAAATTGTTTTTAATAAATGATATAAGAACTTATATTTTTTAAAATGTATAGCATTGATTCCAACTAAAGAAACTTATCAAGTTAGTGATATTAGATTTTCGCAACCTATTATTGTTCAGAATTCTTAATTTTTGACATTTGATTGTGTTTCGATTTTGTGGTCAGGCAATCTATGTTCTTCCTTGGGCATTTGCTAACATCCCATGAGGTTGCATGGCCCAATACTGCAAGGTGGAGAGCATGCCATCTTTCTTTCTATTTAGACTACATTTGCTTACAACTACAAGGTATGGATAGCTACTATCTAGCACATTTTTTTTGTAAATATGCATGTTATGTCTTCCTATCTTTCCATATATATAAAGTGTCTTGAAAAATGACAAAAAAATCATAAAGTGTCCTTAAAAAAAGATAAAAGCATCATAAAATGTCATGGGAAAAAGATAAAAACATCATAAAATGTCCTGAAAGAATGACAAAACATCATAAAACATCTTGAAGAAAGACCAAAAATATTGTAAAATGTCCTAAAAAAAAAGACCTAAAAATTGAAAAACATCTTGAAGAAACCACAACAAACATTAAATTATCTCAAACACAAAACGAAGTCATTTCCCATTGAAATTCCATCATGTCAATCAATCAGTCTTTGTCATTTGTTTGAACAATGTTGTCTCTTTGCATTTTCTATGTAGGAAGGACTCATTTTTGAGTCCCTGAGACATTAGGTCAGTCCTTTTAGGTTTGTCAAAATAAAATCATGACACAATCTTTGGTCATCTAGACAAATTCATTGGTTGTGTTGAACTACAAGGTCTCTAAGTGTATGAAATAGGCAAGGCCATCTGTTGATGAGCCCCCGATGCCGCACTAGGTTAGTCCATTAGGGTTCATGGCATTACATTGGCACACACGTCAAAAGTCTTCAAGTCAAGACAAATCATTTTCCAAATGGTAAAATTCTTAAAACAAAGTATGGCAATCATTTATTCAAACATAACAATCATGTCATGTTAAGAAAATTGACATATGGTCAACACAAGTCAAACTCAATCAAAACAAGTTAGATGATCATAACCTGTCAAACTGTCAACCCTTGGTTAGCTTTCATATGTGTCCTTAGCAAAGATAACTTCTGTGATTCATGCCTTATGATGTGTCCTTACTAGGCATTGTCACTCTCATTCAACATTTGAGAGATCTTCTTGACATCTAAGGATCACTCCTCTCAACATCAGTAATCTTTAGATTTGTCATTCTAAAGAACAAACTATGTCATTTATGCCTTAGGATGTGTCCTTCCTAGGCATCGTCACTGTCTCTGTCATCTGGCATTTTGAGGGACCCTCCTCTCGACATCAACATTATTCAAGATGTGTCCTGAATCTGGAAATCTTCAACATTCGTCATCTTGGCATTGTCAAAACCTTGACACCTTGGCATTTCAATAGCATCAAACCTGACATCTTGACATTAAGACACTTGGCATCCAAAAAAACTTGGAAAACACTTGGCACTTGTGTTTGCATTTCTTTTTCATCATGTTACTATTTTTTCAACAAGATCCCAACAACAGGATCTAGAGAAGCAGTGATGTATCATGATATTTGTCTTGAATTTTGACACACATGTTACTAGTTTCTCAACAAGGTCCTATTGTTGGGATTTAGAAAAACAATGGCGTATCATGATCATGGTTTTATTTTGTCCTATTGGAAATCATGTTGCTAGTTTCTCAAGGATGTCCTAGAAAAAGGATTTAGAGAAGCAATGACATTTCATGAATTGTCCTTGTTTTCTTTTGCTTGTGGTTGATTATGACAAAAAGACTAGGGCAATTGTGCTCTCCATATGAGTCATTATCATCTATGTATATGACTTTTTGTCTTACATGATGGTACGACTTTGTACACATTGATCTATGTCATATGATGGTGTTTGTTGGCCATCACAAAAATTTGCCCAGTGATGATTAAGAGCAATAAATATGAAAAGTCCTATGGTAATGTTTTGAAGGATTTGGTGTAGGAACTAACATGCATCTCCTTCCATCTTGTCATCTTCTCTCGCTCATCTCATATAGGCATTGCATCCATATCTTTTGCACTAACATTTCTTTGTCACTTCATATTCTATTCTTCTCATCAATTTTGAGAGCACACCCATGTTCTCAGAACCCGTCTGTCCTCTCAAGGGAGCATACTACTACCTCCTTCATCATTCTTTCTCATCCTATTTTGCACTGGGGCATATTTTTTATTTATTTTCTTTGTCACAATGCAACATGCTACATGATGACAAAGAGGGGAAAAATGTAGAAAAATAAAAATGGCCTAGACTCACAAACCATATTTTTGTGTCTTATCATATTTTCTCTATAGTCCAAATTCGACTATTAATTAAATAATTCATAATTATTTAATTAATTCATGTCTTTTATTCCTCTTGATTATTTAAATAAATAAATTTTATTTATTTATTTAAAAGTGTCACTAATTATCTAATGTCTCTCATAATTAAATAATTTTCTTAATTTATTTAATTATCCTTGTCCATTATTTCCTCCTGATTATTTAAATAAATAAGTTTTATTTATTTAATGCATCATTAATATCTCATGACCTCTTATAATTAAATAAATTCTTTAATTTATTTAATTATCATCCACCATCTCTTTTTCCAATTTTAAATAAAGATATTTATTTAAAATTGTCCACTTCCTATCTCTTGACTTTTTCTAATTAAAATAAAATCATTTATTTAAATTATCCCTCTTTCTAGTAAATGATTAAAGATTTTAATTATTTACTGTCACATGATTTTTCCTCCTTTTTGATTTAAATTTACAAAAATCAAATAACTTTTATTATATTCCTTATTTTCCAAATCTTCTTTTCTGTCCACCTCTTATCTTCTTGAATTTTCAAATCTTACAAATCGGGCAGTCTTTATCTTCTTGATTTTTGAAAATCTTTATTTTTCTGACTAATTATCTCATTTATTCTTGACCACCGATTCTATTTTCTCATATGACATCTCGACCACTCCTTTAATAATTTTTCTTTAACCCTAATTAGGAATTCTCACATAAATATTGTCCTCTGATTTTAGGCTTTTGTCAAACTTCAACCTCGTTCATCCATCCAAAATTGCATTTTCTATAAAATGCCAATTTTTCTCACAATTTCGATTACACTTAGAAACTTACAGATATTCACATAGACATATGCTTGTAGTTTATTTGTGATTTTGGAATATTTTTCTTAGCATTATAGTCATTTTTTCATAAGCATAGACATTTTATTTCATTTTAGACACTCCAAATCCTTCAAAGCTTGTGTAGGACTTAGTCTTTGTTTTCAAATTGCTCACACATTTGATCTGAGGTAAACCATCAACAATTTAGAAGGTGCTATGAAGGTAAATCATGGAAGATTCAATGAACAACAGGTATAATCATTCTTATTTTTAGTTTTTGTTGTTCTTGATAGTTTCTTTGGGTTTATATGCTTTATTAATATAACCTAAATTTTACCCTTAGATACATTGGTGAACCTGACACATTTATCTTTTTTTGTAGTTTCCGTATGGTTTTCGGTTTTTAATTTTTTTCAGGTATAGTACAGAACATAGCATTCATATTTTATCATGCTGCATCTGATGTGTCGCAACACATTCAATGAAAGACAAAGCCACATACATAGTCTGAAAAGCCTCATATGACAGACAGAGCCACATCTGACTCTTGAAACACTGCAATTGATATCTGAGATGCATCTGCCTGTCAGAATAGAATGTAGGATTGAGCCACATTTGTAACATAGAGCAATGCATTCACTCTGCTATGACACATTTTCCTGGTAATATCTCTTTTCATATTTCCATTCGGGTTCTCTGAATTTCTTTTGGAATTTTGGTTTTATTTTTTGCATTCTACCTAGCATAGGTTTTTGTGTTACTAATCTTAGTTTGCAGCATGTGGCAGTTACATTTTGTGGGTCCAAGACTAGTGGATAAAACTTGTAACTTGTGATTTTGCAAGTTTGAGTGTCGAAGAATCAATACTAAACATTGTTCTTGTCTCTTTTTTAGAATAAAACACATTTTTGTTTAGTGTACTTAAAACAAGCATGCCTTTTGTTTCTGATTGTGTTTGCAAATGGTAGGTGATCATGCTCTCACCTTGTGAAAACTTGGTGATAAAAAAACCAAACCCATTTTTATCTGTTATACACCCTTAAGACTTAGTAATCAAAGTATCCTCTCCCCTTGTGCTTTCGAGTGATCCTGGGTGTAAGAGAAACAATTAATGACTCTAGAACTTAGGCCTGTTCTAGTGGGAAAAGGTACTCACCCCAGAATGACTCAGACTGGTAGTAGTACCCTAAACCCAAGGGACTTCCGGCTGGTATAGAAAAGGGGATTCTTGGGAAAAGCCAAAGAATCACGCGTATGGTTCCGACGAGATGGATCCAAAAGGGGACTCTCACCACATGCATCATGCCCTACGAATAGAATGCCCTTACTAAACACCTATTGTTTTAGAGGCCAACCATTTTTCAGCCATTGCTTGGTATAGTGTAGGGTACATTATCATGCTTGAAGACACTCACTACTAATCCCTTTGAGTAGAGATAGCAATTCTTGGGAAGTGATGACCCCAGAATCCAAATTTGGTGTGCCTATATAAGTGTGTGCAAAGAAGGGACCCTGTGCCACCAAACTTCTAAGCTATCCACTCTCGAGAAGGATAGGTGTTTAGCACCAATCTGGAGTATATCGGTGGGCTATATCAAGTATACAAACCCTTGGCCTATTGGCCTATTATGTAATGCCCCACCAAGCAATCCCAAAGGATACAATACATCTAGCATTTATGGCACCAATTTTTTTTTTTAAAGTACTTACATACGTCATAATAATCATATACCACAAAAAATGAAAATTAAACATGAACTACATATAACAAATCCCTCGGGTTTACTTGACTGCATTACTTTTCACAACAACATCATTACATCACATGGATGGTAAGTATACACCAGTAACCATAATATAACATGAACAAGATCAACACATTAATCAAGGGTTACAATATTATAATGCCGTTTCCAAACATGAATGGGAAAAGGTACTCACCCCAGAATGACTCAGACTGGTAGTAGTACCCTAAACCCAAGGGACTTCCAGCTGGTATAGAAAAGGGGATTCTTGGGAAAAGCCAAAGAATCACGTGTATGGTTCCGACGAGATGGATCCAAAAGGGGACTCTCACCACATGCATCATGCCCTACGAATAGAATGCCCTTACTAAACACCTATTGTTTTAGAGGCCAACCATTTTTCAGCCATTGCTTGGTATAGTGTAGGGTACATTATCATGCTTGAAGACACTCACTACTAATCCCTTTGAGTAGAGATAGCAATTCTTGGGAAGTGATGACCCCAGAATCCAAATTTGGTGTGCCTGTATAAGTGTGTGCAAAGAAGGGACCCTGTGCCACCAAACTTCTAAGCTATCCACTCTCGAGAAGGATAGGTGTTTAGCACCAATCTGGAGTATATCGGTGGGCTATATCAAGTATACAAACCCTTGGCCTATTGGCCTATTATGTAATGCCCCGCCAAGCAATCCCAAAGGATACAATACATCTAACATTTATGGCACCAATTTTTTTTTAAAAAGTACTTACATACGTCATAATAATCATATACCACAAAAAATGAAAATTAAACATGAACTACATATAACAAATCCCTCGGGTTTACTTGACTGCATTACTTTTCACAACAACATCATTACATCACATGGATGGTAAGTATACACCAGTAACCATAATATAACATGAACAAGATCAACACATTAATCAAGGGTTACAATATTATAATGCCGCTTCCAAACATGAATGGGGAAGATACAATAAAATGGAATGTTACATTTGAAATGAAGGAGTACAAAGTTGCAATACTGGATTCAACTCTGGATCAACTCAGGAGTCACTACAAGGTACAATTTTGCACTTTTCAATCGATGATTGGGGACCCAATGGGGTGCATGGCACATTCCACCCAACCACGTGGACCTGAAGGCCCACCCCCCATGCTAAGAGATGACAAGAAGGATCCCCAACAATAACCATCATACAGAACAAGGATACAAGACTTCACAACAAGATCCACAATAAAATAAGACAATCTCCAACACAAGAAATAACCAACTCAAGATGTTCCCAACATAAGGAATAACCAAATAAACATCAACATACCAATGCCAACATGGGCTTCCAGAGGCTCAAGAATAACATAGAGGGAAAACAAAACAAACATAGTTTTTTAAGGAAGAGTATCATCGCAATGTTGCATGGGTTACCCTGGCAAATCTTCCTAGGCCCCGGCCCCCTACTTGGGTTACCCTGGTGACCTCTTACGAAACCCAGCCCCACATGAAATCCAATGCAGCATCGATTATCTTTCATAAGGACAAGACAATGATTTTTCCGTTCTAGGCCTTCTCAACTCATCTCAAGCCCATACAAGCACTTGAGTCATGAGTGAGGCATTCACTTATATCTTGTTAATGTGTGATTCTATCCAAAACCCCTAATTAAATATTAATGTTTTCACTTGATTAATAAACTTCCAATGAGTTACCCTGAAACCACTTCTGGGTCTTGGCCCCCATTGAAAGCCACTCCCCTAGCAACAAAACCAAAAGTCATTAACTGGGTAAGCCAACATGCAGAACATATAAAACCACATGAATAATTATGTAAAGTGAGGCATACACCATCCTGCACAAAATCATTCATAATAAAATAGCTTCCAAAAGCATGGCTAAAACCCCACATAGTCAACACCAAGTAAAGACCAACAGTTCACTAAAAACCAACATGTAAAGTCAATCATAAAGAAACAATTTCCTCAACCTCTGGAAAGCTGATAAGCCATTAACATAATATTTTCCACCAAAGTGGCACCAATATCTTGATCTCACGATCAACATCAAAATCAAATCAAAACAACCCAAGAAACACTATTAAATCCATCTCGTAGTAACCAAGCATTTAGGTACAACTCCAAAATTAAACATCATTTCCACTTGAGCAATAACCAAATTCACTCTCACTCCACAATTGACATATTACTTGATATACTTATCAATACTACAACACATTCAACCACATAAAAGAAAATTTCAAACAAAGACTCTCACATTAGCAATGAACATAATTTCTCTAATTTCATATTCATTTTACAATTAACCAATAATCAAGAATCTAATGTTTACATATACGTTCACTTACATTCAACATAAATAAATATCGTTCTCATGGCAAAATATAGATAGTTTGAACTTATAACTCTATTTATCATAAGGGATACTCAAATAGTCAATACTAAGTTTTACTTATAAAACTAATGCAATTCCATCTATTTAGCTAATATGAATGCACCCTAGACAAGCCTCTTACTGCATACTCAACTAACCTTTTTGTTAGGTATAGATCTCCATAACCTTTCCTAAACTTAGGTTGAGATGATCTCTTTGCGTAAGATAAAGGTTATTTTGTTTCCTCTGTTGTTAGAAGTGTATACATCGGACAAATGATAGGGATTTCATATTTAATATACCATCAACCCATACACTGGTCATGCTAGCCTTAGGATAGAGGCGAAACAAATGCATGTAAAAGTTCAGAATAAGATATGTAAGATTGATTTCTTAATATATAAGGATGAAGTCAATGGGTAGCTCATGATAGGCATCCCAACTAACAAGATGAGCATCATTAATCATCATTCTATGATCTGTCAGGGACATATGAATTGCCAGTGAGTTGAAGACTGAGTGGTAAATTACAAAGTAATCTGGGTGAATAGTGACATCAGTATTAGAGCGAATATTGACTGAAATTGAACGTTAAAGTTATATAAATTTCCTTGGGATTCAAGGATCCTGAGAACAACAACCTTACGGTAAAATAAAAATGATTAAATCCAACTAGCGATCTGTATCAATGAAGAAGTCTCAAGAAAACAAAGAAGACTACGCTAGTGGCTTAGGAGGATCCTCAGTTTTTGAAAACACAGCTGATTAAACTGGCAAATCTGTAGAACAAGAGATTGTATGCATGAGGTATGCATGAAGGTTAGGTACATATTTAAGATAACTGGAAGTTATCAACATTAGATTGCGGTGTGATTATGACACCGCAGGCCATTGTTTCAAAGTATCAACCGAGTAAATCCAAAAGCTGTAGGATTTATGTTGCCATACTTAGGGTTGGAACAGGTACAGATGGAGCTGGGTGGTCTTAAGTATACTCTCACAAAATTTAAAAAGGATTTAGAAATAACACAGAGATCTTGTTGCCTGAAGAGCTGGCTTACAAACATAAAAATATTTGGCCCGAAACTTACAGCGAATTGGTGAACTAGAAAGGAAAGACTATCAAGCTGAGAAATAAAAAGTATAGAGGAGTTAATTCCTGAATACTAGGAGAATTAAATAATCTGCTCGTTGGTCCTATATTTCTTCACTTGAACAATATATTTATTGACAACATCAGAGGAATTATTTAATTTACAACAGCTTTGCAGTCTAAAAATTGCAGCTGTGCTAAGTTACCAAATGTTATAGGGAGGCTATTTAATTCTGCATATTACCTCCTTTCTAAATGTTGTAACTGTGATAGGTTGCCAAACATATATATTAGAAAGTGAACATTGGAATTTGGAAACATCGCCATCCACTTGCACTGTTATCATTATTTCCAAGTGATGCAACTGCGATAGATTGTCAGTAGAATCAAACAGGTTATTTAATCCTTTGCAACATTCTATTTTAAGTGTTGCACTGTGAGAGGTTCCGATAGAATCAGGAAGGTTATTTAAATCTATACATCCTATCATGTTCAAGTGCTGCCGCCGTGTTAGGTTGACAATGAAATCGGAGAGATTATTTCAACCTTTGAACTTCCTATTAAGTTTCAAGTGTCGCAGCTAAGACAGGTAGATTGAGTGAATTTTGCAGAAGGAAAATAGTGGGACAATCGCTATGATGGCCTTATAAGGTGAAGACCAACACTAGCCGCATCACAAAACAAGCATTTTAAAGTTTGCACAGACATTTATTTTGATATTGATCAAAAAATGCAAGGCGGATGGAGATCTATGATGCATTCTTTTCTTTTTTTTGGACGTGATCTCAATAACAAAGACTTTATTATGTTTTCTTTCTAGACTAGATTTACCGATGCACTCTCCATATACAATTTGAAGGCTTTTATGAAAGAAAGGATATAAGTCAGGATTGCCTCAAGGCAAGGAATCGATTGATCACTTACGGCTACAATGCAAGACTAGATTCCCATATGAATGACCCAGAATTTGTACTTTAACAGTCTAGAAAGACCAACTTCTTCATGGCTTAGGGTTATGGATTAAAAAAAAAAGGCCATGGCTAGCGATAGGTTGGTAATGCATACAGAGGATGAAGTGGCCACAGAACAACATAGAAGTGTTATCAAGGAGAAAACAAGTTGCATTCCAAAATAGATAATTATAAATACCCGTATGAGGAACCGTCTAGCGCATCTTTATAAGAGGAAGAAACTGTTGAAGAATTCATTGTTGTAGTGACCCAGGTTCAACTCTTTGTATATCGCTACCTAATTCATATTTTCATAATTTTCCAACAACGATCAGGTTGCCCGTGACATAGAATCTTGTCATGTAGTATTTCCTCTAACTCCATCGATCACTTGAAGATATTCCTTCCTGGTGAAATTAGCTCGAAGGACTCTGCTTCCAGTTTTTTTTAACATATCATGCATAAAAAACGCGTTTGTTTCACCCTCAAAAGGTAGCTTAACCGATCCTTTTTCTTCTGCTCTAACCTCCCATTTTTTTTCAGATGTCCTGTTCTCTCTCTAATCTGGCATTTTTTTATTTTTTTGTTTAGATCTCCCTTAATTCTTGCGTAGTTATCATTACTTTAGAAACACATCCTCAGCCAGCTAGTTGCATCCCCTCATTTTCTGTCTTTTCCACTCTTCATGCAATCAATTCATTTTTAATGAAACGGTTTGTAGATAATTATCCTGGCCAACTGAATCCTATCGACTAGTTCCCATCTTTTAAAAAGTTTTTCACAGGCTGGCTTCATAATTATGGCAGTTAGAAAACTTATTGTTTTCTGAACTTCCCAATAAAATATCTGCTGTCTATGTAATAATTCCATAAGCATACTCATATCGTTAAAATTTCAAAACTAACCTCCTCTTAAAAGAACATAAGGATAAGTAAACCTTTAAACCAAATCCAATAATTAACACCAATAGTAACCAGCAAAACAAACATTTCAAAATATATTTATATATATAGGTGGATGTACCAATCGACAGAATCATTGTCAAGCATGCAGAACACATTGTATGAACAACCATAAACGAAGTTTATATTATCAGTTCCAATGACACTCACACCCACAGTCAGTTTTAACTCATCTGACACCAGTCAAAATTCACCTATTTAAATTTCAGACTCTAGTTTTCCTTCAAGTCTATGCTCAAATGAAGATAACTCAAGACGCCTAACAAATAGTGCAGCTTCTCATGAAAGAAATATAGGCTGAATTTTTCCAACAATACTGCATTTTAGTTGGATCCTAAAAATGCTACTTCTGGAAAGGTTCCAACAATATCAGGGAAGTTATTTAATTATAATATTCAAATTTAATTTATTTAAATTATTTAGTACTAGATTTTAATTAATTACCCAATTAAACAAAACCGTTCAAACTACTACAACCAACAATGGACTCACAAACAAATCCTTACTTAAACACCTAGAAGGGTCAATATGGAAGGCACTACATATTAGGATTGTGCTTGTCTCATGTATGTTTGCATACACCAAAACATCGTGCTTGCCAAGCGTTTTCTGGTTACTTGAAAAAAAAAACAACACCCAAACATCAAGAAACAAATCATCAACATTGAAAAAATTTGGGTTTTCGACCACAAACATAAAAAAATTTACCTTTTAATATTTTGCATTGCATTTGAAAAAACACAATCACTCTATCGCAACACATTTGCCAAATTTTGCAATGCATTTGATCTATTAAATTGCATTTGATCTCAAAAACACCACAATCGCTTGCATCGCAATGCATTTGAGTCTCACAAAACAACATTTGTCAAACCCTATCGCATTCGTTAGTTCCAAAGCCACATTTGCTTAAACTAAAATGCATTTGAAATACTGTGATGCATCTAAGGTCTCAAATGACATATTTTCTTGGTAGAAATAAAATCTTCATACCAAGTCTAAATTGAGTCTAAACTCTGTCAATATCTTGCCAAAGACAGTTTCCAAGAGGATTCCATCACAAACCAACCTTGAAATTGCTCAATTTTTTTTATCATTTGACCATTAGTTCATATTCTTGACTATAGGCTTAATCTTTCAAATGTTAGTTATATACATTAGGCATTAGTTTGACCTTGGGTTTTCATCCTTGCATACTTTGGATTAGGTTAATCTCAACACAACTTGCAACATCATTATTTTCAAAACTAGGCTATCTTGGACTTAATTATCCTCTCCTTTTATCAGACATTGTCTTCAAGTTAAGAAAAATAATTTTCCAAATGGGAAAAATCCTAAAACAAAGTATGGAAATCATTTATTCAAACATGACAATCACATCAGCATGTCAAGAAAATTGACATATAGTCAACACAAGTAAAACTCAGTCAAACAAGTCAAATGATCATAACCTATCAAATTGTCAACTCGTGGTTAGATTTCATATGTGTCCTTTTCAAAGATAACCACTATCATTCATGCCTTATGATGTGTCATTCCTAGGAATCGTCACTCTCATTCGACATTTGAGGGATCCTCTTAACATCTAAGAATCACTCCTCTTGACATCTAAGGATCACTCCTCTCGACATCATTATTCTTCAAATGTGTCCTTCTGAAGAAAAAACTCTGTCATTTATGCCTTAGGATGTGTCCTTCCTAGGCATCATCACTGTCCCTGTCATTTGGCATTTTGAGGGACCCTACTCTCAACATCAAAATTTTTTAGGATGTGTCCTTTCTGAAATTTGCAATCTTCGACATTTGTCATCTTGGCAACGTCAAAACCTTGACACCCTAGCATCTCAACATCAACAAACATTACATCTTGACCTTAAGCCACTTGGCACTTGTCTTTGTCTCTTTTTTTTCATCATGTTACTAGTTTTTCAAGGAGATCCCAACAACATGATTTAGAGAAGCAGTGATGTATCGTGACATTTTTCTTGACTTTTGACATGCATGTTACAAGTTTCTCAGCAAGTTACTGATGTCGGGATTTAGAAAAACAATGACACATCATGATCATGGTTTTATTTTGTCCTCTTGGCAACCATGTTGCTAGTTTCTCAAGGATGTCCCAGAAATAGGATTTAGAGAAGCAATGACATTTCATGAATTGCCCTTCTTCTTTTTTGCTTGTGGTTGATTATTACAAAAAGACTGGGGCAATTGCACTCTTTGAATGAGTCATTATCATTTGTGTCTGTGACTTGTTGTCTTATGTGATGGTACGACTTTGTACAACTTAATCTATGTCATATCATGGTGTTTGTTGGCCATCACAACAATATGCCCTATAATGATTAAGAGAAATAAATATAAAAATTCCTATTGTAATGTTTTGAAGGATTTGGTCTAGGAACTAACATGCATCTCCTTTTTTCTTGTCATCTTATCTCGCTCATCTCATATAGGCATTGCATCCATATCTTTTGCACTAACATTTCTTTGTCTCTTCATATTCTAGTCTTCTCCTCAATTTTGAGAGCACACCTGTGTTCTTAGAACCCATATGTCCTCTCAAGGGGGCATATCACTACCTCCCTCATCATTCTTTCTCATCCTATTTTGCACTGGGGCATATTTTTGACTTATTTTCTTTGTCACAATTGCGACATTCTACACTATAACAAAGAGGGGCAAAATGTAGACAGATAGAAATGGCCTAGACTCACAAACCATATTTTTATGTCTTATCATATTTCGTCTATAGTCCAAATTCGACTATTAATTAAATAATTCATAATTATTTAATTAATTCATGTCTTTTATTCCTCTTGATTATTTAAATAAATAGATTTTATTTATTTATTTAAAAGCATCACTAATTATCTAATGTCTCATAATTAAATAATTTTCTTAATTTATTTAATTATCCTTGTCCATTATTTCCTCCTGATTATTTAAATAAATAAGTTTTATTTATTTAACGTGTCATTAATATCTCATGACCTCTCATAATTAAATAAATTCATTAATTTATTTAATTATCATCCACCATCGATTTTCCAATCTTAAATAAAGATATTTATTTAAAATTGTCCTCTTCCTATCTCTTGGCTTTTTCTAATTTAAATAAAATCATTTATTTAAATTATCCCACTTTCTAATTTTCCCACTTTCTAGTAAATGATTAAAGATTTTAATTATTACTGTCACATGTTTTTTCCTCCTTTTTGAGTTAAATTTATAAAAATCAAATAGCTTTTATTTGATTCCTAATTTTCTAAATCTTCTTTTCTATCTACCTCTTATCTTCATGATTTTTTGAATCTCACAAATTAGGCAGTTTTTATCTTCTTGATTTTCAAAAATCTTTTATTTTCTGACTAATTATCTCATTTATTCTTGACCGTCGATTCTATTTTCTTAGATGACATCTCGACCACTCATTTAATATTTTTTCTCTAACCCTAATTAGGAATTCTCACATTAAATCTCGTCCTCTGATTTTAGGATTTTGTCAAACTTCAATCTAGTCCACACATCCAAAATTACATTTTCTATAAAATTCCTAATTTTCTCACAATTTCGATTACACTTACACACTTACAGATATTCACATACACATATGCTTGTAGTTTATTTTTTATTTTGGCATACTTGTCTTAGCATTATAGTCATTTCGTCATAGGCATAGACACTTTATTTCATTTTAGACACTCCAAATTCTTCAAAGCTTGTTTAGGACTTAGTCTTTGTTTTCAAATTGCTCACACGTTCGATCTCAGGGAAACCATTAGCAAGTTAGAAGGTGCTATGAAGGTAAATCAAGGAAGATTTGATGAACGACAGGTATAATCGTTCTTGTTTTTAGTTTCCTTTTTTCTTGATAGTTTCTTTGGGTTTATATGCTTTATTAATATAACCTAAAATTTACCCTTAGATACATTGGTGAACACGATGCATTCAATCTTTTTTTTGTAGTTTTCGTACAGTTTTTCAGTTTTCTAGTTTTTTCGTAGGTTCAGGTATGGAACACTGCATTCATCTTTTATCATGCCACATCTGATGCGTCACAATGCATTCGATGAATTAAACAACACAAACACTCTGCTAAGTTGCATACGTAGTCTGAAAAGCCACATATGATAGACAGAGCCACATCTGACTCTTCAAATGATGCACTTGATAACTGAGACGCATCTACCTATTAGACGAGAATGTAGGACCAAGCCACATTTGTAAAATAGAGCAACGCATTCACTCTATTGTGATGCGTTTACCTGGTAATATCTCTTTTCATTTTTCCATTCAGGTTCTCCGAATTTCTTTTGGTATTCTGGTTTTTTTTTTTTCATTTTTCCTAGCATAGGTTTTTGTGTTACTAATCTTAGTTTCCAGCGTGTCGCAGTTATATTTCGTGGGTTCAAAACTAGTGGATAAAACTCCTAACTTTTTGTTTTGTAGGTTCGAGTGTCAAAGATTCAATACTAAACATTTTTCTTGTCTTATTTTTAGAATAAAACACATTTCCTTTTAGTGCACTTAAAACAAGCATTCCTTTCATTTTTGATTGTGTTTGCAAATGGTAGGTGATTATGCTCTCACCTTGTGAAAACTTGGTGATAAATAAACTAGACCCATTTTTATCTATTATAAACCCTTAAGACTTAGTAATCGAAGTATCCTTTCCCCTTGCGCTTTCATGTGATCCTAGGTGTAAGAGAAATGGTTACTAACTCTAGAACATGGGCCTGTTTTGGTGGGAAAATGTACTCACCCAAAGACAACTTAGACCAGTAGCACCCTGAATCCGAGTGACTTCTAGCCGGTATATAAAAGTGGATTCTTGGGGATCACGCCTATGGTTCCAGTGAGATGGATCCAAAAGGGGACTCTCACCACATGGATCATGCCCTATGAACGAAATTCGCTTACTAAACACCTATTGTTTTAGAGGCCAACCATTTTTCAGCCATTGCTTTGTATTGTGTAGCCTGGTATAGTATCATGCCTAAGGACACTAACTATTGATCCCCTTGAGTATAGATAACAATTCTTGGGAAGTGATGACCCAAGAATCTGAATTTGGTGTGGCTGTATAAGTGTGTGCAAAGAATGGAGCTTGTGCCACCAAACTTCTAAGCTATCTATTGTTGAGAAGGAAAGGTGTTCAACACCAATCTGAGGATTATTGGTGGGCTATATCAAGTATACAAAACCTTGGCCTATTGTCCTATTAGGATAGTACTTGTCTCATGTGGGTTTGCATACACCAAAACATCGTGCTTGCCAAGTATTTGTTGGTTACTTAAACAAAGCAAACAACTCCCAAACATCAAGAAACAAATCATCAACATTTCAACAATTCGGGTTGTCGGCCACAAATATAAAAAATTTGACCTTTTAATATTCAATACTACATTTGACAAAACACAATCGCTCTGTTGCAATGCATTTTCCAAATTTTGCAACGCATTTGATCTATCAAACCCTGTCACATTCGTCAATTCCAAATCTGTATTCACTTAAACTGAAATGCATTTGAAATACTGTGATGCATCTAAGGTCTCAAACGACACATTTTCTTGGCAGAAATTAAATCTTCATACCAAGTCCAAACTGATTCTAAACTTTGTCAATCCCTTGTCAGACATTGTTTCCAAGAGGATTCCATCACAAACCAACCTTGAAATTGCTCAATTTTTTTTTATCATTTGACCATTAGCTCATATTCTTAACCAGAGGCTTAATCTTTCAAATGTCAGTTGCATACATTAGATATTAGCTTGACCCTAGGTTTTCATCCTTGCATACTTTGGATTAGGTTAATCTCAACACAACTTGCAACATCACTGTTTTCGAAACTAGGTTATCTTCGACTTAATCATCCTCTCTTTTTATCGGCCATTGTCTACAAGTCAAGACAAATGATTTCCCAAATGGGAAAATTCCTAAAACAAAGTATGGAAATCATTTATTCAAACATGACAATCACATCAGCATGTCAAGAAAATTGACATATGGTCAACACAAGTCAAAGTCAGTCAAAACAAGTCAAATGATCATAACCTATCAAACTCTCAACTCATGGTTAGCTTTTAGATGTGTCCTAAAAGATAACATCTACTATTCATGCCTTACGATGTGTCCTTTCTAGGCATCATCACTCTCATTCGACATTTGAGGGATCCTCTTCACATTAGTATTCTTCATATGTGACCTTCTAAAGAAAAAACTCTATCATTTATGCCTTAGGATGTGTCCTTCCTAGGCATTGTCACCATCCCTTTCATTTTGCATTCTGAGGGACCCCCTTCTCAACATCAACATTATTCAAGATGTGTCCTTCCTGAATTTTGTAATCTTCAGCATTTGTCATATTGGCATCATCAAAACCTTGACACCCTAGCATCTTAACATCATCAAGCTTGATATATTGACAGTAAGACACTTGGCATCTAGATACACTTGGGAAACACTTGTCACTTGTCTTTGGCTTTTTTTATCATGTTACTAGTTTTTCAGCAAGATCCCAACAATAGGATTTAGAGAAGCAATGATTTATCATGACATTTTTCTTGACTTTTGACATGCATGATACTAGTTTCTTAGCAAGGTCCTAATGTTGGGATTTAGAAAAACAATGACATATCATGATCATGGTTTTATTTTGTCCTATTGGCAATCATGTTGCTAGTTTCTCAAGGATGTCCTGGAAATATGATTTAGAGAAGCAACAATGTTTCATGAATTTTCCTTGTGATTGATTATGATAAAAAGACTGGGGAAATTGCGCTCTTCGTATGAGTCATTATCATATGTGTTTGTGATTTCTTGTCTTATGTGACAGTATGAATTTGTACACCTTGATCTATGTCATATCATGGTGTTTGTTGGCCATCACAACAATCTACCCAGTGATGATTAGGAGCAATAAATATAAAAAGTCCTGTGGTAATTTTTTTAAGGATTTGGTCTAGGAACTAACATGCATCTCCTTCATCTTCTCATATTCTCTCACTCATCTCATATAGGCATTGCATCCATATCTTTTTCACTAACATTTCTTTGTCTCTTCATATTCTAGTCTTCCCATCAATTTGGAGAGCACACCTGTGTTCATAGAACGCGTCTATCCTCTTGAGGGGGCATACCACTAAATCCCTCATCATTCTTTCTCATCCTATTTTTCACTGGGGCATATTTTTGACTTATTTTCTTTTTCACAATGCGACATGCTACATTATTGTTAGAAAACCAAGATCTGAATGCAAACCAAAATAGACCTTCCATAGAAGAGGAAAACGAAAAAGCAGAAGCTTTACATAAAAACATGCAATTTGATATATTCAAAAAGACCAATAATACAAGAGAAGAGACTTCCTTATAAAAGCAGCATGCAAAACCCTAATCTTAGCTTGAGCAAAAAGCTAGCTCAATAAGATAAGGATGACAACTAATTAACCTAGGAAATAAATAATTACCTAAGTAAACTTATGCTAAGTGTAATTAATAATTAATTACACCAACCCCCCCATAAGTGCAACTTAGGGAGAAGCAAAATTATTATACAAATTTGAGTCCCAGCAACAAGGCCTGATCAGGTACTCATGTACAATGCAAAGAGAGAGAAACCCCCCTCAGTGAGATGAACTGCTGTAAAGAATCACTGGAAGAACTCTGATGAAGCAACACTAGAACCCCAAATCTGGCAAGCAAGGAAAGATAGTTCTGTTTGTAAGATACCAATCGGAATCACAAATGCAATAGCAGACCCGATGCCAAGGAACACTAGAAACTCACATAATGGATCAACTCTGGAATCTATAAGCAACAGTAGATGAAAAGATGAATGGACCCATAATGATGACAAATCTAGAAGTTGTGTCTCACGAAGCCAATGCCAAACTGAAACTAAAACTGCCCATAGGACGAGTACCATCAAGATTCTAGAACATTCACCATAAAAACATGGCCTCCAAATGAGAAAGATCTAAACCAATGAGGATCAAGAACCATAAAATCCCACTGTGAAGTGTGAACCAAAGCAAACCAAAGATGTATCTAGCTAAGCAAGAAATAAGCTAAAAGGAGACAATAGGAAACCAGAAAAACTCATGCAAGTTGTCACCAAAATGAAATATGGATGCAAGAACCCCCCTTACTGGAACTTTATATCAGTTCATTATTACAATACCCAATGATTGCATAAGGAGATAATGCAAAACTACAGAAACATGAGTGAAAATGCAAACCTAGAGCACGAAACAAAAATGAATGCATGATAAAAATAAGTTACACATTTTCTAGAAATAACCTCAGATCTACATAGAGGCTGAAACCAGCTTTCCGACGCAACAAAAATTGCAAAAAACGGATAAGCGAGTGAAAAGATATGCGTCCCAGAGCGAAAAAGGCAACATCTGAGTTCCGAGGCCAAAAAAGATATCAAAAAGGAAAAACCAGAAAATCTCACTAGCACCATTGCATAGAGCGTCAAAACAGCTTTCTGACAATATCTCGTTTCCAAAAAAATACTTCTGTTTGCCCAAGTTATGCCCAATTTCGTGAAATAGGTCAAAAACTGCCCAATATTGCTCCAATAAGCCCTCAGGGGCTAAAAAAATAGAGCCCCTGGTCCCATTGGCGGACTAGGGGGTTGGCGGTTGGGGTTTTTGGCGTAGCCCACGGTCACCCATATGACTAGGGTGGGGGCTGGAACTTTGGTTGGGGGCTGGGCGCATAGCGCCCGATCCCCCATATGGCCAGCGGCTTAACACAGAGCCCTGCGGGGGCTGGAGGAAGACCGAGCGGCGGGGTGGTGGCAATCACTGGTGGCGCTGGTACGGTGGTGGCCGCCAGGTGGCACTGCACATTTGACTGGGTGAAACAAAACCAAATGCCGGATTTCTAATTTTTTGATGATTTTTTTGAAATTTTTTTCCAATTCCGGTGCCTCGAAAACTATGCCTAGGGGTCGTACGACCCTTGGGCAAAAAAAATTTTGCTTCTCCGGATGACTATGTCCAAACTGGACAATTTTATATGGAAATGGGGGTTTTTGGGCACTGCGAATCCAACGGCGAGGTCCGTTTGGGCCCAAAGTGCTTCGAAAATCAGGCGACCCCCAGATCTATCAGATAAATCACTGAGCTTGAAACAGTCACAGATCTGGCAAATGGTGATGAAAATCAATGAAATAAAAGTCATTTCTGACTTTTTCCAGTGCTCTGAATCCAACAAAAAACCCCAATCTGATCCAAGATGCTGCATAGTGATGCTCAAGAAATGAAACCCTTGAGGGACTCCGAACGAGCTCTACAACGAAATCCTCCAAAAAAGCTGAGAAGGGGCTGCGAATCAAGGCTCTGATACCATGTTATAAAACCAAGATCTGATTGCAAACCAAAATAGACCTTCCACAGAAGAGGAAAATGAAAAAGCAGAAGCTTTGCATAAAAACATGCAATTTGATATATTCGAAAAGACTGATAATACAAGAGAAGAGACTTGCTTATAAAAGCAAGCATGCAAAACCCTAATCTTAGCTTGAGCAAAAAGCTAGCTCAATAAGATAAGGATGACAACTAATTAACCTAGGAAATAAATAATTACCTAAGTAAACTTATGCTAAGTGTAATTAATAATTAATTACACCAACAATTATGACAAAGAGGGGAAAAATGTAGACACATAAAAATGGCTTAGACTTGCAAACCATATTTTTATGTCTTATCATATTTTGTCTATAGTCCAAATTCAACTATTAATTAAATAATTCATAATTAATTAATTAATTCATGTCTTTTATTCCTCTTGATTATTTAAATAAATAAATTTTATTTATTTATTTAAAAATGTCACTAATTATCTAATGTCTTTCATAATTAAATAATTTTCTTAATTTATTTAATTATCCTTGTCCATTATTTCCTCTTGATTATTTAAATAAATAAGTTTTATTTATTTAATGCGTCATTACTATCTTATGACCTCTTATAATTAAATAAATTCTTTAATTTATTTAATTATCAACCACCATTACTTTTTCTGATTTTAAATAAAGATATTTATTTAAAATTGTCCACTTCCTATCTCTTGGCTTTTTCTAATTTAAATAAAATCATTTATTTAAATTATCCCACTTTTTAATTTTCCCACTTTCTAGTAAATGATTAAAGATTTTAATTATTTACTCTCACATGATTTTTCCTCCTTTTTGAGTTAAATTTATAAAAATCAATTAACTTTTATTTTATTCCTGATTTTCCAAATCTTCTTTTTTGTCCACCTCTGATCTTCTTGATTTTTTGAATCTCACAAATCAGGCAGTCTTTATCTTTTGATTTTCAAAAACCTTTATTTTTCTGACTAATTATCTCATTTATTCTCGACTGCCTATTCGATTTTCTCAAATGACATCTCGACCACTCATTTAATATTTTTTCTCTAACCCTAATTAGGAATTCTCACGTTAAAGCTTGTCCTCTGATTTTATGCTTTTGTCAAACTTCAATCTCATTCATCCATCATAAATTGCATTTTCTATAAAATGCCAATTTTTCTCACAATTTTGATTACACTTAGACACTTACAGATATTCACATATGCATATGCTTGCAGTTTATTTGTGATTTTGGCATACTTGTATTAGCATTATAGTCATTTCACAATAGGCATAAATAATTTATTTCATTTTAGACACTCCAAATCCTTCAAAGCTTGTGTATGACTTAGTCTTTCATTTCAAATTGCTCACACATTCGATTTGAGGGACACCATCAACAAGTTAGAAGGTGCTATGATGGTAAATCATGGAAGATTCGATGAATGACAGGTATAATCATTCTTGTTTTGAGTTTCCTATGTTTTTGATAGTTTCTTTGGGTTTATATGCTTTATTAATCTAATCTTATATTTACCCTTAGAGACATTGGTGAACCCGATGCATTCAATCTTTTTTTGTAGTTCCCATACGGTTTTTGGTTTTCTTTTCTTTCGCAGGTAAAGGTATGGAAATCCTCATTCATCTTCTATCATGTAGTATCTGATGCGTCACAATGCATTCAATAACTTAAATGATAGAAACACTCTGCTAAGCCGTATGCGCATTCTGAAAATTGTCATATGACAGACAAAGCCGCATCCGACTCTTTAGACAATGCACTTGATATCTGAGACACATCTACCTATCAGACTAGAATGCAGGACCGAGCCACATTTGTAACACAAAGTGACGCATTCACTCTATTGTGACGCATTTTCCTGGTAATATCTCTTTTCATTTTTCCATTCGGGTTCTCCGAATTTCTTTGGGCATTCTGGTTTTATTTTCTACATTTTTCCTAGCATAGGTTTTTGTGTTACTAATCTTCGTTTGCAGTGTGTGGCAGTTACATTTTGTGGGTCCTAGACTAGTGGATAAAACTCCTAACTTGTGCTTTTATAGGTTCAAGTGTCAAAGACTCACTACTAAACATTGGGCTTGTATTTTTTTTAGAATAAAACACATTTCCTCTCAGTGCACTTAAAAAAGGCATGTCTTTCATTTTTTATTGTGTTTGCAAATGGTAGGTGATTATGCTCTCACCTTGTAAAAACATGGTGATAAAAAAACCAAACCCATTTTTATCTTTTATACACCCTTAAGACTTAGTAATCGAATTATCCTCTCCCCTTGTGCTTTTGGGCGGTCCTGGGTGTAAGAGAAATGGTTACTGACTCTGAAACTTGGGCCTGTTATGGTGGAAAAATGTACTCACCCCAGGACAACTCAGACCAGTAGCACCCTGAACCCGAGGGACTTCCATCCGGTATATAAAAGTGGATTCTAGGGGAAAGTCCAAGTATCATGCGTATGGTTCCGATGAGATGGATTCAAAAGGGGACTCTTGTTGTATGGATCATGCCCTACAAATGGAATACCCTTACTAAACACCTATTGTTTTAGAGGCCAAATATTTTTCAGTCGTTGCTTGGTATAGTGCAGGGTATAGTATCATGCCCAAAGACACTCACTACTAATCGCCTTGAGTAGAGATAACAATTTTTTGGGAAGTGACCCAAGAATCTGAATTTGGTGTGCTTGTATAAGTGCATGGAAAGAAAGGAGCCTGTGCCACCAAACTTCTAAGCTATTCGCTCTTACGAAGGAAAGGTGTTCAACACCAATCTAGGATATATCGGTAGGCTATATCAAGTATACAAACCCTTGGCCTATTGGCCTATTAGGATCGTGCTTGTCTCATGTGCGTTTGCATACACCAAAACATTGTGCTTGCCAAGTGTTTTTTGGTTACTTAAACAAGACAAACAACACCCAAACATTAGGAAACAAATCATCAACATTTCAAAAATTTGGGCTTTCGACCAAAAACATAAAAAAATTGACCTTTTAATATTCTACATTGCATTTGACAAAACACAATCGCTTTGTCGCAACACATTTTCCAAATTCTACAATTCATTTGATCTGTTAAACTATATTTGATCTCAAAAACACCACAATTACTTGTGTCCTGATGCATCTGAGTCTCATAGAACCACATTTGTGAAACCCTGTTGCATGCATTAGTTCCAGAACTGCATTCACTTAAACTAAAATGCATTTGAAATAATGTGACGCATTTGAGGTCTCACACAATACATTTTTTTGGCATAAATAAAGTCTTCATACCAAGTCCAAAATAAGTCTGAATTCTATAAATCTCTTGTTAGACACTATTTCCAAGAGGATTCCATCACAAACCAACCTTGAAATTGCTCAATTTTTTTTATCATTTGACCATTAGTTCATATTCTTGACCATAGGTTTAATCTTTCAGATGTCAGTTGTGTACATTAGGAATTAGCTTGACCCTAGGTTTTCATCCTTGCATACTTTGGATTAGGTTAATCTCAGCACAACTTGCAACATCATTGTTTTTGAAACTAGGTTATCTTGTATTTAATCATCCTATCTTTTTATTGACCATTTCCCCTTTTGTGAGAGTTTCCAACTCAATAGTCTAGTTAGGAAAACTCACTAGTCATCTTGACCTTGTCACTTTTTCATTTTCAACAAGTCCTTGTGTAACCAAAATTGAGACATAAGTCAAGCTTAGAGTGGTTAGGAAAATCTTTCTCCAAATATTGTCCATTTTAGTCCTCATGTTGAACTTAAACTTTGCATTGTTCATCTTAGTCCTCTTTTTGAACTTATACTTTTCATTTTTCATCTTAGTCCTCATTTTGAACCTAAACTTTACATTAATCATTTTAGTCCTTCATCAACATTATCATCTTAGTCATCATTTGACATTTTCACTTTGACAACCTCGTCATCTTGCATTAGTCATTTCCTTTATACAAACACCATTATCACTTTGCATTTAACAACATCATGACTTCCACCACCTTGTCTTCCCTTCAACACAATATTGATAGGCTTGCTAATAAAGTTGAATACCAATTACTTTGTAGAGGTCAATACCAACAAGCCTTAGACTTGAGGAGACAATTCCTCCAAACCGAAAAATCAATGTCCTTCGTACCAATGACCCATCATTCCAAGTCCTCCATCCATCTAACCTCACTATCAATAGTCACTTAACATAAATCCTACCATTAATTCACCAAAAATGTCCACTTATAACCCTTATCCTAATCTTGACAAGGGAAGCCAATTGTCCACTAGTCCATTCCAAAGCTCCACATCATATTCTGGCCCTTCACCTATCAATCCTATCCAAGTCTACATTCCTTATCAACTACCTACTAACTCATGTCAGGCCCCCACATCATACCATATTGATCTTGTCCAAGTCTCCATGTCCTATCCTAGTCCTTCACATACTAGTCACGTCCAAGTCTCCATGTCATATCCTAGTCCTTCACATGCTAGTCCAGTCCAAGTTCCCATGTCCTATCCTAGTCCTTCACATACCAATCCATTCCAAGTCCCCATGTCCTATCCTAGTGCTTTACATACTAGTCCAATCCAAGTCCCCATGTCCTATCCTAGTCATTCATTCATTAATATTTTTCAAGTCACCCCCTCACAAGCCACATCTAGTCATGAAAATTATGTCATTACTCCAAGGCACATCCCATTGTCTAAACTTGAGGATACATGTCAAAATGAAAGCCAAAAGCATGACCTTATAATGTCATCCTCATGTCAAGAACAAGGTAGTCCATCCCATGACCCTATCTTTCAGTCCATTCAAGAAGTCCTTCAAGACAATCCTGAAATCCAAAATACACCGACCATTGACCAAGAAGTTTGAATCCACGACAATACCATCTTTGACCAAGACCCTACCATTGGCCAAGAAGTCAAATCCATGACAACCCCATCTTTGACCAACAAATCCAAAATGATCCAATCCTTGACCTTCACACCATTTATGATCGAACATGTGACAACCCTATTCAGGCCTCATCTATTGACACTTTCCAAGATGAGACACTTTCCTCCATGACACACATAGACGATATTTCTCAAGAACAAGAGTCTTCCATTATGGACATATTTGCAAATGATCAAGCTATAGCTAAATTTACTGGACTCTATGACACTTACCATAACGATGGTTTCGACATCAACTTGGAAACACCAATAGAATCATTTGAAGCTAACATGTCACAAGATCAGACCAAAGATATAAGCTAGAAATATGTCCAACATGACAATGAAGCTAAGACACTTTATCAACTAGGGTTATCTATCTTTGTTAGAGTAGGCTTCCTTGCAAACGAAATTATTACAAGTAATAGTGTCCACATACATCATGATGGGTTAACATCTTGCTTTCAAAATAATAAATGCTCCATCACAAACAAAAATTTTCAAAGCATGCAATATCAAGGAAAAGGACTAGGAATACATGAGCAAGGAATTCAAGAACCAATAAACCTTTAGAAAAATTATAGACATCAAGGTCTTGGCTATTCTTCAGTTAGAAAATCAAACGATGTCAGTTGAACCTCCTCGATTATGGGGGAAACCTTGTTAGATGAAAACATCAAAATAGAGTCCATGAGAAATCCTTGGCATATGGTTGTTTCCAACACCCCATCCACCCACACCATAAACCATCATTCTCAACATCTTAAACCTTCCCTTTGGAACCAAAAAAAAATTCTTACAAAGTTAAAAATCAAATGTCAAAGGCCATTGAATCAGACAAAATGACAAGTGGACAAATGAAATTAAAATGGATCCCAAAGAAAAGTGGATCAAGCAAAGAAAATATGTCAAAAGGAAAAGTTAATTACAATGTGGAGCCACAAGCAAAGAGGACTCCCATATATAATAGATGTCCACCTCCTTCAAAATGGTCATCAAGCAAGGCATATAAAAGTGTTGGTTCCAAACATTGTCCCAATCAAAATTCTAATATCCATCATCCACCACCCCAAGTTTGGAAAATAAAAAGTGATTCATCCAAAAATCCAAACAACCTTTCCACATCTACCATCATTCCTCATAATCCTACATCTTGTTTAAAGTCCAAAAATCCCACGTCACACATCCATCACACCTTGGCAACAACTCTTTACCATAAGGACTCTCATGACACTCTATCATGATGTGTGTATTCTGATAAGGCCAACTCTAGTATCAAAAAGGATTACAATGAAATCAATTAGTTGTATGCAAGTGCTATGATCCTGACAAGACAACTCCTTTAGAAAGGTCATTATTGGCATATCATGCCACTAGTCTCTACATCAACACCGTCAGTGGATTTAGAATGGCCAGTGGTCATCTAAAGCATCTAAGCTATCCACAAAATCATAAATACAAAAAAATTGAAAAATTTAAAACATGGTCACCCTAATGAAAACTTGGAAAATAGGCGTCTTGGTGACACCAAAAAAAATAAAAATTCAAGAAAATAGTAAAGAGAAAAATTTCATCCAATGGTGAAAACCTGGCAAACAGGCGCCCTAGATAAGTACCATGATGAAAACTTGGAAAACAAGTTTCATGTGTAAAATAAATCATCTATGTGGACTTTTACACTTGGGGGCAAGTCATCTCATTTTTCATGCCTTCCTCATGACATTTACGTCCATCTAAGCCCTATCATTTACGTGCATTTTTCCCACCTACCTTGGTCTTGACATAAAATTGGCACACATAAATCATGCATTGGGAAAAATTTTCACATGCCTACCCTTTAGTCATACATTATCTGTGAAATGTCATGTCATTACTGACATAACCTAATTATCCTTATGTGACATAGTCCTTGAAAATCATATGACAATTCCCTTAGTCTCATGTCTCTCGTCCTTTACCAAGGCCACCTCTCATCCTTTCATGTATGTCACCTATCTTGGATTTCCCTTATCAAATGGTCTAAGGATACTCCATCATCCCTTTTAGTCCTAATCAAGTCATTCCAAATGCAACGAGCCTAATCTATACAAGTAAATTATCCAAAAAAATATTTTCCTTTGTTCCTAGCCTAGCTGTAGACCTCGATACTTTCATCACATTATCATCATCCTCACATTATTTCAGGATGTGTCCTTCCCATGTCAAACAACGTTGTCATCACCTAACAATTAGTATTCAGCTTGACTAGGGGAATAATCATGTTTTTCCATGGATTCTCATGTGTAGGCATCAGCCACATGCATTTTTCATGATCCTCTTAGACCATTCAAAAAGACAAAAAGATCATAAAATGTCTTCAAAAAATGACAAAAACATCATAAAGTGTCCTAAAAAATAACAAAAAATATCATAAAGTGTCTTGAAAAAAAGATAGAAACATCATAAAATGTCCAAAAAAAAAACAAAAACATCATAAAATGTCCTAAAAAAATGACAAAACATCGTAAAACATCTTGAAGAAAGACCAAAAACATTGTAAAATGTCTTGAAAAAAAAAGACATAAAAATTGAAAAACATCCTGAAGAAACCACAACAAACATCAAATTATCTCAAGAATGCAAAATGAAGTCATTTCCCATTCAAATTCCATCATGTCAATCAATCAGTCTTTGTCATTTGTCTACACTTTGTTGTCTCTATGCATTTTCTACATAGGAAGGAATCATTTTTGAGTCCCCAAGACATTAGGCTAGTCCTTTTAGGTTTGTCAAAATAAAATCATGACGTAATCTTTGGTCATCTAGACAAAGTCATTGGTCATGTCGAACTACGAGATCTCTAAGTGTATGATGTACGCAAGGCCATCTGTCAATGAGCCCCTGAGGCCACACTAGGTCAGTCCATTAGGGTTCATGGCATTACACTGGTACACACATCAAAAGTCTTCAAGTCAAGACAAATCATTTTCCAAATGGGAAAACTCCTAAAACAAAGTATGGAAATCATTTATTCAAACATGACCTCACATCAACATGTCAAGAAAATTGACATATGGTCAACACAAGTCAAACTTAGTCAAAACAAGTTAGATGATCACAACCTGTCAAACTATCAAATATTGGTTAGCTTTCAGATGTGTCCTTATCAAAGATAACCTCTGTCATTCATGCCTTATGATGTGTCCTTCCTAGGCATCGTCACTCTCATTTGACATTTGAGGGATCCTCTTGACATCTAAGGATCACTCCTCTCAACATGAGTGTTCTTCAGATGTGTCCTTCTGAAGAAAAAACTCCTTCATCTATGCCTTAGGATGTGTCCTTCCTAGGAAACATCACCATCCCTATCATTTGGAATTTTGAGGGACCCTCCTCTCAACATCAACATTATTCAAGATGTGTCCTTCCTAAATTTGGCAATCTTCGGCATTCGTCATCTTGGCATCGTGAAAACCTTGACACCCTGGCATCTCGACATAATCAAACCTTACATCTTGACATTAAGACACTCAAAATCTAGACACACTAGGAAAAAACTTGGCACTTGTCTTTGGCTTTTTTTTTTCATCATGTTACTAGTTTTTCAACAAGATCCCAAAAATAGGATTTAGAGAAGAAGTGACATATCATGACATTTGTCTTGAATTTTGACACGCATGTTACTAGTTTCTCAGCAAGGTCTTGATGTCAGTATTTAGAAAAATAGCGACGTATCATGATTATGGTTTTATTTTTTCCTATTGGCAATCATGTTGCTAGTTTCTCAAGGATGTCTTGGAAACAGGATTTAGAGAAGCAACAACATTTCATGAATTGTCCTTGTTTTTTTCTACTTGTAGTTGATTATGACAAAAAGACTGGGGCAATTATGCTCTTCATATGAGTCATTCTCATTTGTGTCTGTGACTTGTTGTCTTATGTGTTGGTACAACTTTTTACACCTTGATCTATGTCATATCATGGTGTTTGTTGGCCATCACAACAATCTGCCCAATGATGATTAAGAGCAATAAATATAAAAAATTCCTATTGTAATTTTTTGAAGGATTTGGTTTAGGAACTAACATGCATCTCCTTTTTTCTTGTCATCTTCTCTCACTCATCTCATATAGGCATTGCATCCATATCTTTTGCACTAACATTTCTTTGTCTCTTCATATTCTAGTCTTCTCATCAATTTTGAGAGGACACCCTTGTTCTTAGAACCCGTATGTCCTCTCGAGGGTCCATACCGCTACCTCCCTCATCATTCTTTCTCATCCTATTTTGCACTGGCGCATATTTTTGACTTATTTTCTTTGTCACAATGCAACATGCTATATTATGAGAAAGAGTGGCAAAATGTAAACACATAAAAATGGCCTAGACTCGTAAACCATATTTTTATGTCTTATCATATTTTGTCTATAGTCCAAATTCAACTATTAATTAAATAATTCATAATTATTTAATTAATTCACGTCTTTTATTCCTCTTGATTATTTAAATTAATAAATTTTATTTATTTATTTAAAGAGTTACTAATTTTCTAATGTCTCTCATAATTAGATAATTTTCTTAATTTATTTAATTATCCTTGTCCATTATTTCCTCCTGATTATTTAAATGAATAAGTTTTATTTATTTAGTGTGTCATTAATATCTCATGACTTCTTATAATTAAATAAATTCTTTAATTTATTTAATTATCATCCACCATCACTTTTTCCAATTTTAAATAAAGATATTTATTTAAAATTCTTCACTCCTATCTCTTGGCTTTTTCTAATTTAAATAAAATCATTTATTTAAATTATCCAACTTTCTAATTTTCCCACTTTCTAGTAAATGATTAAAGATTCTAATTATTTACTCTCACATGATTTTTCCTTCTTTTTGAGTTAAATTTATAAAAATCAAATAACTTTTATTTGATTCCTAATTTTCCAAATCTTCTTTTCTGTCCACCTCTTATCTTCTTGATTTTTTGAATCTCACAAATCAGGCAGTCTTTATCTTCTTGATTTTCATTTTTTTTTCTGACTAATTATCTCATTTATTCTTGATCGATGATTTGATTTTCTCAGAAGACATCTCGATGACTCATTTAATAATTTTTCTCTAACCCTAATTAGGTATTCTCACATTAAATCCCATCCACTAATTTTAGGCTTTTGTCAAACTTCAATCTCGTCCATCCATCCAAAATTGCATTTTCTATAAAATGCCAATTTTTCTCACAATTTCAATTACACTTAGACACTTACAAATATTAACATACGCATATGCTTGTAGTTTATTTGTGATTTTGGCATAGTTTTCTTAGCATTATAGTCATTTCATCATAGGAATAGACACTTTATTTCATTTTAGACACTCCAAATCCTTCAAATCTTGTGTAGGACTTAGTATTTGTTTTCAAATTGCTCACACATTCGATCTCAGGGAAACCATCAACAAGTTAGAAGGTGCTATGAAGGTAAACCATGGAAGATTCGATGAACAATAGGTATAATCGTTCTTGCTTTTAGTTTCCTTTGTTTTTGATAGTTTCTTTGGTTTTATATGCTTTATTAATCTAACCTTAAATTTACCCTTAGATACAATATGTATATATAGGCATGTATGTATGTCTATATATAATATATATTTACATGTGTATGGATATGTATATATGCATAAATTTATGAGCATGGAGGAATTTTAATATTGCATTTACTTCGCCTATCAACATCATGCAATGACAAGACCCATTGGTTCTCATAGCAACAAACACTTTTCATTCCACTTCCCCATATCGAGGATAGCATTCTCCATCAACACCAACCCATGTAATTACTAAGGTCTGCATGACCACAAAAAAAAAAAATAGTAGATTAAGTTTGTGGCATCGTCTACCACAACACAAGCCAATGAAATAGAGAAATCAAGAAATTGTAAAAGAGGTATTAGAATAAAACTCAATAGCAAAAAATTAGTAAACCTACACATATTTTTTTGACGAAAGAAAGAAGAATTCACTATATTATCTGAACTACCAAAGATCAATAATCTCTTCCAAGTGTCAAAAATGGGTATAATGCAAAAGATAGAAACATAAAACAAGAAGACATTAACAATACATTAATCATCTATGCAAAGCACCCATGTAAAAATTAGTATTACCCCACAAGCTTCATTGAAAATTCAAGCTACACCACCACAAATAAAAAAGGATAAAGAGTCAGTATATGGGTAAAATTAATATATACAATGTGAGCCTAAAAAATTCAATAATTTCTACAACTAGATAAACAAAGCTATCTATTGGCAATTGTCTGCTACAAAACCTGTTAGAACTGTAAAATTTTAAAAAATTTGCAAGTTGTTCATACCCCTGAGTTTCCAAATGAGTCCTTACTATAAGCACAACAACCTTTTTTCATAACATTTTTCCCATGTTATTACATAAAGTTCCATAGAATCCATCTAGTCCTGAATATTTCACTGTATAATTCCTATCGGAAAGAGATAATCAAGGTTTTCGTAATCCATAATGCATTATTTTATTCATATACATTTGTTGTAGTCTATTCAAGACTTCAAGGATGTCACACTGATCGGAATTCATCTACAAGCACCTATCAGAAGGACACTATTCATTGTCTCGGCGACAAAAAAAAATTCATATTGGCAAGAGAGCTCTCATCAGGATAAGTCATAATGAAACCATATATGTCTTACTGACTGGAATATTTCGGCCAAACCAAAAGTCCTCAAAATGAGGTCTTCCCGAATGTATTATGTCTTACCGACTAGCACACTGAGAGACTTATTGGCCAAACTAAATGGTATCGGAGTGAAGTCTTAACAAATACATCAGGTCTTACCAAAAAAGTGAGGGGGACTCTATCAAAGGTCATCAGGATAAGGTTATGTAGTTTGGCTGACCCATATGTCTCAGCGATCAGAAATATACTAAAGAACACCTCTCGGTGAGACACAAGCTGATCTGTGAAACATCTCCCTCACTCCAAAGGTCACGGCAAAACACATAAGATGAAAGGGTGACTATCAACGAGACTCCAAATGTTGATGAGACAGTGGGATGTTATAATGATGCACACTTTTGACTACCGGTGAGACATTGAAGGTCGGTATGACTGCAGGATGTCTCGGCGAGTGTTTAGCGACTGTTAGTGAGAGCCCAAATTCAACTCATCGGTGACATTTGAATACGAAGTGACGTGTCTTTTCAAATACTGATGTATAAATGTTCATCTTCAATTATAATATGGAAGAGAGTAGAGAATATAGTAGAGTGGATAGGAAAAGACAATAGAATACAAATTTTACAAATATGAGACTATGATGCATCTTTTAAAAATATGGAGATATTAATGAGAATCAGTTAATGTGGCAGCATATTTCTAGTGTCAATTGTTTGTTGTGCTCATTGAAAGTATTACTAAAGTTGTCTCCAAGATTGATGCTTTCTAGTTATTTAGATTGATGTAACAAGTTTATATTTAGTTTATCAGTGAACATTTGTTGTATCTGTGTGGTTGATTGATCGGTTCTTTCAAGAAAAGATTAAATCATTTTAATTGATCACAGTAATCAGGGAAATTCATCTAGATCATTAAGAAGAACTTGGTAGTCATAGTATTTCATGTTTATACAAGTTATAAACTAAAACATATGCCAAACAATTTGAATGTTTTCTAGAAAGAAGTTGCTCATTTAGATTCCATTTGACTTTGCATACCCAATAAGGCACTAGTCTCTACACTTTTCACCTTTTAGTTTCATTCGTTTTTTACATCTATTAACTAAACATATTAGGTTTTCATTTTCATATTGCTATACAATTTATACCAAATCAGGTTCCATTTTCCCACTCCCATCTACCATCGTGGGAAAAACACTTCAAGAGAGATAAGCACAAGTCTGCTCCACTCATATAGGTACACCCACCTAGGTCTAGCAACCCCTGAAGAGTAGAAGGTCTAAACCATTTGACCTTGTTTTTTATGCTAAAACGTATCAAGAGATTGGCAACCTCTTGAGGCATTCCGCCTGTGTTTTTGAGAGCTAACAAATTGGCAACTCAGCTAGAGATTATTTTAGAATATCTGGTTGAAGACCATCATATAGAGTCATTGAAGAAAGAATTATAATTTGAAATTTTTTAGAAAAAGTAATTATGCTGGGGAGAAGATCAAAATTAGTTATTTCAAAAGAATCATTTTCCTACTTTTGGAAAAGTAGGTGCTAATGCTAGAAATTTTTTTGATGAAAAATCCACGACAACCTTTGGGAATTACCTTTGAATGTGTTGAGAGATAAACTAAACAAAGAGAAAGAAGAACTAGCTAAACTTCAAAGGTTGAGTGAATTGGGTATCTTGCCTACTTTAGATACACCACAATGTATACCATTCTCTGATGAGGAAGGATATTCAAATGCAAGTGGTTCTTGGATTCCACAAACACCTCATGATACAATAGGGAATTTTCACAATACAAGCAATACATATCATGCACAATAGAACATTTATTTATCACAACCACCTCATGGTCAACAATGTGTGTTGCACCCTCATACACAATACAATAGTCCACCGTACCAGTATCGATACCCACCTAATGCTCCCCCTCATCAATACACAATAATGATCAAACAATTTGACTTGACAAGGTTTCAATTATATCCTTACCCTTTGGATAGTAGCTAGAGAAGTCTAGTTCCTAAATTTACAGGGAGTAGTGCAATTTTTGCTAAAGATCATTTAAGGTGTTTCAATGCTTTCATCGAAGATTTAGATATACCTTATGAGGATTTACATATGAGGGGATTGGTTTAATAGCCTACCAATAACTTCTATTAATTCTCTCCAAGGATTTCAGGATCAATTTCTCAAGCACTATGGAAATTTTTCTGCATCAAATTGGGCTTCCCATGGGTTCATACAGATTCAAAAAAATTAGAACTTGCAGCAATATGTATGCCATAATCAACAATTTTAAGAAGAATAAGATGAGTATGTATATACTCGAAGCTAGGACTCCATCACAGAATCAGGATGCAGAATTTCCCCCTTGGATGAATTTCTTGACATAAGGAAATATGAAGGAGAAGATATAATTCCTTTATACAACAAAATGAAAAAAATTTGTATGCAAATACCTTTTCATTGTAGGCCTACAAGGGCCATGTTTGTTGAACAGTTTGTAAGAGCAAGGGAACCTAAATCATTTTATTGGCTAGAGCCATCAAAACAATGTACCTTTGATCTAGTGAATAAATTTATTAATACAATGCAGAGGAAAAGGTATGAAGACAAAAGTGATATCACAAAGGAGTATCAAGAGATTGATCAAACACTACAGCCAATAGAAGATGAGACATGTGCAAGTCAATATGATTCATATGATAGCCTACATGAGGAAGATGAAGATACAAGATATTTTTCTTGCATAAAAAATTGTAACAGGGAAAGCAGTGCATGTTATGAAGGATCCAATGAATATTCAGATTGTGAAGATGAAACTATGGATTCTGATTTACAACAAGGTGATTATTGCAGTTCTTGTGGTAATCAAGAGGAAGAAGCAATGGAAAATGTAGTTCCATTTTATAATGAACAAATAATTCCTACATTTGTAGTTGAATTGTAGTGCTCTCCGTTTGCGGTTGTCATTGATGTCAAGTAAGTTGTTGTTGGTAATGTCAGGATGATGTGGTGATTTTATTATTTAATTTAATTTGAAGGTTATGAGATAAAACTAATAATATGTTTGGATTTGGTTAATAAAAATTAATTATAAGGTTACTTGTTTTAATTGGAATTAAATAAAGAATTAGATTCAATAATAAACGTTAATTTAATTATCTTGGGGAGTTAGTTATTTAAAGTAATCGGATTAGATGAGGAAAGGTAATTATTATTTAATGATTAAATGCGATTAATAAATTTAAAAGTGAGAAAATATTAGAGAGGATTAAATATTAAAATTGTACTTAAGTTTAAATAAATTAAGGTGAAAATATTTATTGAAATAAATATATTCTATTGTAACTAAAAGAAAGATTAAATTATTAAATATTTATTAAATATTTAATAGTTGATCTATTTCGTTCATATATTAAAGAGTCAATTATAAAAATGATAAATAAGGGTAGTGGTTGACATTCAATCATAACTATTGGAAGTGCAGTGGTTTGATCAAATTATAAAAAGTAATGGAAGTCGAACGGTTCCCTAGGGGGTTTGGAAAAGACACCATGGAACAAATTATAAAGAAGAAAATCTGGAAAGGAACGATACGGGGAGAGCATTTTTGGAAGTCGAAGAGAACGAGGGATTCTTGATATCGGTATTCCTACCTTGAAGATGGGGGTGGCCTCATTATTGAAGCTCCGGGGCAGCGCTTTACCCGCGCTATTTACTTTGCATCTGTGAACTGCTTAGGGAAATGGAAGAGGCAATAGTGTGCTTTAATATGGAAAGATCGTGAGCAACATTATTCTACGAATGTAGTCATCATTTAACGAGGAATTGTGTATGTACGGTAAACCCTATCTTCATCTATAGCTACTAATGAATCATTGCAATTCATTACAATATAGACTTTTGAAAAGAGATTAAAATCATGAATGAGAGTTTCAACAATGTTTCTTTAACAAACACAAATTTAATAGACCTCCATTTTTATTATAATGATTTGTTTTTTCACAACCTGTTTTCCAAGGAACTAAACCTTGCCTGAGTCGTAATCATCTCCTCTTTCTTAGCGAGAAATGAACCTCAAACACGCACACCAGGTGATCAATCATATATGTAATGCAACTAAGGTTACTGATGTGTGGAGCTACGCACCTCTCAGCCGCTAAACCATCATGACTGCACGTGCCCAGGACACTAGCAAAGCTTTCAATGATAGGGTGTGTTCTGGAGCTCTTCTTTAATTCAAAGATTTTGAGAGCTTCCTTGCAAAAAAATCCATTTCATTTTCTTCATTCCAATTTAGCGCTGCCTGTGGAAGATTTAATTTGCATAATTTAAATAAACTCTCTAATTTCTTTGGCAGTCTGTCATAGCTGCCCACCTGAACATATAGGAAGTTTAAAGTTTTTAAATAACCCGCTTGATTCTTCTGACAATCTATCGCAGTGGCAGCACTTGAAAAATAAAATTTATCTCCCAAACTATAATCTAAGCGCGTCTCTGGAAACTCGCTGCCAAATAGAAATGCGCCTGGTTCAAAAAGAAAAGGTTGTACATTATTTCTCCTGCTTTTAAGTCACGTATTTGCACCTCACCTTTCCCTTCAGTCTTGCGGATAACATTTGACATTTGATAATAATGCAAGTAGATGGCGATATTTCCAAATTCCAGTATTCACTTTCTTTTATACTTAGCAACCTGTCACAGTTACAACATTTAGAGTTGAGGCGTTGTACAGAATTAAATAGCCTCCCTGAAATCATTGGCAACCTATCACAGCTGCAGATTTTAGATTTACAGAGATGTAGTAAATTAAATAATCTATCTGATTTCATTGGTAACCTGTCTCTGCTGCGGCACTTGACCATAATAGAAAGTTTAAAAGCTTAAATAATCTCTCTTATTTCATTGTCAACCTGTCACTGCTTGGTAGCCAATATAGTTTGCTACTAACCCATTGTTAGTTACGGTGGCTTGTGATATTTTGGGTTATTCTATTAATTTTGGTTTCCATACAAACATTTTTTATATTCCTTTTATATAAATGAAGTGGTTCCACCCACGCGGAGAAGGTTAAGTTAAGGACAAAATAACTTTAAAATAAATCTTCAAAGTTTTCCACCGTATGCTTTTAGGCATGATATTATTTGATTTAGTTAAGGAATCTTACTAATTGCTTGTTTATAATTTAGAAAACAGTTATTACTTCCTTTCCAAAACAAAAGAAAACATAGGGAAGACAAATTTAGCTTAATAAGAGCTTTGTTTTAGGGGGCCACGTATATTCCCCATGAAAAGGCACTTTAATACTTAAAAAGACCTTTTAAATAACATACTCCTTAAGATAAAGAGAGGGGTTATATCCCATAACTTTAGAAAAGATTTTGTTGAATTAAATTTATATGAGAAGGGCATAGATATTGTAATATTAGGGATTCTTTGAAAAGATTTACCTTCTATTTATATTCCCTCCTCAAGAAATTAAAATATATAAATGTGTAGTAAAATGTATTTATGTGTGTACATTAATAAATTTAAGATTTTAAGGTGGTAAGTTTTAACATGTACTTTGAGTATTTAGAGTATGGTTATCATTATCATTTGAAATTATAACAAATGGTCTTAAGTGGTTTTCGCAATTACTTTAAATATTGGAATTGAGTGTTAAGTTAGTAAGATGAGGGAATGTGGAAATAATGTTTTAATTGATGTTTTGTATATAAGTGGTTATAAAATAGTAATGAGTTAACTACCCAACTATTAAGTAGTTTTCAATTATGTTGATAAAAGAAAGGTAAAATTTAATTGTATAGGCATGGTTAGAGATTGATTAGGGTAATTCTTGAATTGGATAGTTTATTGGTGAAATGGGATTTAAATATTTTGGAAATTGACTTCCTTTATATTCATTTAATGGTTGATTTGTAAGTTCTCGTTATGGAGAGGTCTTTTAGAATACTTTTGATGGTTATCATGAATTTTTTTAGTTAATTGAGTAATTTAGATGGGTAAGTTGTATAGTTATTTAGTTCTGGTCATTAATGGATTGGTTATTAAATATTCTTCTTGTTTGAATTTTTGGTTGTTGTTTATTATGCGAGTGTTTGGTGGAGTTGTGAGTGGTTGATTATTTAAGGTGTTCTTTAATTTGGTGCCTTGGAAGTGTTGGTGAGTATAGGATAATTTTCTTGGTGTTGTTTCGGTGTGATTTTTCTCTTGAGCTACTCCCGGGTTTTGAAAGGGTTTATATTTCTTAAATTTGTGTTAGTTGTTTTGGAAACTCTTACTGTTTTGTCTACCCTTGTTGATGAGTCCTTGAGTATTTGATTTATGTTTGGGCTTCCAGAGGTGAGGGAAATCTTGTTGTCATGTTTGTTGATTTTGTTAAAGGTCTTTTGTATACCAACTATATGGGTATCTTGTGAGGAGGAAATTGAGGTCTCCCATGGAATGCCTAGTTGGTGGATTTTGGTTTTATTTAGTGATTTCGTTGAATTTAAGGTTGATTTTCTTTTATGTTTTCCTATTTGAGGTGACACCATTGTTGATTTGTGGATGGTTCTTGATGAATCTTCCCTTTTTATGGCTTTTATGAGTTACCCTCATAGTTGAGGAAATTTTTATCCTTGTGTTGGAATTATTGGGAAAAAAAAAAACTTTTGATGCTTCACTTTACCCTCATTTGTGGATTTTCATTCTTTTGGCTTTAGAGGCTTGAGATGATTGATAATTTATGCTCTCTCTTTATGTTCCCTTGATTTGGCAAGTGTTTTGGTTTCATGATTTTAAAAGGGTTGTACAGAAATTGTTGAGACTTTGATTATGTATTTATAGCGAGATGGGTAATGCCTCGCATGCTTTTATGATGTGATTCGTTGTTCAAATTATGATGGTACAACCCTTGGTTTTTATGTTGTTGGGTCTCTAGGGAGAGTGGCTCCTCGTGGGGGCCGGTGCCCCACATAAGGGGAAGGGCACAGGATAACCCACGAGTGAGTTGGTAATCAAGTGAAAACCTAATAATTAACTTAGGAGGGTTGGGTAGTAATATCATAATAAGATTTTAAAAAATGGATGCCTCATCTTCATTAGTGCTGCTGCAGACTAATGGAAGGCTGAGAAGGCCGTGGTTGGCAAGGTCATAACCTCGTCCTCATGAGAGGTTATCGGCTCCGCATGAGCTACCCTATGGTGTCAGCGCCTCAAGTAGGAGGAAGGGCCAGGATATCCATAGATGGGGGCTGGCACCTCAGTTTGGAGGAAGGGCCAGGATAACCCATGTTGGCTATGCGATGACACTCTCCCCTAGTTGCCCAGGTGTTTTACTTTATTGTGTTCCTCTAGAAGTAGGTTATGGGAGTTGGTTTAGATTATTGTTTGAATTGATTTAAATTGATTTATGATTATTGTTTTAATACATCTTTAGTATGTTTTGTGGTCTTGTATGATCTCATTTATATTTGATTTACAATCTTGTATCTTATGATACTATGATATGATATTATTATATTGTTTAATTGTAATTTGAATTGTCTTATGTTTATTAATTCAGTTTGATTTGGAAGTGTTTCTTGATCATTCTTTTGGTTACTTGTTTATTAGTCATTGCTTTGATTTATGTGTTGGGATTTGTGACTTTAAGTTATTATATTGACTCTTGTAATCCTTGAGTTTTATGATACTTTTGTATGTTGCTGAGTCCTGTGGTTCCATGTTCGGATGTTCTTGGTTGAGGACTCTTCTTGTCAGCTCCAATAGCACGGGGGGTGGGTCTTTGGACTCACATGGTCGGGTGGAACGTGCTAAGCACCCCATTGGGTCCCCAGTCGAGGATCGAGAGGTGCGGATTGGTGCTGTTGCAGTAACTCCAGAGTTGTATTTTTCTTGGAGCCAATTTTCATCTATTCATTTGTATCATGATTCTTGTTGTATGGTTTCCGTGCATATTGGAAACACTGTTGTATCATTGTACCTCTAGAACTTTGTACTGAAATGTAATGTTATCTCGGTGTGATTATTGGCTATGGTAGTTGTTATTCATGGTGTTAAGTTAATCATGCATATGTTGTATTTATGTACTCAGATGGTTCTTATCAATGATTTTTCATGTTAATGTTTAATTTGTTATGGATTATATCTTTGGATTTTATTCTTTATTATCGTTGTGTGGATCTCAGTCTTGTAATGACTCCTCATGTACCCCAAGGGATGTAAGTGCTAATGAATCTACTTAAATGAAATTCATGTTATGATTTAATGTGTATTACATGTATGTTATGTTTACTTTTAAAAAAAAAATTGTGTTGTAATTATTGTTTATTTGTCCTTTGGGGTTCGCACGACGGGGTGTTACATGAATACCATGAAGATACATTTGATCAAGAAGAGGGAGAAATAATGGAAGAAACGTGTTCACTCAGTAGTGAGCCAATTTCAGATATGCTAACTCTTGAATACCAAAGATATGCACATGAAGGTGATTTTGAAGTCTTCTGTCTAGCTTACATTTTTTTTTACAGTGAAAGTTCTTTATGCAATGATTCATATGACTTCCAATGCATTTCCTAAAATGATGGAGAAACCTTTGAAGTTGATCAAAAATCTATGTCCATTCAAGATGAGGTATGTGATTTTGAATTTTCTCACTCATGTGGAGAAGAAATTTATTTGTATACCAAGGATGATAGAAGCCCAACATTGATTGGTTCATATATGCATGATATTGAAGACATGAGTCATAATCCAGTGTCATCTCCAAAGGGTGATATTGAAGAGGTGCAAAAGGTTTCAGATTTGTTTGTCTCAAACAACGTTGATATGATAGAATTTTTTGATTCTCAAGAGAAGCACGTTGATGGTGAATTTTTAGTATTGTTGGGAGAGTGTTTTATAATACATAACAGTGAAAAGGATAATGAGAAATGTTGCATTGAATATGCATGTACTTTGAATGTTGAAGATAATAGAGATTTGTCCCATGATGATGGAGAATTTGAACTGTAGAATGGTGAAGGGGAATTTAGGCCAAGTTGAGCACGATGATTCTCTAAAAAATTTCAATAACAATGATAGGGAAGATTGCATGAATATCTTCAAGAAGAATATGATGAACTTGAAGCAAAGTTGGATGTTTGATAGAGGAAAGTGTGGGCCCTTCTTTTGGATGGCCTTGAGCCATCATTTATGGTTTGAATTTTAAACCATAACAACTCAAAATAGATGAAGTTAAAACACAGAGGATTAAGGGTTTCCAGTGCATGGACAACTCTTGATAATCCTTTTAAAATTATTTTCCATGCATAGTAGTTTAGGGTTTTTTTCATCTCCATTTCCATTCATTTCCTTTTCTATTTTTCTCATTGATCCATCACTTTGATAGTTTGGTCTACTCACCCAAAAATTTGGATACTTGTAATGATTTCACAACCATTCATCCCTAGATGGAGCCACTGTTAGAACTGTAAAATTCTAAAAAATTTGCAAGTTGTTCATACCCATGAGTTTCCAAATGAGTCCTTACTATAAGCACAAAGGCCTTTTTTCATAACATTTTTCCCATGTTTTTTCATAAAGTCCCATAGAATCCATCTAGTCCTGAATGTGATCCCATAATAGTGGTTTACAATTTTTGGCCAAACGGGACACTGCAATTATTATTTTTAACTAAATCTTCACATTCAGGCACCTATAGCGGCTAAACTGTGAGGAATTTGAAGATGGTGCAAACTAGAGTCTCATCAAATTTTGTCTTTAGATTCTAAAAATATTATTTTCAAAATTTTTGGAATCAAATTGCACTTCTTTTTCCATCTCCCACGAAAATTGATTTTTTTTAGAAAACAACATTTTTAAAAAGTGACACACACCGTATAACGATAACTTTTTTTCCATGAAGGATAAAATTTTAATTATTTCAAATTTAGATTTGTAACTCTGATATCTAGTGCTTCCACTTGGTTAGATAGTTTTTAATGAATATTTTTTCCTTAATCAAGTTTCAAAGTCAAACGAATTAAAATTCATACATAGTGACCGTATAACACGTAACTTTTTTGTATATGTCAAAATTTTATTTTTTTTTTTGTTGGATCAAGGACTTCAATATCTAGTGCACTCATATTTTAATTTTTTTGATAATCTTCTATTTTTCCACATGTGAAGAACAAAGAAATTCATTTTCGATGAAAAACCTATGTTTAATAAAACTTAAAAAACAAATACATAACAAAAAACAAAACATATTAAAATTATATTCATTGGATAGCTTTTTCTGAGGAATACCATAATCATCTCAAATAAATTTTAAATGAATTCATTTGATCCCCGCATTTATAGGTATGGTTTAAAACTAAATCCAAATCTAAGGTGATTTGATCAAACCCTCTTCAATTGGAATCCTTAAAATGGAACTTTTTAAGGCTTAAATCATTATATTTTCTAAAAATATGTGATTTCAGCTAAAATTCGTTCCTCTCAGGAATTGTAAACCACTATTATGACAGCACAAACCTATCATCAAGAGATGATCAAGGTCTCCCCAATCCATAATGCATTCTTTTATTGATATACATTTTTTTCAGTCTATCGACAAGACTTCAAGGATGTCACATCAATCGAAATTCATCTACAGGCACCTATCAGCAAGACACTACTCATTTTCTTGGCGACAAACAAAAAATCATATCGCCAAGAGAGCTCTCATCGAGATAATTCATAACAAAACCATATATGTTTTACTGACCAGAACATTTTGGCCAAACCAAAAGTCTTCAAAGTGAGGTCTTGTCAAATGTATTATGTCTTACCGACTAGTGCATTGAAAGACTTATTGACCAGACTAAATGGTATTGGAGTGAAGTCTTAGTGAATACATTAGGTCTTGCTGAAAAAGTGAGGGGGACTCTATCAAAGGTTATCGAGATAAGGTTATGTAGTCTGGCCAACCCATATGTCTCAACAACTAGAAAATATACTAAAGAACACCTCTCGGTGAGACACAAGGTGATCTGTGAAACATCTCCCTGACTCCAAAGGTAATGGTGAAACACATAAGATGAAAGGGAAACTATTGACGAGACTCCAAACGTCGATGAGACGGTGAGACATTATAGCGTTGCACACTTTTGACTATCATTGAGACATTGAAGGTAGGTATGACTGCAAGATGTCTCGGTGGGTGTTTAGTGAGTGTTAATGAGAGCCCAAATTCAACTGATCAGTGACATTTGAATACAAAGCAACGTGTCTTTTCAAATACTGATGTATAAATGTTCATCTTCGATTATAATATGGAAGAGAGTAGAGAATATAGTAGAGAGGATAGGAAAAGACACAATAGAATACAAATTTTACAGATCAGAGACTATGATGCATGTTTTAAAAATATGGAGATATTAATGAGAAACACTGGTTGATGTGGTAACATATTTCTGGTGTCAATTGTCTATTGTTCTCATTAAAAGTATTGTTAAAGTTGTCTCCAAGATTGATGCTTTCTAGTTATTTAGATTGATGTAACAAGTTTATATTTAGTTTATTAGTGCACATTTGTTGTATTTGTGTGGTTGATTGATTGGTTCTTTCAAGAAAAGATTAAATCCTTTTAATTGATCACAGTAATTAGGGAAATTCATCTGGATCATTAATAAGAACTTGGTAGTCACAGTCTTGCATGTTTATACAAGTTATAAACTTAAACATATGCCAAACAATTTGAATTTTTTCCAGAAAGAAGTTGCTCATTTATATTCCATTTTACTTCACATACCCAATAAGGCACTAGTCTCTGCATTTTTCACCTTTTAGTTTCAATCATTTTTTACATTTGTTAACTAAACATATTAGGTTTTCGTTTTCATATTGCTATACGATTTATACCAAATCAAGTTCCATTTTCCCACTCCCATATGCCATTGTGGACAAAACACTTCAAGAGAGATAAGCACAAGTTAAGTCTGCTCCACACATATAGGTACACCCGCCTAGGTCTAGCAACACCTGAAGAGTAGAAGGTCTAAACCATTTTACCTTATCTGTTACCCTAAAACGCATCAAGAGATTGGCAACCTCTTGAGGCATTCCACCTGCATTTTTGAGAGCTAACAAAACCAACACCACAATTTCTCTTTGCACATTGCAACTAAATCAGGGTATACTTTCTGAGACTGCTACATTCAATATTGCATTTACTTCATCCGCCTCCATCGTACACCAACTAAAGAACATAATTAGCAATTCCCACATATAAAAACAAAGATGCACAACCATAACTATAAACATAAAAGAAGGGCACCAAAAATTACTAACGCCAACCACATTTTTTTGACGATAGAAAAAATATTTTATTAGAAGTTCCCCAAAGTGGCATTAAATAGAGCTCCTAAACCCAATTCATGGCAATAATTTGTGTACAAAAATTAGCATACCATACACTTAATTCAAAATTAGCCCTACATTAGTAGGCCCTAAATATTATAGATAAATAGAGAAATTGTAAAAGAGGTTTTAGAATAACACTCAACAGCCAAAAATTACTATCCTAACCATACTTTTTTGACAAATCAAAGAGGTTTTACTGGTATTTATCCACACTCTTATTCAAAGTTAGGCTAACAAAAATCCTGTTGAGACTTCTAAAAAATAAATTAAACAGATACAAAGAGATCCTACAAAGAATATGGCTTTACACTATTGAAACTAACTTCATATATATACATGCCTCAATACATGTGTGTATATGTATAAATATATCTATATATATATATATATTTCAACATCTATATATGTATGTATATGTATATATGCATTCAATATCGCACTTACTTCATCTATCCACATTTACTTCATCCGCCTCCATCGTACAACAACCATAGAATGCATTAACCATCAGCCGAGCAAGCACTTACCATTCACCTTCTCCCTTTCGAGGAGACCACCTCCACCGCCGCCAACCCATGTATTTGCAAAGGTCTACATCGAACACTTACCATTCACCTCTCCTAAAATGACAACAAAATTCTCCACGGCCACCAACCCACGTAATTGCGGATTTCCACTTCGCCCCAAAAAAAAAAAGAATAGTTCCCTCCCCACTAGTCGATGGCCCCCCAACACTAGAAAACCCTTTCCATGGCTAGGCTGGTGAGAATCCCAGCATATACTTCAAACAAGTATACATGTATATATATATATATATGTATATATATGCTTACATGCATATATATGTATGCTTCACATGGGTATTTTGCATAAATGATTTATTTATTCTTCATACCTCTAATTCTTTGCTTATTCTTGCCAAATGGTCATATGGTGATGAGTGTAACACCAATGCTACACAGAGATAACTACAAGCGATAAATGAAGGGAAAAAAGTATGTTTGTAGGTATATATATGTATATTTATATATATGTATATTTTTATGTATGTGAATATTTATATGTATATGTACACGTATGTATATGTATATATATGTGTATGTGTATGTATATGTATGTATATGTATATGTATATGTATATGTTTTTGTCTATCTATATGTAAAATGTTGATGTAGACAATCATCTGTTCACCATTTTACTTTTCTCGCCTTCCTTTTTATTGCTTTAAGAAATATATACTCTTTGCGCTGACATGCATCCTCTCATTCCACAATGGCGGTGGATGAAGTAAATGCAATATTAAATGCTAGCATGTGGGAGAGTGTAGTTTGATGAAGTTCTATTGTTAAAAGAACCATTGTGTTGTTGGTTTGATAACAGGCTACTATTAAATTCATTGCATTTCGCTCTATTTTAAACCAGCTTGGAGGGTTCTCAAACCATTGAGTTATAGAATCAGTAAATCATTTTGCATGGGTAGTTTAAATAAATGATTAATATTTTATTTATCTCTTTCATTCTCTCCCATATATTATTAAATTGCATTGTTGCAAGAGCAGTTTTCAACACATAAAACAACAAAACACAAACTTTGTACTATGCACCACATTTTTCATTGTTTGCTTCAGTTAGGTTGCTTGTCTTCTATCAAATAATTGAATGTGGCTTTTCCATCATCTATCGCTTGTGATCCCTAAGTATTTTCCTAATAGTTGTTTTACATTTTCTCTATTTTCTATTATCATGTGATATATGGTAAGAGTCTTTGAGATTTTCCATGGACCTTACCTACTTTTCTTACTCAGGTGGGTTGGATTTTTCCTTTGTCTAGACATTTCAAAAAACACAAATAAGTAGGTATATATATCTATATGTACACGTGTATATATTTATCTATATATACAACAATATATCTTAATGATAACACATTCCATCCAAACAAATTAAGCACGTTAAAGATTACAAAATTTTAAAGATTAAGAAAAAATCCTTGTTAGAAGAACAATAGACTACTCTTTTAGAGGTAGCTTCAAATAGATGAGTGGAAAACAACATCATGAAATGTTATTGATAGTTAAATAGATGAGGAGACAACAATATAATGAAACATGTAAACATAAGACAACTACTAGCCTCTTTTATTTTATATGTATATTATTTTGTTTAGATTCCTACAAAAATATAAATATGCATTCAAGAAAATTATTGTATTCTAGACTCTCTATTTCAAAATCTTTCCATGCTCCTATGGCTCAGTTCAATGTAGCTCATCCTTTTTGGATAGAATCAACACTATATGTAAGTATGATACTTTCTCATTGTCAATAGACAACTCTTTTTATTTAATTGTAGAAATTATTCACTATTTTTAGGCTCACATTATATATATTAAGTTTACCCCTATACTCACTTGTTATCCTTCCTTTTTTATTTCCCTTGGTTGTGCACTAGCATACCTTTGTTTTCTATTTGTAGGATCTATGTTTAAGCATGCAAAGGGATTTGAAAACCAAGTTACTCTTTTGGTTTCAAGTTCCCACACCAAAGAGAACACAACAATATCATATATTATATATGGAAACAATAGAGTTTTCCCAAGATTCTTATTGTACAATGTATAATGAAACTCCACAACATCTCTCGTGGGCGTTTCATACTTCTCTTGCTCAGGGGTTTGGCTAGAGCCCATGTGGCTCCATGATGCCAATATGATAGGGTGGAAAAAGATCATGGGTTTTGTGGTTTCCCATTTCACATCATTGATTTGTTGCTACATACATATATGTATATGCACAAATTCTTCTATACATTCACTATTATGTTTTCATACTTTCTCATTCTCAATAGACATCCTTGGTTAACTAATTGCATAAATTATTCACTATTTTCAGGCTCACATTGTATATTTTAATTTTACCCCTATACTTTTTTTTTATCCTTCCTTTTTTATTTCCCTTGGTTGTCCACTAACATAGCTTTTTGTTTTACTTGCAGAAACTAGGTTTAAGCATGGAAATGAATGTGAAAACCAAGTTAAGACAACAATATCAGATATTATATATTCTTCCCAAGATTCCTGATGTACGATGTACAATGAGACACCACAACATCTCTTGTGGAGGTTTCATACTTCTGTTGCTCGGGGGTTTGGATAGAGTCCATGTGGCTCCATGATGCCAATATGGCAGGGTGAAAAATGAGCACATGTCTTCTAGTTTCCCATTTCCCATCATTCATTTCTTTGTTACATACATATATGTATATGCACAAACTCTTGTATAGATTTACTATTATGCTTTCCACAAGGAAGACAAACAAGCGTGGGTTTTGTTCTACATTTAACGCCATACATTTGTTCTTACATATATATATATGTCTACAAAAATTGTTTTATACATTTGGTGACATCATTTTTATGTTCCCTCCAAACAATGTGTACCCTCTAATTCAATTAAAATACCTTCACAAAGTATGCATGTCATTTGAATCCCTAAATTACTAGTTGATACTACTTGCAACATCTTCACTTTTTGGAAAACCCATTTCTGATGACCATTATAAATAAATTAATGGAATCACTTTTCCAAAAGACATAACGTACAATTTCATAGCCACTTTGTAACTAGTAAATCTCATTCTTGAACACAATTTTTTTTTTCCCATTTTAATGAATCAAACAATTGATTTACCTATACAAAAACATCAAATATACACAGTATTAACACAAAATATATAATACCTTAAATTTTGGACAAAAATATTATTATTAAGAAAACTAATACTCTACAAATTTCAACTATAGTCAATTGAGAAAATGTGATTTATAAATAAAAAATTTATTTAAAAATCATTTTCCTAATATTACTTATTAAAATCATTGATAATTAATTAATTGACATTGCAAGTAATGGATACATTGTAAAAAAGGAAAATGACCTACAGTTCTATTTTACATTTCCAAAATCAGCTTCCAACTAAAAATAACTGATATGGAAGTGCAAGAAAACAATCTCCCGATATACGCAAATACTTTTTAATCTTTGGTGCACTGCTTCTCACATAACAATAAAGAAATACACTATAACATAGAGTTTACAACTGTGTATAATACTTGAAATAAGTGTAGAGATGTAAAACAATTTCTACATAAGCCATATTCATATTATCCATCTAATTATGCCTTCCAAATATATTTCTTTATTAAAATATACTCTACGGATTTTAATCTCGATTAACTCCTTCGTCAAAATATTCACCCCCAATACCTTAAATATTTGACAAAAATTATTATTATTGACAAAACTAGGAATTTACAAACTTAAATTGTATTGAATGCAGAAAATGTGATTTACTATGAAATTTTTTATTCAAAAATCATTCTCCTACTATTATTTATTAAAATCATTGAAAATTAATTAATTGTAGGTGGAAGTTGATTGTAAGAATGCAAAATTTATTATTATTGAAATGCAAAAAGCAATCTCCTGATACACACAAATGCTTTTTAATCTTTGTTGCATTGCTCATCACTTAATAATTAACAAGTGCAAATGTTCTACAATTCTTCAAAAAAATGTAGAGATGATATCTTTTACTACACACATAGCTTTCCTTTCCTTTCAAATTCACTTTGCGATCTACCTCTCACAGTGGACCCCTATCGGCTGATTGTTGCATGTTGTGCATGTGACTGCTATTTAAAGTTGTTATATGGTTCTATAAAGTTTGGTCATAGCATGATTAAGTTCATTAATCTTTATGTACAACAAACAATTAGATCTTTATGCATTTCAAATTTAATAATATAATTATAGATCGATAATAATAATTTAAGTATATATCTATGTCCTCAAGAGTGCAATAAAGTCAATTGAATTATATACCTAAATATTAATGACTTAGTACGGCATAATAAAATTGAAAATATCATGTTTTCTAGTGGTGTCTTCAATGATATTTGTTTCTTTCTCATTTTATTTAAATTAATAAGATAAAAAAAAATTGAAGTATAGGGAGAAGGTTTCCATCTTTGTTTGATCGTACTCATATCATTTAGATTAAGATAAATTAAAATGTTAGTAGTTTATCTTTATTATTTTAAGAAAAATAATGAAAACAATACAATTTCATTTTTATGGTCTCATTTAATTGTCTAATTCTCCCAATTGGCAGAGCCTAGGTTGTACTATGTATAAAAATATTCTAAAATTTGAGCTCAAAGGCTTACTTGGTTTAGTATGGGGTTCAAATCATTATAAAATACAAGAGTCTTCAATGGGTGGTTGAATATGAGTTTAGGATTATATTAATATTTGTAATATGTATCACTTGAAATTTTACACTAGATTAAATAGATTGTAATTTATTTATATGTAATCATTGATTTGTATCATGCAATTGACTTAAGGTAACATTTCCTTAGTGGTGTTATTACTTTTTTATTATCAAACATGTCTTGGGTGAATTTTATTGTTACTATAGTTCTGTTTGGAAACTTAACTTTTTTAATTATTTTTATTTATAGAAAATAGTTAATGGTTAAGATGATTTAAACATCATCACTCTTTACATATTTATTTCATTAAGAGTATATATTCAAATGTGAAAAATTTCCTTCCAATTTTTTTCCATTAACCATTCTTAAATTAAGTCACCATGTTGTGTTTTATGAGATAAATTTTAGGGTAGGGCATTACAACATTATAGTTTATCCACACCTATTATGAGCAGGGGGAGCGTCGTGAAGCGCACCTAGCTAAACTCCTCCATTTAGAAGAAGTGTGTAATGAAGTAGTTGAAAATTTCACCAAGCATCGAGGTGTAGTTAATAGATTTTTGGTTGAAAATCCAAGGTCAAGGCATTTAGGATTGCTAACCTAGTGCTATGCTAGGACAAATCCCATGAGAAGAAAGGGGGACATGACTAATTTGACAAGGTCTGGCTCGGTCCCTTTCATATTTTTAAAATTCTAGGAGACAATTCCTTTCACTTGAAAGACTCACTGGAGAAGATGTTCCATTTCCAATGAACAAGAAATACCTCAAGGATTATTTCATTTCTTGAGTTGTTTAAGCTCACCCTTATATATAGGTAGAGAAGGTATTTTTCTTTTTGTTTTGCTTTTCCTTTTCTTTGCTTGTTTTGTTAGCCCCTATTTTTGCTAAGGATGTTGTTTGATCTTGATGTAGTGGTTGTGCTTGGCCTACTCAAAGGGCCCACTTTGTTGTGTGTTTCCCCTTTGTTCCATGGATAAGTCTTCATGAGTTACTAGGAGTATTTGTTTGCTTTTGTGAATCAAGTCTCTTCACCTGAATTTTGGCTTGACCTAGAATGGAACCCTTGTTTGAATCCTTTCACACTTACCTCAAGACTCACATAACACACACTTTGAATACTATCAATGGACCATATGATAGTTATCATGAAGCCTTGGTAAGTGAAAAATCTTAAATCTACTCTAGTGATCACTGTAATCTCCAAACCCGCTATAAGCTTCATTGCTTATACAGTTGAGAAAAAGAGTATCAAAAGAAAAGAGTAAAAGAAAATAAAAGAGAAAATATTAAAAAATAGGAAATTGTGTGGGTGTGTGAGAAAATATATCAAGGTTATGGATGTCTAGCTAGAAATAGATCCATGTTTGTGGGGATTACAATGACAACTCCATCGGGGCTATGGATGCCTAACTATTAGCAAAGCAATGTCCAAGTTACTTTAAGAGATTTCCCTGGTTAATTAATCACTATCCTCTATGGTTTTTGAAGGAAGGGAATGAACTCACTAAACACACATTTTTGAAATATTTCATGATCTGATTTGGTTAAGGATTTTATTCTCTTTTAAGTCTTGAATTCACTGATGATACCTACTTCTGGTATGTGAAACTAGAGAATTTGGGTTATGAATGAATCCTTACCCTTGGAATACTTGGGATAATTCTCCTAGTAGAGTAACCATTTGTTGTGCCTATAGCACACATGCCCTGCTAGGACCGGGGAACCCCTCTTTTTTTTTCACCTTCGTCGGGTCGGTTTGCCTTATTTTGCATGCCCCTATTTTGATCCTAAGTTGGTCATGAGCCATAAAATTTTCAAATACATCTTGGCCAAAGTCACTTATCCAAGTTTCAAACCTTTGTATAAATCCCAATGCAGGCTTCTATCCATCGGAATCTATCCCATCCATTGTCAATTGCAGATTTGTAACTGTAGGTCTCCCTCAACAGATCACCATCCCTATTTTACCTTTCTCTACAACATTCTTCTCATGTCTTCCCATGTTGTGACTCCTATGTCAGGCTCTTTTGTATGGGTCCTCACTGAACATCCTCACTAGTGTAGGTTTCTACCTAGCCACCTACCCATCTATTTGTCATACCTATATTTAATGACATCATTAATGACAGGATGCCTATATATATACGGCTGCTCAGCTATCATTTTCATCTAGAATTTTCAAATTTGAGAGAGTGGATGAGGAAATTTGTATGCATGAAATAATATTTGAGGAATTGGATTGTAACCACTTCCAAAGGCCGCAAGGTAGGAACTTGGAAGCCACCATGACTATTGATTTGTAATAAACTAGATAGAGTTTTGGATTAAATGAATTTTTAAATGCCAAACCACAATAAACCAAACCTTAATTTGTTAAAAAAAATTCATTCTCATGGTATACAATGTGGGGCCCAAGCTAACAATTGATGCATGAGCATCCTTGGTTCTTTGCAATCCTACATCAACAAAAAAGTATTTTCATTTCAATTTTGTTCTTGTTTAGTTCTTGTTTAATTCAAGTTGGAAAATTCAACATTTCATCATATTTTCTCACCATACCCTATAGATCTATGTTTTCATCATGTACATGTTCATTTTTCCATAAAGTTATCACTTTTGGATTAAGTGATATTTTCTAGAACAAAGCAATGGAGTAGTTTCAATCCTAACAACTAGCTTTGTCTCTTGTGGATCCTTCTTGTAACTTGCAGACCCTTGTGTGTTCTAAATTGTTCTATGGAGTGTCCCCAACCTTAATTTTTTTCCACACTTTATCCTATACACTTGCGGAGGATAAATTCAAATTTAAGGCCCACCTATTTCATGCACACGTTATGTTTCCTTCATCGAAGATTGTAATGATCTTTGGTGGACACAGAGGATTCTAGATCTCTAGATCTGATATAAATCATTGTAATAGATCATTAGGATATTAAGTGGATGAATATTGAATTTGATATGTAATATTTCAGCTTGTATTAAGGAGCATATAGGAATACTACATTTCGAGCATGTCGTATCAAGCTTGTGAGCCCAATCTATGAACTTGGATGTTGTCGACTGATTGTAACTAAAATTTATAGTAATATGATTGTTTGAATCTGCATTTGGCTCCATATTTTGTGTGGCATCTATTGTGTAACTCTTACTACATAGTCTATATTTTTCTCTTAAAGGACCCTCCTACCGTGGTTGCACCAAATTGGTATCAGAGCATGATTCGTTCCATGAAAGATCATCAGAGTTTGCGGAGTCTTGTTGAAGATTTGTTGTCGGGTGGTAGACTAAGAATCTAACCTGCAACTACAAAGGACTTGTGTAAAGATGGAGGGAAGAAGAAATGGTAGAGGAAATGGAATGTGTGGAAATGCAGACCCAACTATAATGGATATTTTGAGAGGAATTGCTACTAGATTAGAAGTAGTCGAAACCACCCAAGGGAGAGGTCAACTAGTTGATGATGTGTTGATGAAGAGGTAGAAGAATAGGAAGAAGGGGAAAGAGAAATCAACTTGGCCTTGATCAGGAAGAAGAGAGGTTCATAAGAGCTCTAACGAGAGTAAATACTAAACCACATTTCAATCCATCAAATTATAGTGGTAAGTTGGATTCAGATGAATTGCTTGATTGGATAATGGAGATGGAGAAGTATTTTATTTTGAAGGTACCACTGAAGACAAGAAGGTGAAGTTTTCTTGTACAAAGTTGAAAGGGAATGCATCCCTTTTGCAGGAATATTTGTAGACAGATAAGAAAATAAGAGGAAAGGAGAAGATAAAATCATGGGATTGGATGGTGAATAAGTTAAAGACAAATTTTATACCCATGGACTATCAGATCAGATTGTTCTAGAAGTTTTAGAATTTGAAGTAGAAGGAGTCAAGTGTGATAGAACATACTAAGGAGTTATACAAGTTTAATATTAGATCTGGACATTTAGAGGATGAGATCAACCAAGTAGTTAGATATGTGAATGGCTTGAAGCTATCTATATAGGATGAGATCCATTTGATCAACTTACTGAGTCAAAGAGGCATAACAATCTGCTTTAAAAGCATAAGAGAAGCTTAATAAAAGACACGATTAAAGATAGAGAGGAAGAGGGGGATGATTTTAGAGAGTAAGAACTTTTACTAGAGGAGGAAGAGGATCTTTTGTAGATCAGAATAAAGATAAGGAAGTCAGTAAGAATGATAATTCATACTATAGAGATGATAGAAATTCTTACCAGAGAGGAGGATATGGTGGTTACTAGAATGATGGTTATAAAAAAGATGATAGAGGACATGAGAAAAGAGTATTCAGGGGAACTTATTTTAAGTGTGGTGGAGAAGGACATAGAGTATTTGAATGTAATCAGGGAGAGAATAGTAGAAAAAAAAAGTTTTTTTAGGAGGATCATGTCATATCATCTAATAAATCAAAAGAGGGAGAAGTGTTGGTGAACAAAAGAGTATTGTGTCAAAGTGAGATGGAGTAGGAATCATTGCAGAGAAAGAATCTATTCCAGACCAGATGCAAGATAGATGGTAAACGTTGTAGAGTGATTGTTGACAGTGGAAGCTCTAAGAACCTGGTTTTTGAAGAAATGGTGACCAAATTGAAGCTGGAAAGATTGAAACACCCGAAACCCTATCAAATAGCATGGATTCAAGCTGAGCATAAGATATTGGTAAGTGAACAATGTTTGGTAAAATTGAAGATAGGAAATTATCATGATGAATTTTTGTGTGATATCATGCCTATGGATGTATGCCATATTTTGTTGGGAAGGCCTTGGAAATATGATAGACAGGCTATTCATGATGGAAAGAACACATATACCATTGTTGTTAATGGGATGAAGTAGACTTTGTTTCCATTGGAGGATGTTCCTAAAGTTGAGGTTTTTACAAATGCTAGAATTTGTTTGGTTAATGGAAGGATATTTCTAGATGGACTACAACATGAGAACATGTTCTATGCCTTGGTTCTTAAGAGGGATGAAGACTTGAAGCATGTAGAAGAACTGGAGGAGATAAAGGAGTTACTGGAAGAATATGAAGATATCATTTTAGGTAATGTACTTGATGGATTGCCACCTATGAGGAGTATTAGTCATTACATGGATTTGATTCTTGGAGCTAGTTTTCCTCATAAAGTAGCACATCAAATGACATCGACAGAGAATGAAGAGTTTAATATACAAGTGAAACAATTGTTGAGGAAGGGTTTGATTAGAGAAAGCTTAAGTCCTTGTGTAGTACCTCATGTGCTAGCACCTAAGAAGGATGGAGAATGGAGGATGTGTATAGACTCTAGAGCCATAAAAAAAATCACAATGAAGTATAGATTTCCTTTGCCTCGGATGGATGAAATTATAGATTGTTTGAGTGGAGCTAAATACTTTACAAAGATAGATTTGAAGAGTGGATATCATATCAAAACTAGAGAAGGGGATAAGTGGAAAACATTCAAGATAAATGAAGGATTTTATGAGTGGTTGGTAATGCCTTTTAGTTTAAAAAATGTGTCGATTACTTTCATGGGGCCGATGAATGAGGTATTGAAGAAATTCTTGGGTAAGTTTGTGATTGTCTATTTGGATGACATCTTGATTTTCAGTAAGACTAGGGAAGAACATTTGTTGCATATAAGACAAGTTTTGCAGAGGTTGAGAGAAGAGTAGTTGCTCATAAACATTAAGAAGTGTAGTTTCATGAAGGAATAATTGGTATATCTGGGATTTGTGATATCTACGAATAGAATGGAGATGGATCCTAAGAAGGTAAGAGAAATTTTTGAATGGCCTACACCAGAAAGCATTGGAGAGGTAAGACCATTTCATGGATTGGCTAGTTTCTACTAGAAGTTCATTAAGAATTTCAGTTCTATTTGCAGTCCTATGAAAAAAATAATGAGAGGGGATAAGAAATATTTTAGGTGGACATCTGGAGTAAACCAGAGTATTGAGTTGTTGAAACAAAAGGTGACTAAGAAACCTGTGTTGGCTTTACCATACTTTGGTAAGGTATTTTAGGTAGACTATGATGCAAGTGGAAATGCAATTAGAGCAATATTAAGTCAAGAAGGAAGACCAATAGCTTATTTCAGTGAGACATTTAATGATGCTAGGAGAAGGTATTCAGTGTATGACCAGGATTTTTATGCCATAGTTCAAGCCTTGAAGAAGTGGAGACATTACTTGTTTCCTAAGGATTTTGTGTTGTATACAAATCATCAAGCATTGCAGTATTTGAACAATCAAGGTAAGTTGAATCAGAGGCACATGAGATAGGTGGAATTCTTGCAAAGTTATAATTTTGTTTTGAAACATAGGAGAGGAAAGTAAAATAGAGTTGTTGATGCTTTGAGTAGAAGAAGGAATTTACTTGCAGAGTTGAGAGTGGAGGTATTAGGCTTTGGTGAATTGAAAAACTTGTATGAGGAAGACCCAACTTTTGTAAAACCTTGGAGGGCTTGTAAATAACTAGTCTTGGAGGATATGAGTTAGTGGTTGGATTATTTAATTTAGGAGGATATGTTGTTTAGATGGAATTAGTTGTGTATACCTTGAAGTTCAATGAGGGATAGCTTGGCGAAAGAAAAACATAGTGGAGGATTGACAGGGCACTTTGGAATTGATAAGACAGTAGCATTGATAAGTGAGAATTACTTTTGGCCACAAATTCATAAGGATGTTACGAAATTTGTGCAAAGTTGCAAAGTTTCTCAAGCTACAAAAGGGAGTAGTCAGAATGTTGGATTCTATAAGCCTTTGACAGTTATGGAGAGACCTTGGGAGGACATTAGCATGGATTTCATACTTGGCTTGTTGAAGACAAAAAGAGGTAATGATTCTATATTTGTGGTGGTGGATAGATTTTCTAAAATGGCACATTTCATACCTTGTAAGAAGACAACAAATGTAGTACATGTAGTAGACTTTCTTTTCAAGGAAGTGGTAAAATTGCATGGATTACCTAGGAGTATTGTTTTAGATAGAGATACAAAGTTTGTTGGTTACTTTTGGAGGACACTCTAGAAGAAGTTAAAGATAGATTTAAAGTTTAATTCTACTTTTCATCCACTGACTGATGGATAGACAGAGGTAGTAAACAAGAGTTTGGGGAATTTTTTGAGAAGTTTGGTTGGGGAGAAGACTGGAAGTTGGGATTTATCCCTTGCACAAGTAGATTTTGCTTACAATAATTCAGTGAACAGGAGTACTAGAAAGACACCTTTTGAGATTGTTACTAGAGTTCATCCTAGAGGTATATCAGAGTTGAGAGACATCAGTAAGGAAGATAAAAGGAGTGCACAAGCAGAGTAATTTGTAGAACATATGAGGAAAGTGCATACTCAAGTAAAGCAGCAATTGGAAGATATGAACCAAAAGTATAAGGAGAGAGCAAATGAAAAGAGGAGACATAAGGAGTTTGAATTTGGAGATGAAATGATGGTGTATTTGATGAACGAAATATTTCCAGTTGGAACATACAATAAGATCAAGATGAGGAAGTTTGGACCCTATAATATTTTGAAGAAATTTGATTCATGAAATGCATATGAAGTAGAGTTACCAGATGGCATGGGTATATTGCCTATATTCAACATTACAAATTTACATCAATACCATGAAGCAAAAATCAGCAAAGACAATAAATAAAAATTGAAGAAATGGTTTCCTAAACAATAATCAGACGAGATAGAAGAGATTTTTTATATCAAAGATGGGAGGAAAACACATGGAAGATAGTACAAAGAATATCCCTTGAAGTGGAAATATAGATCAGTGGAGGATTCTTCTTGGATCTCTCAAGTTGAGGTAGATTGTATTGGTTTCCCTTTAGCCCCAAAAAATTGAGGGACTCAATTTTCAAATAACCCTAAATGTCTGATGCAGGAGCATCCTTGGTTCTTTGCAATCCTACATCAACAAAAAAATATTTTCATTTCAGTTTTGTTCTTGTTTAGTTCAAGTTGGCAGATTCATCATTTCATCATATTTTCTCATTAGACCCTATGGGTCTATGTTTTCATCATGAGCGTGTTCATTTTCAATTATTCTAAGATTTTATAATGATTGGATCTTTTTTCGGCAAGTTATCACTTATGGATTAAGTGATAGTTTCTAGAACAAAGCACCAAATCAGTTTCGATCCTAACGGCTAGCTTTGTCTCTTACGGATCCTTCATGTAACTTTTGGATCCTTGTGGTGTGTTCCAAATTGTTTTTTGGAGTGTCCTCAATGTTAATTTTGGTCCACACTTTATCCTATGCACCTACTGAGGAGAAATTCAAATTTAAGGCCGACCTATTTCACACACATGTTACGTTTCCTTCATCAGAGATTGTAATGATCTTTGGTTGATGTGGAGGATTCTAGATCTCCATATGTGATATAAATAATTGTAATAGATCATTAGGATATTAAGTGGATGAATATTGGATTTGATATGTAATATTTCAACTTGTATTAAGGAGCATATAGGAATATTGTATTTTTAGCATGTTGTATTGGGCTTGTGTGCCCAATCTAGGGACATGGATGTTGTTGGCTAATTGTAACTAAAATTTATAGTAATATGAATGTTTCAATCTACATTTTCCTCCATATTTTGTGTGGCTTTTGTTGTGTAAATCTTGCTTCATGGTCTAGACTATTCACTTTGAGGACCCTCCTATTGCGGCTGCACCAACAATCAACCTTGGGAATTTTATTTAAATTAGCGAGTCCAACTACGACCATTTAACTGCTCGAACCTACATTCAAATGTTGTTGAAATGAAAATAATACTCATGGTGAATCAAATCCCTCATGGGTCATTGTGCAAAAGTCTACTCCATTAAATCCATGAATAATGATAGGACCTTTATGGTAGCCTACTTTTCTAAACTCGCACTATCTACTCTACTAAACCAAACTTGCTCCCAAATGATGAAATCATTAATTCTTGCAACCCTTGTAGGTTTTCCCCTATGGGGTGTTGTCACCTGGGGGTAGTCCCTCCATAGTTGTTTCCTAATAGCCACATTCAAATTTCCATCCACCCTGCATACTTCACCCTTGTCACCACTCATAAAACATTGGAAAAAATATGAATAAGTTAATTTTTCCTTGTGGAACTCATCATGCGGCCCACTTCCACCCCATTTCTTTTCCTTAATGAAATTTTTTTTGTAGCCCTCCACTATGTGAATTCCATGTAGGTTGCCAGTGTATACCATGAATTTGAGCCTAAGTGTTTGAATCCACTGTGAATCTAATCATGCAGGATTCCCTAAAGTTTTCTTCCCCAATGTCATTCCCAATAGAAAATCAAACCCATCCCCTCAATCTACCGACCTCATGCCAATCAATGCCACATGAAGTAATCAATCAATAGAAACACAAGTCTAGAGGACTCAGCAGGTCCACCCATGTGGACTACCATCTAGGGGATGACGACTATCCTAAGTTGTTGGTTAATAGTGATGACCCCACGACACCCCACTACACATCTTCTGAACATCCAACCCCCACACTTTAGCAATGATCAAGCATTTGAGCCAAAATGACTAAGTATAATTTCATGCATGTACCAAAAGGTTTCACAACAAAATTGGCTAGAAGTCAAGAGACATTGCATATTTCACTATGTGGAACTGCACCTATGGAATGGCATCCTCCCTTGGTCATCCTTTAATAGAAAAACTCTAACGGTTGGCCCATTCATGGCTCCTGCACCGCCATCACCCGCATATGCTTAAGAGGTCACTTTGATAAGGGAAAACAACTGCAAACACCTTTACCATAGATCTACACACATGCCTAATAGTTTCACAAATGATTTTTTACCTATTCAATTATTGCAAAAAAAAAATTATCAAGTGGATGCTTGCAAAATTCTACTTCCCCAGTGCCATCCCTTAAGGGATTTCACCCTAACGACTTCCACAGGGTAGAAACATGCATTGCAAGACTCGCATTTTTGCAAATTTCCCAAAGAATCTTTAAATGATAAAATATGATGAATTTTATGGTCTTTCTCAGGCTTATGAATCTATTTAATGATATATTAACATGATTTAACTAATAGTTTCCCTCTAAATCTTTCAAAACACTTACTGTACTTTTCATGTACAAAATTTATGGAAACTATTGAGGGACGAGTGGAGAAGCTAGTTGGGAAAGTTGACATGGGGTCAAGTGTACCTCAAAAATCACCTCAAATTTGGAGAAGGTCATAGATACCAACTTAGGGCATGTCAGAATAGATGAGTTCAAACAAAGGGTTATGCTTAACCCCACAACAGAGGAAGCCCTATGAATCAAGTGAAGAAGACTTACAAAGGTAGTTGGATTCCCTCCTACTCTAGTGGTTCTAAAATTAGTGATGGTTTTTCAGGAGTTCTATCACCCCCAAAATAGAATGCCATTCACCTAGGATGGAAGAGTACTATTATACTTATCTCCCCAATTCATTGGAGAAATGTTTGACATTCCCATATTTGATGAAACAAAGGAAGTTGAAAAGGGGTTTTCCTTGAAAGTATAGCAACAAGATCCCATTGGTTGTAAAAGGAAAATTAATCAAACATGGCTAAAGGACAAGAGGGGTAGTGTTAATAAGGTGTATCAAATTCTATATAGAATTAACTTTGTAGAAGAAGCTAATGATTTGGTGACAATTATTAGTAGAGTAATGGGCCTTCCCACTTCCACATTCTTTGAGGAGTTCCTCTAAGGAAAATCTAAGTTCCACTAGGAAAAAATGATCAGCAAGAACCTACATAGTCAATTTATGGTCATAAAGAAGACCTCATAGTTTTACATGACATCTTATTTGGTCTATCTCCTGGCCATAAAGTTCCCATGCAAAGTATTAGATTGTGTTGTGGTAATAGGAATGAAGGAAGGAAAAATTAGGGTGTATGACTGCTACCCTTAGTTACAATATAGGAACTTTAAGGACTATAGGAGGGTTAATCATTCCTTCATTGGGTACATCATTAGAACCTTGGCAAGAGACTATCACAAAAGAGTATCACAAAACACCAAGGTGGTCATGAAGGACTTTGGATATTTGTTCATTCAATTCCCAAAATTTTCATACATCAGAGTAGAGGGATTCTATGAAAGACTCTACTAGATGCCTCGTTACCTAAATGATAGAATAATATTTTTGGGACTTACTTGATAGCTACAGATTGCCCATACCTTGTTGCACAATAAGCACCATCCAAGGGTCCGATATTCCCTCACATTTGGATAGGGAACATACTCTTTCCTTGTTACCTCATGCATAAAATACTTTGAGAAGGAGGTTGCATAATATAATTTTGAATTATGCATAGATAGAGGAGGTTAGGATCCCCACAAAAAATTGAAGAAACAGGTTGGACAACAATATGCCCACTGACCACATGTAGAATATTTTTTGGGAAAATTGTGATGAGGATATAGAAGTTTGAAGGCATCACTACATGAGAATGATGGCACAATTTGTAAAATCCATCAATTTGTACCTGGTCCGAGATCAAATTGTAGAGGATGACAATGTTCTAGATGATAAATGCAATGCTTTGGTAAATGTTCCACTACTAGTAATTGGTTGGGTTGAGGAAGAGGTCACCAATTTAGATACTATCACATGCCCCATAGAACAAATAACTAAGTAGTGGATAGATGATAAAATAGCTTAGTTGCATGAACAAGCTATGGAATTGACATATGGAGAGCTCAAGGATGAGCTTGAGAGTGAGAAAAATATTGGCACCACTACGAGCTCATCAAGTGAGGCTCCCAAGTCTTTTCCCATCACTAGATCCAAGAAAAGGAAGGATGCAACTGAGATAAAGCCAAAAAATAAGGTGTACACAAGGAAATTAGTAGAAGGACAACCATCAAAAAAGGAAAAATGAATGGTAACCTTTGTTCTCAAGGTGCCCACAATTCAAGAGGAAGGGTATCCATAAAAGGATGAAGAAGAAGCTAAGCAACCTTGCTCACCACCACCCACCACCTATGTTCCCATTGACCACTGTCATTGTCACCACTACACCATCCATTTCCACTCCTAAATCACTACCCATCTCATCTCCACCTACTATGGACATCTCTTTCCACCTCACCTCCGCTTCCCTAACTTCTCTCATGGTGGTGTTATACTCCTCATTCCTACCTCCACTTCCAACTCCCTCTACTCTACCCCCTTCTTTTCCAACAACCTTTATGGATCCTCTTACCCTACCACATTCCTTTACCACTTATATGCAAAATGTGCCATATGATATTGCAACAGTAATTCTCAACCCTTAATTCCAAGTGTTAATGGCCTAGCTCACTACTAACTTTCCTATTCTTCCACCTCCCACTTAGCCACCAAAGATGGAGGCAACTATGTAAATTTTTGAAGAAATGGAGAGTCTTAGTAGGGAGCATCTCAAAGAAATAGATGTGAATGTTACTGAAGAGGTAGAGGGCTCTGATCAGGAAGATTATTTTGAGCATCCCAAGGAAGGACTAAGGGTCAATTTGGATGAAGTAGCTTTAGAGGGATAAGGGCAACAAATTCCCAAAGGAAGAGAAGTAATTAAATTTTATGATTACTATGAAGTTGAGACTTCCGACTAGGAGATTGAAGAAGAGAAGCCTAAAGAAAACCTAGATGTGAAGGGAAATCTTGAGGAACATTGTTTTGATAAAGGAAAAATTGATACAGGTATTGAACTAGGTAAAACTGATGAGCCCCTACAAACTAGCCAACATGAGGGCCTATTACATGAAAAAATTCCTCCATAAGGGGAGAAAGAAAGGGAGAAAGGAGAACAAAATGTAGGAGAAAACGGTGTTGATCCCACAAAGGATGTTGAAATTGAGTCTAGAGAAGCTAAAGGGACAACACAAGAAGAAGAAGATATAACTAAAGAGAACACAGTATCCACTGAGCCTAACATAGAGGAGGTCATGATACAAGAGGAAGAGTAAGATAATTGAGAAGAAAAAATCTTAGATGCTTCTAAGCATGAGAAAGAAAGGCCCTCAAAAGAACAAGAGGAAGGGGAAGATAGTGAGTCCCTAGAGCATCAAATAGAAGTTCTCACATGGTTGGAGCAGTAGCTCTAAAGGAATTTTCTATTACTTGTCAATCCCAAGGCTCGACTAGAGGCAATCTCAGCTAGAGGCCAAGTAAAGACCCAAAAAGAGAAGAAGCCAAAGATTAGGTATTATGCTACAATTGATACTTTTGGGTCTAGGATATTACAAGTGGCCACTCCTCTAGTAGATAGTGATGCAAGCACCATTTATGGAAAGGATTATAAAATATCCACCATCAATGTAGGCCTAGCATCCCAAACACAAAAGATAGATGAATTTCAAGGATTAGTATCCACCAACATACAACAAATGAACAAAGATAAATATACAAAGAAGGAACTAAAGGTGCAAGTAGCATAACTACTACCTACATACAAAAATGGATGATATTCAAAGAGGAATCTCTAGTAGAATCACCTTCACCTACCATCTCATCCAAAGAAGAAGTTAACAGGATGGAGAAGATGAAGAATTGGACTAAATCTATATTTGATTGGTTTAAAAGGGTAATTGACACTAATGAAAAAGGAATTAAATGCAAAAAAAAGATACATAATGACTTCTTGGTTTTGTAGAAGGAATTCAAAGAAGTAATAGGGATTTGCAAGGAATTCCCTGAGCTCCACATAATCACATATCTGAAGCTATTGAGTATCCTCAAACTTTCCAAGGAAATCTAGGAAAATGAGTTAGAGCTATCAAATGAAGATCATTGGTTTCCTGAGACATGGCTGATGAATTTTGAATATAGAAAAGAAATTTTGGAAAGTGCCTTAAAAGAATTAGAGGCTAATCATGAATGGATTGTAGTGCATCAGGTTGAGTGTGATGATTACTTAAAGTTGATGACAAGTTACAAAATGTTTTCCCTAAAGTTAGATCAAGAGAAAATCAAATTTGAATTCCACCAAAAACTAAATCAAGGGGCCGATGACACATTGTCACCTGACTTCATGGATTTTGCTACAAGATCCTTCATAGAGTCTGAACAAATGATCATAGCTATGCTAAAATGCATAGGGCATTGATATCAGATGATGAAAGGATTCAAGAGAGTGTCCTTCCATATCTCTAAGTGAGACCTCTTAGAAGAGAAAATGTTGCTAGTTGTAATTGGGAAGTTTGTGGAATATGATACTCTCTCAAAGGAGGCTAGAAAACCCATTAATAATGATGAAAATTTTCTAAAATAGTCGAAAGGCTAAAAGTCAGCTAGAAGACATAATAGACTATAGGACAAAATAGGGAAAAGGAAAAAGAGTCTATTTTTATATTGTAAAATATTGGGGGTAGATGAAACCCTAAACTAGAATGAATCTTGACCATTTATTATTCTATTGGAAAACTATAAATAGGGGCATCCTCTCATTTTCAAGGAGATAGATGAGTTGTTGTATAAATACATGCTACTACAATATATTAGAAAAGAATTGAGTTAATGGTTTCTTGAATGTTTCTAGATTTATGTGTGCATGATTCTATATCCATAAGTTCATCTCAACATTATTTATTTTAGTTTGAGTTCATTTTTTTAAGTAGTTTATGTTGAGCTTTAATGGTGGATATTTTCTATAGTGTTTGATACATTTCTAGCTCATACTTTTGGCCATTTGTTGATGAAAAATTGTTGTGTAAAGTTAGTCTACACTCTCTTATATGTTTCACTTATGTTCAATTGTATGTTCATACTAAAAGGGTGAATGCACAATCTAAAAATCTACAAAGAGCCTTTGAAGATTGCACTGGTTTTATGATACTATGGGTTGTCCCAAGTTAATTAAAACTTTGTTTGGAAGTCTATCCACTATAGCATCCTTCGTTGTTACTATTAATCTTAGTTTTAGACTTAGGACTTCTAAACCCTTTGCGTTTTTCTATTTCTTTTAAAATATGAAGTTGTAGATAAGTTTATAGCATCATAGAATGTTAAATCTAATGGTTGGAATGAGTTTTAGCTTGTTGTTTTGAAATTACATACACTATTCATCATTTCTAGAACTTTGAAACTCAAATTTACAGACCCATGAAATTCCATGCTTTGTGAGCCATAAAGGCTCCTTGTGATTACCAACAAATCACATCAAACAACTAAGCTATTTTTGCAAGTCATGACCTAACAACCGAGAGACCTTGGGGTGATTTTCTAAAAATTAGTTACATATTTTCACCTTTCAAGAGAGGCATCACACTTTTGTGTTGTCTATGTTGAGAAGTGCAAAAAAACCCATCAACAATATTATGAAGCAAAGAACATATAGCATATGGCACATATGATAAAGTTGCAATCAACAAATAATCCAATGCATAAAGTTTAATAAGACCAAGTGAAAACAAAGAACAAGTGCGTAAGAGTTATTACTATTGTGTAAACATTTTTTGAGGGAAGTAAATAATGTTTTGAAACATTTGGAATATGTCAAAACTCGTTCGATAATTGTGGTGCCAAAATAATGGAAGTGGTGCTATATTTACAAGTGTTTGGAATGTAAAATAGGTCTTTAAATATGCATAAGCCTACAAATAGTATTTAGACTGAGTCAAGTGCAAACTTGGTATCATTTTGTAAAGGAATTTGAATTAGGAAACTTATTTTGAGCCTATTGTTCCACATATCAAGTTGAATCATCCATTAAAATGGTGAGGACTCTGATGTTTTGCAAACTTGTGAGTTAACTTGGTGAGTCATTGCATGAGGTTAGAAAGGTGGAAAAAATAATGACTTGTTTTTAGCCTTCAATTGCTCACAAATTAGTATAAATAGAGGTTCTCATTCTACGAATTATTAGAATTATCATTTTTATTTTCTTTGTGTTATTTTGCTACAATTTCTATGTGAGTTAATTGAGAATTGTGTGATAGAGAGAGTTTCTTGTTATTTTATATTGGTTATATTGAGAGATTTAGAGAGAAGCTAGTGGAGGATTTTGTGTTGTTTATAGAGAAAGCTGAAAGCGATCTTGAGCCATTCAACTAGGAGGGAAAATTATTTGGTTGGAGCTTAAAAATGCATGTTGATTTCTACTCCCTTGTCATTATATTGAAAATTTTGTTTATTATGATGTTATGTTGGAAAGATTGTCTTTTAAGTGTGTTTGATTCTTACAAGTCTTTTGAAAGTTCTTTGATTGGCTCTTGTTTTGTGAAACCTTTCTTTTGGGTTATACATATATAGATAAATATACTATCATGGGTTTTGTACATTTGTTTACTATTTATACTACTCGTAGAATGTTAGAACTATACATAGTTTGACAGTACTCTAGGTGCATAGCATAAGATAGAGCTATATTTTGATCTTGTAACATGTCATTTAGATATAAGTCAATGGGAAGGTTATTCTCAGGCTAGGATAAATCCACAAGAAAAAGGATAACCTTATAATAGAATACTAATGGTTGGTACAAATTGAGCAATTAAATGTGGTGAAATAGATGACCTCACTCAAAGTTACTAAGTGATGAATCTTTGGCCAAAGTAGTGTAGGTTGACACTGTTTACACTATTAGTTCATTGTGTGATCCAATTTACATTCTAGGTTGGCTTAATTGTATATGAGGTAGTAGACATTATGGTAGCTCTAGATTCTTAGGACACATCATTGTGCTAATAAAAAATATATTTAAAATATGAGGTTACCAAACCATTATCTTCATCGAAGGGTAGGTCCATCTTACCAGTTTGATAGATGTGCAGGGGATTATAGTTAGTCCATTGTTGAAGGCTTCTTATGTCTCAACCATAGGTCAAAGTTACAATCCATTGGCTAGGGAAAGATACTAGAGAGGATGATCACTCAAGGGATCTGATATGCATGGGGTTCCTATATGTTAGCACATTTATACTATGATTTGCATCAGGTGGTGTATCTTCGAGCTGCAAGTTTATCATCTAGGGTGACATTGCTTCATATTTGGGCTTGGAAGCATACAGCTTTTACTTGTCCTATAGAAGAGAGAGATCATCTGATTTCTAGGCCATATGTTTTTGGGTACACAGGCACTCTTGTCTAGTGCAAGCTAGGAAAATTGGAGTATTGGTGGTGAGTGCTTGATGATTTGGAGATAGTCACATGGTGACCATACTTAGATTGTGAACAATAGCCTGAGGATGATCTTGAGATGCCATATGTTTTCACATTAAGTTATTTGATTGGAAAAACCTAGTTTATTATTGAGAGATTCATGCTCATGAGGGTGCTTCGTCAGTATGGCCGAGTTGAAGGGATGCCTTGGGGAGTTTCATTATATGCTAGAAGATTGCATGATTATCTAGAGTGGGGACCCACTATATCCTATGATACAACTTGTGGGTGTATTTTGGATTGTAGGCATAGGTATGGGATTATTGTCTAGAGGTCGTAGCTGGTGTGATGAAAGATGAGTATGTTGAACATTTTTACACACATGTTGTACCAAGGATATCTAATTTGGATGAGCCAATACCATCAATTGATGATGATGAGAGAGTACCACAACTAGCACCGAGACAGAGGAGGGATGGGGGAGATGGTGGGGATGGTGGAGATGATGGAGATGGAGGAGATGTAGGTGATGGAAGGGATGTAGGTGGTAGATAGATACTAAACTTTAGATTACCTTGTAGGAGGAGATCTATGGTGCCCTTGAGATTGTAGTAGATAGGATGATCTTAGGTTTAGATTTGTGTGTCTTCCCATCAACAACAGGCACAAATAGATTCCTTACAGTTACAGGTGGATGGCTTACAAGGATAGCTAGCATAGGCACAAGAGCAAATAGCCTCTCTAGCAACAAAGAGGGATGTTGCAAGACAAATATGTGAGAACGTAGAGGCCCTAGCTAAGATATTACAGAGTGTCTGAGCATAATAATATAGGGGATATGCTTAGAGAGGTTCAACATTCAACTTGAGAGACAAAGTACTACATATTATTATATTATTAGGTAGTTCTTACAGAGTGGCATGCCCCTAGTTATGCAAAGTCTGTTAGTGCTAGGTTAGGTCAGATTCAGTCATAGACTATGAGCAAGTGTGTGACTAGGCTACCTCTTAGAGATCCATTAGGTAGAGATCCCGATACATGTCTATCTGGTGGTGTAGCAACAAGCACAATGAGGCATACAATGTCTAGGGGGAGTAGCACATAGCTTTTGTGCTCACATTTGATGTACTGAGACTTGATGTATTCACTTATTTAGTTGGGGACTTTATGATTTCTTTCCATTTTGTTGACATATCTCTCCACATTTTGTGATATCATTGTACACTTGACATTGATTATTTTGAGATTATATGAGATGGAGTGAAGATTATTGATCTATATGTTGTCTACATGCTTTTATGATGAATTCTTATGAAGAATGCATTTGATTTCTACTCTATATGTTATGTGATGTTCATATGAATATGCCATGGTTGTGTATGGATGCAATAATGAAATGATGATGCATGGATTATGATTTGATATGTCCCTTATGGATGATGCTTTATGATATATGAGGTGGATTTGATCTGGAAGATAAGATGTGATGCACTTTATTTTTTTGTATTTTTATAATGCAAATATATGATATAATGCATGGATGCATGACCTATGATAATATTTTCTAATGTATTTATGATATGATAATGATTATGCAACTATATGTGAATGATCTTTTTGTTAATGTCAAATGTACTCAATCCTTTAATGAGAGAGATAAAATCATTTTGAAATTTTCCAACCTTGGAAAACCTAAAATTCACATGCAAAAACTAATATGGATACAATCTATCTTAACCATGCAAATCTAAATATGCAATGTTGTCATCTTGTCAGCTGATTTGTTGTGCTTGTTATCATCATTGAGATTTTGATATGTTGAAAGTTAGTACAAACACCAATGGTATAATTAAACCATGATGACCTGAGTACAAATTTCATGGATTTTTAATATTGCAAGGTAATACAAGTGTCTAGGCATAATTGAACTGATATGACTTGAGTATTGCTTGCATAAAACAAACAAGAGTCAATCATTTTCCTCTGCAAATCTAAAATGTCATCAATGATACTTTGATTACAAGGATTCCCTTTTAGTACCAAGTTTCCAAACTAAAATTTTCTTGGTCTTACCTTGTGATTATAGCTCCTTGACATTCTTTTTTGATAAGCTTTCACATGATCAACAACATGTTGATGATGTTCATCTAACAATTCCAACTCTGATAGTCTAGATACTTGATAGTCTTCCTTTGAAATGATTCCCTTCGATGACACCTAGAATGAAGGTAACTCAACCTTAATGGATAAGATGGCTTATGATCCATACACAAGGACATATGGTGTGGCTCATGTAGGGGTGTAGATGCTAGTATGGTATACCCACAAGGTAGGGTATTGTTGAACATGCTAGTCATGTCTAGCATCATTAATAGTTTTATTTAGGATTTTAAAAATGGTCTTATTTGAGGCTTCTACTTGGCCATTCCCTTAAGGGTAATAGGGTGTGGAAAATTGGTGTTAGATATGGAATTTTTCATAAATTTCTTGTATATATTGGCTTTTGAAGGGTCTACCATTATCAGTGACAATGGAGCTAGGGATGCCATATCGACAGACAATGTAGTTCAGGATAAAGTAGACAATTTGTTTACCAGTGATCATGGTTAATGGGATGACTTCAATCTATTTTGTGAAATACTTTGTGGCTGTGATTATGAATTTATGTCCATTAGAGGAAGATGGATGAATCTTACCCACAAGATCAAGTCCCCATTGACAAAAACTCTAGGTTGATGTGAATGGTTGTAGCTCCTACGCTGGTGCATGTATGAAATTTTCATGGACTTGACGCTTCTTGCACTTCTTAACAAATTGAAAAGATTCTTTCTCCATGTTCAGCTAATAATATCCCAAGCATAGGAGTTTCTTAGCAAGAGAAGGACCACTTGAATGAGTACCACAAATACCTTCGTGAACATCTCATAAAATGGTTTCAGATTCATCATGTTCAAGACATTGGAGGAGAGTACCATTGAGACTTCATCGATAAAGTGTATCAGCTATGAGGGTGTGTTAGGCTACTTGATGGATAAAATTATGTTTTTGGTTCTAGGATAGATTAGGTGGAAGGATATTGTCTCTCAGATAGGTATAAATCTTCCCATAGATTGAAGAATCAACATTAACTAGATGGCACATGATTTGGGATTCAAGGTTGTCATATGCAGGATTAAACAATTGTTCCACCATGAATTTATACCAACTTCATTTTTTTGGTATTTTTAAAAGAGAAGCAATGGTTTCCATGGCATTGACAACTTTGTTGTCCACTCTTGTAATTAATTCAAACTTGTTCTCAACAAAGTATTTCTTGAAGTCATCTACCATTCTCTTGTATGACATCAGCTTGTCATATTTTGTTTGATAATCATCATTAACCTAATTGATGACTAATTGAGAATCTCCATAAAATTCTAATTCTATGATTTTCCATTCCACTGCTACCTTGATACCAATTATTAGTGCTTCATATTCAGCCATGTTGTTTGTGCAAGGAAACATCAACTTGTAAGATTTTGGGATAGTGTGTCCTTGAGGAGTAACAAATAGGATTCCAACACCTGATCCATGTTGAGTGTAAGGCACATCAAAATATAATATCCAATTTTGTATTGTCATTTTGAAGACATTTGCATCTGGGAATTCAATGTGCATAGGATGGTCATCTTATAATGATGCTTCAGCTAACTGATTTGCTACTACTTGGCCCTTGATTGCTCTTCTATCTACATATTGAATGTCAAATTCACTCAATATCATCAACCACTTTGCTAATCTTCTTGTTAGAGTGGCTTTGTTGAGTAGATATTCCAATGGATCTATCTTAGCTATTAGTTTGAAGGTATGTGTTAACATATAGTGTTACAATTGTTGAGTATCAAAAACCATTGCCAAACAAGCTTTTTTAATGAATGTATAGTTAATTTCATAGCCACTCAGTGTTATGCTGATGTAGTAGATGGCTCTTTCTTTTCCTGTAGAGTCTTCTTGTGCTATCAAAGATCCAAAAGATACCTCAGTAGTTACTATTGGCATATGGCTTTGGGAGATTATTTTTGGTTGCTAGTGTTGTCATTGATGGTAACTAGAGTTAGTAGTGTGGTCCGTAGTTTAGAAGTAGCTCATACAAGCATGAAAAGTAGAAGATTGTATTCTACCAATAGAAATAATGAAGAACAGAGTATACAATTGAATAGTTAGTTTGAATACTTCACTGGTTCATTATTTTGTTGTGCGGATCCACAAGGAAGCTTGTCAAGCATGTAAGTTACCTGATTGGTAAGTTTTGTAATGTTGCATTGATCAATGTATGGGTTTGGAGATTTGGTAGAATGAGTTATTATTTATTTTCTCATTTTGGTTGACCTGTTGTGTATAGCGTGTTGTGGATGTATGAGGAATTGTTGTTTGATTATTTCTTGTGTGAGGAATTTTGATTTGGGTCCCTACTATAATCTAGCCAACTTGTGTGGGTACACATTAATTCTAATTGGTGATTTGAGCCGACATGTGGAAGAATATTATATTTTGTTTGAAGCTAGCATATAGTAATTAAATCTTGCTAGCAAATATATATATGTGATATAGGTAAATAATTTTTGGTGTGTGGATCAAGAAGTGATAAGGTGTGCGAGCGAAAAAGTGCAGAGTAGCTATATGAGCTAATATCAAAATATTTGTTGAAGTGAATTTTTTTTGCGCAACATAAGGGTTTTTATGTAGGAAAGTAGAGAAGAGAAAAGAAGAAGTGTGAATTGGAAAAAAAGGTCCAAAATTTGTTTTATGTGCCTCATTGGAACTGAATTCGAGCATTTGTAGATGCTATATTTTTAGTTCAACATTTTTTTGTAATCTCAAATATTTTTTAAGGTAGTGAGCCTTCCCTATTTTGGGTAGTGAGCTCTAAGCAATGTGCATGAATGCAAGTGCATTCCCATTTGATCATACTTTTAATAGAGTATACTTTGTGGATTAATCTCAACTATGGTTTTTCCCTTAACAGGGTTTCCACATAAAAAATTTGTGGTATGGTGTTCACATTGTCTCTTTATTGAGTTTGCATATTTCATTATATTTATATGTTGTGAATGATATTAAATTTTAACTATTGTTGTTGATAGTATAGTTTAAGATTTGATTTGAAATTCAAATATTGTGGAACAGTAATTCACGCCCCTCTCAGTGTTCCTAGTGTCCAGCAATTTGTATTAGTGCAAGTTCCTCTTCTAAGTTTAACAGCTTGAGGTGGATCTTGGATTACAATGGACACAAGTGGTCTTCAATAGCGGCTTATGGTGGAACTTGATGATATTGAACAGTCTAAAGAAGAGGTTGTGGAACTAAAAGAAAATATTATGGCTACTAAAAAATTCATTCAATCACTGGAAGGATAAAATAAATGATTCAAGGGAAAAGAGGAAGGGACTATGTGGTTAGTTGAAGAAAAAATAAAGTAAATCCCTAGAAGATGTTCATCTAAATCAAACCCTAAAAGAAATAACATAATAGTGTGAAAAAATTGCTAAGGACAATATTTCCCTAAAGCTTGAAATGGAATTTGTGGCGATGAAGCTAACTAAAGAGATAGAAAGAAGAATGAGGAGAATCTGGCCCAGTCCTTGAAAAAAAATCTAAAGAATTCATTAGAGTTAATTGTGGATTCATTTAATTGGAGATTGAATTGCAACAATCCAGAAATAATGAACAAGAGCTTGAGAGATAGGTAGTTATTCTCAGAGATGAGCTTGCTACTGCAAATGAGTTTAAGGAGAAGTTCAAGACCAGTTCTGCTAGGCTTGATGAGATAACTAAAGGTCAAAAGGATGCAAATGCTAAGCGATCTCTTGGCTATGTGAAGGATGAGATCTCTAGATCTGAACAAAAGGACCCTGAAAAGAAAACTCAGAAGAAAAAAGTTAGAAGATATTTGGTAAGGCAACCCAACACTTAGAAATTTAATGGATATTGCTTTATTTGTAATAAATTTGGACATATAGCTTCTCAATGTAGAAGTAAGATAAACTCTGGCACTCCATTTTTTGGTTAGTTTTTTAAATGCAAGAAGTTTGGTCATAAGTCATTAGAATGCAGAAGTATATCTACCAGTATAAGGAACATTAAATGCTATACCTGTGGAAGATTTGGACATGCTAGTAATCAATGCAGATCAGGAAGAAATCAATGGAATGGATGGTATAGACAAAAAAATATGATATGCTACAATTGTAACAAATTTGGTCACATTGCAAGATTCTGCAAGAACAAAAACATGGATAAGAGAGGTCTAGTTTATCAAGGAAAAAATTCACAAAAAGGTGATAAGGGAAAAGGAAAAGCATCTATGGAAGAGATAAGAGATCAAATGAAGAAAATGTGGGCAAAGAAGATTGGATCTCATGAAGGTAATAAGACTATATTGGAAGCTACCTCTGGTAATTCATCCAACAATTCATTCTAGGCCATTGGCCTAGGGGGAGTTTTCATGAAAATATTTTGTCCCCCTATGTGTAGTTGGTATGGGATTGTAGGAAGTTGTTAGTATGTGTCCATTCTCAAATGTATTGATGATTTTTACTTGAAGGTACGTATGGATTCTCCTATTGCCATCTAAAAATGCAGAGTAACTGAAACTCCTAGGGAAAAGAATTTAATGAGACAAGGAAGTTAGGTGTGAAAAGTTATAAAAGGGCATTTGGAACCCTCATTTGTCACCGTGCATCGAAGGAGAACAATTGGAGACCCTTTTTCAGAAAATTTTTGGAGTGAAAGTCAATTTAGCAGTGAATTCTCTAGGTATTTCAGTTGCTTGTCAATTTCATACTTATTTGGTGATCGATAGATCCTTGCTCGATATGAAAAATGAAGCAAATCAAAAGAACAGTAACTCTGAATGAATATAGTAGTTAGAAAGTCAAGGATGTAAGAAATTTGTTGTCTTCCATCGAATTGAAGAAGCTTGAAGGAGTGAAACATAAGAACTTAGACATCTGGAATGAATTTCCTCATTTCGTCAATGCAGAGGTAGTTTGGTTTATCTTGAAAAAATTGGATGGTGATATCCTTACTCAAAATAAACCCTATCAAATTTCCAAGGATGCAAACAAAAATCTAACAAGATTGTGCAATGTTGGTGTTGTTTTGAAAAAGAAATCGATTCAAAATGTCAAAGTCAAATCCCTAACCAGAATAATAGGAGATCAAAGGGCTCCAGTAATATCAACAATCAAAGATCCATTAACGAGGTATATTGCACGTGGAATTTCATATAAAATTTTCTTCAGAAACAGAGAAGGATCAACCTTGGCAGGCATAGTGTATATATAATAGAAAATGAAGAAATTGATCTATGTGGATTGTTGAAGGATCAATTTATGGAGAATGTGCAATTGACGAAGGATATAGATTACTCTTTTAGGTTTTCTACCCTAGCTATATGCATTATGATGTATTTCCTGAATTGCTTGCCTTAGAATGACAATGTGGTATGGAAGGAAAATATGTCAGTTTGCAAGCAAGTTTTTGAGCATTTCAACACTTTTGGAAATGGTGAAAAAGCTTATGAAAGCTTCTTTAGGAACCTATTAGGAATTTTTGGTGTAAATGATATTCCTCTCTTGATAAAAGTAGTTGAAGTTGGATCATCCTCTGGTAAGGCGGAGAAAAAACAAAAGAGAGAAAGAGAGTTGGTTGGTGACACTCTTCCAGCACAAAAGTCAACAAAAGTTGAGGGAAAAAGTAAAGAGCAGATGGTTGTGGATATAGTGGATGAAGATTCTGAGGAATATACACCAAGAGATGAACCAAAACTAGTTTAACTAGATGTGATAATAGTAGAAGAAAGTGATGAAGAAGGTGATTTACTTAAAGCAAAGATATTGCATATTGTTCAGGAAGAAGATGGAATGCAAAAGATAACTAACATATGGATAAATGGGCCATCATATGAACAGGACTTCATTGAGGACACTCTAGGAAGATACTTTATTGATAACAACATTGAACTGGAGAGTCTACAAAATATACTTCCAAGAGAATTGATTGAATGTATAATCAAGGAGGCTATGAATTCTATGCCTCTGGACAAAAAAGAGGATGAAATGATCTCACATTTGAAGATACAATTTAGGATATCTCTCACCAAACTAAAAAAGAAAATTAATGTGTTAAGACAGGGCATTAACTGAGAAAATAATATCTACAATTATTGTCTTAGGTGGCCTCATGTGGTTGGTAAATACAAGGACAAGTTGGAACAAATTGAGAATGAGCTTTTCATAATTGGATACGACTACAGTATGTTTCAGGACAAGGATGGAGCAATTAAGAAGAAGATTCATGAGCTACAAATTGACCATGCAAAGGTTCACTTTTCCAGAAATAGTCTTATGGACACTTTCTGGAAAGTGAAGGATCAGACTAAATGCAGATTAGAGAAAATGATTGAAGTTCTAAAGAAAGGAGAAAATCTAGAAGAATCCATTACCATTCTTGAATCCCTTGTCCATGTCATACATAAAACATCAAAAAATAACAGTCTGATAATAGCTACTAGGATTGCAATGGACTCTTGGAAGAAATTTTTTCTGGAGATGAAAAATAAGTATAAAATAATTTTTTGAATTTAGTAGCAATTGCAACTCTTTTTTCGATAAATTTGGGGAGAGAATGCAGTAAGAGAGAGTGCAGTAAAAATATTAAAGGGGAAGAGAAAGTAGCAGAATTTTTTGTCATTGATGTCAAAGGGGGAGAGAATGTAGTGAAAAATTCCTTGACATCCAAAGGGGGAGCAGTGTTTTGTTGTGTTTTGAAGCTTTGAGTTTTGACACTTAGTCATTTTTCACTAAGTGTTGCCATCAATGCCAAAGGGGGAGATTGTTGGCATATGGCTTTGGGAGATTGTTTTTGGTTGCTAGTGTTGCCATTGATGGCAACTAGAGTCATTAGTTTGGTCCATAGTTTAGAAGTAGTTCATACTGGCAGGAAAAGTAGAAGACTGTATTCTATCAGCGAAAAGCATGAAGAACAAAGTATCTGCTTCAATAGTTGGCCTGAATACTTCACCAGATCATTATTTTGTTGTGTGGATCCCTAGGGAAGCTTGTCAAGCATATATGTTACTTGATTGGTAAGTTTTGTAATGTTGCATTGATCAGTGTACGGGTTTGGAGATTCGGTAGAATGACTTATTGTTTATTTTCTCATTTTGGCCAACCTATTGTGTATAGCATGTCACAAATGTATGAGGAATAGTTGTTTAACTATTTCTTGTGTTGGGAATTTTGATTTGGGTCCCTACTATATTCTAGCCAACTTGTGTGGGTACGCATTAATTCTAATTGGTGATTTGAGCCGACATGTGGAAGAATATTATAATTTTTTTGATGCCAACATATAGTAATAAAATCTTGTTAGAGGATATATATGTGAGATTAGTAAATCATTTTTGGTGTGTAGATCAAGAAGTGAGAACATGTGAACGAAAAAGTGCAAAGAAATTGTATGAGCTAATATTAGAAGATCTGTTGAAGTGAATTTTTCTTGTGCAGTAGAAGGTTTGTAGGAAAGTAGAGAAAAGTAGAGCATAAGTGTGAATTTGAAAAAAGGTCTAGAATTTTTTTTATGTGCCTCACTGGAACTGAATCTAGGAATTTGTAGATGCTATATTCTCATTTCAACAGTTTTTGGTAATCTCAAATATTTGGTAAGGCAATGAGTCGTCCCTATTTTGAGTAGTGAACTCTAGGCAGTGTGTCTGAATGCAAGTGCATTCCCTTTTGATCATAATTTTAATAGAGTATACTTTGTGGATTAATCTCCACCATGGTTTTTCCCCTAACAGGGTTTCTACATAAAAAAATTGGTGTTATGGTGTTCACATTGTCTCTTTATTGAGTTTGCATATTTCCTTCTATTTATATGTTGTGAATGCTATTAGAGGTGAAATATTTTTGTTGATAGTTTAAGATATGATTTTAAATTCAAATATTGTGGAACACTAATTCGCCACCCCTCCTAGTGTTCCTAGTGTCCAGCAGTTGCTATGTAGAGTAGAAGTGGTTTTCCCTCTATTGGTGGTACTAATATAGGTGGATTCATCATATATTGTTTCAATTAATTAAAGGAAGCTTCACATCTTTCATCCCATCTAATAGAAAAATTATTGTGTAACAAATGAGTAAAAGGATGAATTTTTTCTACTAGTTGCATGATGAATCTTCTAATGGATTGGAATCTTTCTTGTAGAGATCTTAATTGGCTAATGTTCTTAGGAGGTGGAATTTCCATGATTGCTTGAACTTTTTCTAGATCTACTTCAATTCCTTTAGCTAGGATTATGCATCCTAAGATTTTTGCTAATGTTACTCTGAATACACACTTCTTTGGATTTAAATGCACATTGAATTTTTCCAATCAATTAAAGATTTTATCCAAGATTTCAAGATGTCCTTCCCTAGTGAGTGATTTTTCTAGCAGGTCATCCACATAGTCCTTCATGAATGTGTACATCATGTCATGATAGATTGTTGTCATTGCCAATTGATAGGTGGCTCCTACATTCTTTAATCCAAAAGGCATGACATTCCAACAAAATTACCCCATGGGCATGTGAAAGCTATTTTGTCTTGATCTTCTAGTGCTATCTTGATTTGATTATAGCCTAAAAAACCATCCATGATTAATAGCATAGCATATCCTGTTGTTAAATCCACAATGATGTGTATGTTGGGAAAAGGAAAGTCATCCTTTGGACAAGCCTTGTTAAGATCCCTAAAATCTATGCATATTCTAATGTTGTTGTCTAGTTTGGAGACTTGTAAAAAATTTCAAATCCATTTGGCACAATTGATTGGTTTGATGAACCCTACATCTAATAATATTTTTAAGTATGTGTGGATGCATTTTTCTCAATTTTTGCTTTATTGGCTTCACTCCAGGTGCTATGGATAAATGGTGCATTATTAGATCCAAATCTATTCCTGACATGTCAACATAAAACCAAGCAAAATTGATTTGACTTTCTTCAAATAAGTTAGTGAAATTTGGCTTTTCTTGCTCTGCCATTGAAGCTGCTAGGTGTATGGTCTTTGTTGTTTTTACAGTACCGATGTTTATGGATTGCATAGGTTCAACCAATACTAAAGATATTTCTTGATAGTTCTCAACAAGAGTGTCAAATCTCTCATCCTTCAATCCATTAAAGAGGTTTTCACCATTGGATACGCTCTTTCTTTTTACTTTTTCATTATCTAATACTACCATTGTATGGTTTTCACCATTAATCAATTTTTTGTATTCTTTATTTTGTAGCCAAGAGATTTGGTACTCCTCTAATTTGAATCTTCATTATGAAATTCATTGGTGGAACTTGTTTCTGGATTTTCATAACAAAGGAAATTTACCATGGCATCATCATCTAAAATGATAGGGATATCAAGCAGCTTGGTTTGTTCCTAGTCAATGAGTTTGGGATGTATCAAAGGTAAGGAATCATCAGATTGGTCAAGATCAAAGGTGGTGAGGGTCATGATGGAAACATTTTTGAGGTGTTCACTAGCAATTTCAAGGTCTATAATTTTACTCTCCTCTGAGCTTGATGTTTGATCATCCTCACTAGAGTCATTGATATGTAGTGATCCAAATTCAAATGGTCTAGACCTTGAACTTTTTCCCTCCATACGTATGGTTGCATAACTTTTTATGACAACAATTTCTTTGTCTTCACAAGATTCTTCAAATAGTGAATCCCATTCATATTCAATTGAGTCTATTTCAGAACTAGCTTGCAATTGGAGGATTCGCTCTCAAATCTACTAAGTGGCTTCATCTTTTGTCTCTTCTTTGTATCCTAATCCTATCTTATCTTTTGCATTGATTGTGATAGGCTAAATTGGCTCCACAATACCTTCTTTTCATTTTCCAATAGGACCTTTTCCTTCATATCCCATCTTTTCTAAGATTGTGAACCCTTTACCATATTCTTCTATTGGTATATTGGAAGTTGTTCTGTGGGATTCTTTTGCATCTTAGTAAAGCCACTTTAGAATGTATTTGTCCTAAAATTTATCAACTAGAGTACCTACTCTTACAAATTTACCATCAAAGATCGTGATGGGTTTTGAAGATTGTTGTCTAGATGTTGATGGTTGTCCACATGATTTTGGAGAAAGTAGTAGCTATGAGAGACATAAGGATTTCTCAAAACAATACTCACCCGTTCCTTTATCTTTCAACTAAATATTTTTCTCAAACTATTTTGACAAAGAATTGAGTTGGCTTTCATTACTTGAGCAAATAGAATCACCAATTCCTTTATCTTTCAACTGAACCTTTTTCTCAAACTGTTTTGACAAAGAATTGAGTTGGCTTTCATTACTTGAGGAAATAGAATAATTGTTGCCTTCATCTATCAACTGAAGTGTTAGAACTATAAAATTTTGAAAATTTCATGGTTGCACATACCCATTAGTTCCCAAAAAATACCCATACCATAAGTATGAAAATCTACTTTGCATAACATTTTTTCCCATATTTTTTCATTTGGTCCCATAGAAGTCATTTAACCTTGAGTAATTCAATGTGTAAACCATATCAGTGTAACATGATGTAGGTCTCACTGATCCATAAAGTATTTTTCCTAATATATTTCTTTTTACAATCTATCAGCAAGACATCGACAAAGTCTCACTGATGTTATTTCATTTGGTAATACACATTGGCATGATGCAATTTGCAGTCTTAGTGACACACAAGTCCTATCAAAAAAATAGTGGTCAATAGTGTAAGTCATAATGAGCTTATTTGTGTCTTACCAATCGTGGTACAATTTTGGGGCATAAAAAAGGAATCTATAATATTCTTAACAAGTTTCCCAGAAAAGTGGATCCTGTCGGTAGTATATTGTCATCGGGGTGAGTTTGAGGAAGTCTTGCCTACTCACCATATTGCTATAGTGGAATTACATCGGTAGGGGGACTTAGTGAAATTCATAGTCTCGCCAATAATGAAATTCATTAGCTAGACTTGAGTCATCAATGTAACATCATGCAACATTCATTTGGTCTTACCAATAAGGCAGGGTTGGTTCCGTTGTTTCCATTGATATGAAGTCATGGAGTCTTTCCGACCCACTATGTCTCGGTGAGTAGAGTTGATGAATGATAAATCTTGACAGAACATAATGTAAGCAAAGGAACATTTTCCTAATCTTCAAAAGAACTATCAGTGAGACCTCAAACATCGATAGAACATCATGACAATATAGCGATATATAATCCATTGATAGTCAAAGAGACTTGAAGTTTTAGGGAAGTGGCAAGACATCTTAGCAGGTGTCTAATGAACATGGGAAAGGCCTGAACAATGGATCGTCGCAGATTTGAAAATGAATGGACGCAATTTTTTATGTGGCTAGTATATAAATACCAATTTTTGATAGTGAATGAGGGGGAACAAAGGTCGAATAAAAAATATAGTAATATATAGAATGTTATATTTTGAGACTATGATGCATGTTTGAAACAATGAAGATTTCAATTGAATTCATTTGATATGGTGACATTTTCTGGTATCAATTTTGTTTTATGTTAATTAAAAGTATTGCTGAAGTTGTCTCCAAGGTTGATGTTTTCTAATTGTTTAAACTGATATATCAAGGATATTTTTTAGTTTACCAGTACACACTTGTTGTATCTATATGATTGGATTAATTGGTTCTTTCAAGGAAAGATTAAGTCCTTTTAGTCAAGCAGATTAATTAGGGAATCTCATTTGGATCATTAAGAAGAACTCAATAGTCACATCCTTGCATGTTTATACCAATTACAAACTTAAAACTATATGCCAAACAATTTGAGTTTCTGCCAGAAAGAAGTTACTCATTTCAGATTTTCAATTGACTCTGTACACCCAATAAGGCACTAGTCTCTAATCATTGTTTAATTTCATTCATTTTTATCATATGAACACATTAAATTTTAGCCTTGATTTTTCTTATACAATTTATACCGAAATATCCATTTATCCATTCATGTCTACCCATGTGGGTAAATTATTTTGGGAAATAAAAAAAATAAATTCTGGCTCATTGCTATAGGTATACCTGCTTAGGTCTTGCAACACCTGAAGAGTAGAAGGTTCAATTCATTTGGCCTTACCTATTACCTTGAAACATTGTGAAATCTTGGGAACCTTTCATGGTTCAAACTTGCATTTTTGAGAGCTAGCAAATTAGCGACTCTACTAGGGATTATTGCAGAATATTCCATTGAAGATCATCATATAGAGTCATTGAAGAAAGATACATAATTTGAGAAGTTGTATAAAAAGTGATTCCACTAGGGATAAAATCAAGATAATTTCATTTTTCTCACTTTTAACAAAGTGAGTGGCAACTCTGACAAGAAAATTGCATCTATTCAACATGAATGGTAGAAGATCCCAATATAAGGGAGGTCCTAGTGGCAACAATAAGTGGACACATAAGGATGATAAGATTGATAAGGGTAAGAAGATAACCGATGACATGTGAATAATGAATAAAGACAAAGCAACAAGACCACATTGTGAGACATATGAGCATTACAATACATGGAGAGTTAATTAAAGTGCAGAACCTTGCACCCCTAAAGAACAAAGAAATCCTTTTTATAATCCTCAGAAATAGGCTGAGTTCAATGCTAAAATTGAACCTGAATGAATTAGATATCAATAAGAATATGATCAAATAATGGAGGGTAATCAAGATGAGCCTATTGATCATGTAATCCCTTAAGAAAATTATGAATTCTCAACTCGTGAAGAAATAGAAGCACAGTTTTAGTTTCATAAACAAGAAGTGGAAAGAGAAAAAGCTGAACAGGAAAAGATCCAAATGATAAAAGCAATCCAAGACTTGAAATTGTAGGAAGCTCAAATTAAGGCTTAGACTGTTATTCTTCCAAAGTATATACTACCTCATAAGCAAGGAAACAATTATGCAAGGCCTTCATATCAGCCAAAGGTTCCTCAAAATCATATGAGAGATTAATACAAGCAACCAAACCATCCACCATATATTGCATCACAACATACAAATGTACAACCACCTCATGGTCAGCAATATGTGCCATATCTTCATACACAATACAAAAATCCAATGTACCAGTATCAACAAATGCATAACCCTCCCCCTTAGCAATACACAACAATGATCAAAAAATTTGATTTGATTGGGTTTCAATTATACCCTTACTCTATGGATAGCAGTTGGAGAAGTCTTGTTCCTAATATTACAGGGAGTAGTACAATTACTGTTGAAGATCGTTTGAGGAATTTTAATGCTTTTATTTAGGACTTGGATATAGCATATGAAGATTTATATATGAGGTTGTTCATGATGTCACTCACTGAAGAAGCTAGGGATTGGTTCAATAGCCTACCAACAGCTTCTATTGATTCTATCCAAGAATTTCAGGATCAACTTCTTGAACAGTATAGAAATTTGTGTGCACCAGATGCTGCTTTATGTGAATTAATACAGATTCAAAAAAAATAGAATGAATCAATTTATGATTTTAACCGAAGATTCAGAAAACTACAGAATAAGATACCACCTGGATCAAAATTGCAAGACTCTACAGCATTGAGTATTTATTTGAATTCATTCAATCCAAAAATAGGGTATGAACTAAGAAATAGTTTTCCAAGAGATTTGGCTAAATCCCAAAAGATAGCACTAACCATTGAAAACAATAGAAAAGTTGTTGGGATGATCAATAAGAGAGACAATCCTAGAGTTCCCCAACAATTCAATAATTACCAATACAAATAGGAGAACACATACAAAAGTGACAGGCCTAGGTTACATGACATTCCTTATAATACAAATTGGAAGGATGTAAAACTTGTAATGGATAGACCCAGGAACAAAGAAACACCTGATCCATTAAGGAAGAGGGGGGTGTATATGGTCAATAATGATCTTTGGTGTGAAGGTTGTGATGGGCCACATTCCCTAGATCACTATGTTGTAGACCAAGAAATGTAGAAAGGAGGAATGTTAGCAGGTGACAGTGGAGAGGATCACACAATCTACTTGACCTCAAATACCTTCCACCTTGTTGAGGAGGATTATTCATCTTCAGAAGATGAAGGTTGTGAGTACGATGTTTCAAATCAAAGGTGCAATGTCCACATGGTTAAACAGTAGGTCTTTTCCAATTCTGAAGAAGGTTATGATGAACTATACTCTGTTGAGGTTCCTACTCAATGTGATATAAGGAGACTTGCTAAAGAGGAAATAAAGAGGTTAACCATTACTGCAATTGAACAAGCAAAGAGAAAGTATTGGTTAAGAAATAAGATAGTGAATGAAAAGGAAGGTACTCCTAGGGGAATATTTATGAAAGATGGAGAAGTAACACCAAGAGTTTTGAAGAGAAGAAAAAATAAGCAACATGAGAAGAAAAAAAAAAGATTGTTCAAAAGGAAGAGGTTAAAGAGTTACACAAAGAGAAGAAGAAAACTGATCAATTGAATAAAAGGGAAAAGGAGGAAAGCAAAGGAGGAACATTGGAGCAAAAGAAAGTGATTAAGGTGGAAGGTTCTCTTTTTGAATTCTCACAGGCGTTATAACAAGTAAAAATGTCTATCCCATTACTCAAAATGATGAGAATTAAGGAGTATAGGGATAGTGCAATTCAATTGATATCAAGTGGAAATGAGAAAAGTACAAGTTCTAAAAATAAAATGGCCACTAAAATAGTTAATAAGCAAGAGAAGATGATTATCCTAGAAGTGTTTATAAATGATGTATTGGTAAATTCCTCACAATTTGAACCTTTTTTCACCATGCTTCTTATAAATAACAAACTGTTGAGGGATTTCATGATAGACTTTGGCACTAAAATCAATATCATGCCAGTTGGAGTTATGAAACAACTTGGTATGTGGGTAGATACTAATGAAGGGAAGTGTTATGCAATGGATAGTAGGCTTTTTCTAGTAGTAGTTGTTATGAAAAATGTTGAAGTCAAACTAGCTGCTTATCCTCAAGTGGCCTACAATATAGATATAACTGTAATTGATACCCCTCCTCAGTTTGGGATGCTTTTTTCAAGACAATGGATGACAACAGTTGGGGGAAACAACCAATTTGATTTATCTTATGCAACAATTCCAGTGAATGGCCTAGAAGTTAAGTTGTACAAGGAGCCAAGGATGAACCCAATTGTAGATTGTGTGCCTCAAGATCAAGTCAATTGCTTTTGTGATGTGGATCTTGGGAATTTTAAGATAGAACCGACTTAGCCAGAATTAGTCAATGTTGATCCAATTGATAAGCATGTTGCAAAAAATTGTGATGGCATGTGGAAAATGTACTTTGATGGAGCTTGCAACCAAGAAGGTAATGTAGTAGGAATAGTGTTTGTTTCCCGTGAACGAGTTACTTTTAAGTATTCATTTTTTTGGCATTTGAATGCACGAACAATATAGCAGAGTATGAAGCTTTACTAATAGGATTGAATATGGCTATAAAATATAAGATTAAGGTGCTAACTATTCTAGGGAATTCAAAGCTAGTTGTTTCTCAAGTTAAATCAAAATATGCAGCAAAACACAAGAGGTTGAAACAATATAGGAATGTTGTATGGGACACAATTGAGTTGTTTGATGCTTTCTCATTTGAGTGGATTTATAGATCAAAGAATATAATGGTATACTTTTTAGCCAATGTAGCACTAAGAAGAGAGGATATCACATTGGTTGGAGTGTCTCAAATTGATTTCAAAGAAAGACCTGTTGTGACTGATAATATATATACAGTTGGTAGGTTTTTAATGATGATATTGACCTCTTGAAATTTATTCACTATATAGATCAATATGAAGCCTAAGAAATTGACTTCAATGCATTTGTAGAAGAGGTAGACAGAAAGTAGACAGTATTTGGGAAGGAATTCTTATAGCTTAGAACTAATAAGCTTCCAAAAGGGCTAGTAGCATTGGAAAGGGTATATGATAGAAATGATTGGTCTCAAGCAGGCACCAATCAAGAGGGAGGATATTGAAGAAGTCAATTTAGGGACTGAACTAGCACCAAAAAGGGTATACATTGGAAATAAAATTATGCAGAGGCTATGGGACTTTAGGAAAAACTCAAAGTTTCAAGGCTTATAATGATTCACTCTCAAACCTTCTTCTAGGCACCCTTATGGAGATAAGGCTTCAATAGTGTACTTATAACTTATATGCTTTCCTTATGGACCAAAACCCTTGGAGTGATCTCGAGGAATGCAACCAAACTTTTTTTGAATGGTTTCAAAGCCCCAAACCTCTATCTTAAACAAAACCCACTTTTTCACCTTGACTAGGCTTCTAGCCCAACTAGGCCTCCAGTGATGGTTTTTTTTACTTTAGTCATGACTTTTCCAAAGGACTCCCCAAATAAATGGCTGATTAAGATGTCTTTTGTGATGCTACACAACATACTAAAACCTTGATGGCACTTGTTTTGGATCAAACCTACCAAAATATATTGTCTCCACAGAATTAAGGCCTATTTAGCCCTTTTTTCAAAGCAACCCTATTCCATTCTTATCCCCTAACTATGATACTTTCAATAGTATCTTAAGTTGTCTCCAAAATAAGGAATTTCAAGCTTTTAGGCTCCTATGATACCTTTAACACCCTCAAACACAAAACCCTCAATAAATTGCTCCAAAACTAGGGCTTCTTGAAAACTAGCCTCCCTAACACTTCCAAAACTGGTTCTTGGTCTTTTCACCTTTAGATAAAAATGTTTCATCAATTCCAACTCAAAAATATTCCCCTTGTTCAGGAAAAACTCCACTGCTATACCCTAGGCACCATTTTCATGCTCTTTGCCTTGCCAAATCACTACGTACACATTAGATTCCCTCCTTCCTACACATTAACTTGTTATATTTGTATTATAAAACTTATATATGATCTATTTCATAGATTATAGTCACAACTTTCCATGAAATGGGTCATTTATCCATGAAAACCCTCAAAATTAGTGTAAAATCTAAATTTTCTTGAGGACAGTCAACTATATAATACAAGAAACTCGTTATTAATATTTATCAAGACATTAAAAGTTTTAAATACATGATAAATCAAGTCATCAATACATCCAATGGAGCATAACACCAAAAGAAATCAGAGATTCATCAAGAAAACACCAAAAAATGCAAGAAAACTGAAGTTTTTCACTATTTTCCTATAGCAGTCCGTACAAAACACTAATGTCATCATTCACTCCATAAAAATGACTTACCTAACCTTGTATACCTATCTTCCAACTATCCCAACTAATTGGGATTTGTTTCAATGCATAACTATTGTTAAAACTCAAAAAACCTACTTACCCGCCCAAAGTTGGATTTCAAAAATTTAAATTTCCAACTTGCAATTTATTAAACTCTAATAACTAAAAATCCTTCAAGACTATTAAATTTCATTATTCAACCTTATTTGAATTAATTAAAAAATTATATTCCTATCTAAACTCCTAGGACACTGTAGGTCCAATTACAATGCATTTTGGTCCTATGGTCCTTATTAGGACCCTTAGGACTTTTGATTCCCTTAATGTTTTTATCCATTTCAAAAGCCATTATAGGATTCAAAATGTTATAGTTGATGTTGTGCAATGTGTTAAAGGTTTTCATGACCCCTGCATCCTCCTGGCCCTTGAAGTGTTCCTTAAAGAGCTTGGGTGCCCCTGCACCAAAAAATAAGCCTAACAATTCAAAGAATGTTTATTGCACTATTGAGAAAATATAAACATGTGTTTGCATGGTCTTATAAAGATCTCAAAGCATATAAGGAAGATTTATTTCAACATGAAATCCCATTAAAGCCAGATGCAAAACCATTCAAGCAAATACAAAGACTGATCAACCCAACTTTGGAACCAAAAATGCAGGAGGAATTGACAAAGCTTAGAGATGGGGGTATTATCAAACCAATCAGGCATTCAACATGGATTTTGAACTTGGTTCCTATGAGGAAGAAGAATGGGGGTATCATATTATGTGTGGACTTTAGAAATATAAATATGGCATCTCTGAAGGATAATTATCCTCTACCTAATATGGAGGTTGTACTTCATAAAGTAACAGGGTGTGCGTTGTTATCTATGATGGATGGGTTCTCTGGTTACAACCAGGTCAAAGTCAAAGAATCTGAGCAGTACAAGAAAACTTTTACTAGCCCATGGGGAACATATGTTTATGTGAGAATTCCATTCGATCTCACAAATGCAGGTGCAACCTTTCAAAGAGCTATGGACGTAGAATTTGCAGATTTAATTAATGCTATCATGGTGGTATACCAAAATGACCTTATTGCTTATCCAAAAAGCACTTAAGATCAGGTAGAACATTTGGAAAAGGTATTTATTAAAGCTTTAGAATATGGTATTAATTTGAACCCTAAAAAATTTCATTTTGCAATCACAAAGGGAAAAATCCTAAGACATTGTTTCAAAGGAGGGAATTGGAATAGATCCTGAGAGGGTTGAGGCTATAGATAAAATCCATATTCCTAAAATTGTCAAGGCCATCCAGTCATTTTTTGGACAAATCAATTTTGTTAGGAGATTCATGTCTAATTTTGCTAAAAAATTTAAGCCCATATCAAATATGTTAAGGAAGGGACAAAAGGAAGATTGGAATGCAAAAGCACTTGAAGCTTTCATATCCATCAAAAGGGCCATCAAAGAAGCCCCTATCCTTAAGTCTCCAGATTTTTCAAAACCCTTTCAAATATTTTCATTTTCTTTGTTACATACTATAGCTACTGTTATGTTACAAAAAAATGAGGAAGGTCATGAGCAACCTATGTCTTTTTTTAGCAGGTCATTGTAGGGATTAGAATTGAAATATGATATAATGGAAAAATAAGCATTTATGTTGGTGAAAGCCACAAAGGATTTTAGGTCATATCTTGTTGGAGCTAAGGTGATTGCTTATGTCCCTCATGCAACTATTAAGGATATCTTGACATAGTCAAAAGTAATTGGGAAGAGATGCAGATGGATTAACAAGATTCAGGAATTCAATATAGAAATACAAATCACTAAATTAGTGAGAGGTCAAGGTTTAGCCAAGTTAATGGTAGAAACAAATATTGAAGCAAATAAAATTTGCAATATAGAAGATGAATGAAATAAAATTGCAAGTATTGAGCATACTGCTTGGTATACATACATCATGTATTACCTCAAATACATGAAGTTCCCTGAAGGATTAAGTGAAAATCAAAGAACTTTGAATCTGCAAGCATCCAAATATGTGTTCATGGAAGGTGATTTGTTTTGGAAAAATAGGGATGGGATGTTGTTGCTATGTTTAGATGAGTCACAGGTCAAGCGTGTTTTAAGAGAAATGCATGAAGGGTTCTATGGAGGAAATTATTCTGGAAAGACAACTGCACACAAAATTCTCAGGGTAGGTTATTACTGGAAAAAAGTCTTTAATGATTCTTTTTCATATGTAAGAAGATGTGAAGCATGTTAGAAGTTCTCAAGGAAAATGAAGTATCAGGGAGCCTTACCACTCATACCTTTACAGGGTGAAGCCCCTTTTCATCAGTGGGGAATTGATCTTATTGGGGAGATACAGGAGAAATCAAGTGGACATAATTGGATACTGGTAGCTACTGATTATTTCACCAAATGGGTAGAGGCAGTCCCAACCAAGTAAGCAACAAGTAAAGTAGTAATCAATTTTTTAATAGATAACATTATTACCAGATTTGGTACACCATTAAGATTGATTATAGATAATGAGATGTGTTTTAGATCTGATGAGTTTAGAGATTTTTGTAGTACATATGGTATCATTATTTCTTATGTAGCTCCTTACCATCCACAAGCTAATGGTTCGATAGAGTCTAGCAACAAAATTCTTTCAAAAATCATAAGGAGAACACTAGGTGGGAATAAGAAGGCTTGGGATTCAAAGTTGAAAATGATTGTGTGGGCTGATAGGATAACTATGAAAAGGGAAATTGGAAAATTCCCATTTGAATTGGTGTATGGAACACAAGCTAGGATGCCTTTACAAAATTTGTTACCAGTTTACAAATTCATCCTTTAGGAAGATATAGATATTCCAAAACCAATGGAGGAAAGAATGGAACAACTGGTAGAGTTTGATGAAGTAAGAAGAGTAGCTCAAAACCAAAATGTGAAATTGCAGGCACAAATGAAGTATTTATTTGGTAAAAGGGAAAAAGATGGAAAATCTAAAGAAAATGATCTAGTGTTAATGTCGAAAACAAGGTGTCAGGAGAAGGGAAAACACGAGAAATTTGAAGCTTTGTGGCTAGGACCCTTTGTTGTTGTTGGAAAAAAAGGTGAAGATTCATATTATTTGCAAAACATGACTGGTGAAGAATAGGAGTTGCCTGTACATGGGCAATTCTTGAAGCATTTTTTCTCTTCAGCAATATAGAGGATTAAGGGTTGCCAGTGCATGGACAACTCTTGATAATCCTCTCAAAGATTTCTATTCCATTCACAGTAGTTTAGGAAATAAAAAGGAACAGGAATTGCTAGTACATGGACAATCCTGACATTCCTTTATTAAATAAATCTTTCCATGTACAGTAGTATAGAGTCATGTTCATCTCCATTTCCATTCATTTCATCTTGCTCATTGGTCCATCACCTTGAAAGTCTAGTCTGCTCACCCAAGAATCTGGATCCTTGTAATGATCTCACAATTATTCATCCCCAGATAGAGCCACTGCTAGAACTATAAAATTTTGAAAATTTCATGGCTACGCATACCCATTAGTTCCCAAAAAATTCCCATACCATAAGTATGAAAATCTATTTTGCATAACATTTTTTCCCATATTTTGTCATTTGGTCCCATACAAGTCATTTAACCCTGAGTATTTCAATGTGTAAACCATATCGGTGTAACATGATGCAAGTCTCACTGATCCATAAAGTATTTTTTCTAATATATGTATTTTTGCAGTCTGTTTGCAAGACATCGGCAAAGTCTCACTGATGTTATTTCATTTGGTAATACACATCGACATGATTTAGTTTGCAGTCTCAGTGACATAGGGGTCCTATCAGCAAAACAGTGGTCAACAGTGTAAGTCATAACGAGCTTATTTGTGTCTTACAAATTTTGGTACAATTCAAGAGCATCAAAAAGGAATTTATAATATTCTTAACAAGTTTCTCAAAAAATTGGATCCTATCGGTAGTATATTGTCGTCGGGGTGAGTTTGAGGAAGTCTTGCCAACTCACCATATCATGATAGCAGAATTACATCGGTAGGGGGACTTAGAAAAATTCATAGTCTCACTGATAACGAAATTCATTAGCCAAACTTGAGCCTTTAGTGTAACGTCATGTAGAGTTCATTTGGTCTTACCAATAAGGAAGGGTGGGTTCCATCATTGCCATCGATATGAAGTCATGGAGTCTTACTGACCCACTATGTCTCGACGAGTAGAGTTGATGAAGGATAAATCTTAGCAGAACACAATGTAAGTGGAGGAACGTTTGCTCGACCTTCAATGTCATAGCGATACACTCATGAATGAAAGGATAGCTATCGGTGAGACTCATAACATTAGTAGGACTACATGACAATATAGAAATATATAATCTAGTGACAGTCGAAGAGACTTGGAGTGTCGGGGAAGTGGAAAGACATCTTAGCGGGTGTCTAATGAACATGGAAAAGGCCCAAACAATAGATCACTATGGATTTGAAAATTAATGGATGCAAATTTTCATGTGGCCAATATATAAATACCAATTTTTGACAGCGAATGAGGGGGACAAAGGTCGAATAAAAAATACAGTAATATACATAATGTTACATTTTGAGACTATGATGCATGTTTGAAACAATGGAGATTTCTATTGAATTCATTTGATTTGGTGACATTTCTTGGTATCAATTGTTTGTTATGTTAATTAAAATTATTGTTGAAGTTGTCTCCAAGGTTGATGTTTTCTATTTGTTTAAACTGATATATCAAAGATATTTTTCAATTTACCAGTACACACTTGTTGTATCTATATGATTGGATTAATTGGTTCTTTCAAGGAAATATTAAGTCCTTTTAGTCAATCATAGTAATTATGGAATCTCATTTGGATCATTAAGAAGAACTCAAGTCACATCCTTGCATTTTTATACCAGTTATAAACTTAAAACTATATGCCAAACAATTTGAGTTTCTACTAGAAAGAAGTTACTCATTTCATATTTTCATTTGACTCCATACACCCAATAAGGCACTAGTCTTTGTTATTTAACTTTTTAATTTCATTAATTTTTATAATATGAACACATTATATTTTAGCCTTGATATTGCTTATACAATTTATACCAAAATATCCATTTATCCATTCTTGTCTACCTATGCAGGTAAATTATTTTGGGAAATAAACAAAAGTCAAGTCTACCTCATTGCTATAGGTATACCCACCTAGGTCTAGCAACACCTGAAGAGTAGAAGGTTCAATTCATTTGGCCTTGTCTATTACCCTAAAACATTGTGAAAGCTTAGCAACCTTTCGTGGTTCAAACCTATGTTTTTGAGAGCTAACATGAAGCTTTTTCTCAAACTATTTTGACAAAGAATTGAGTTGGCTTTCATTACTTGAGGAAATAGAAGTGAGAGCTTCTATTTTGTGTGGTACAAAAACATCTTGGATTGTCTTGAGAATGTTGCAGTATTGTGGATTTTTTTTATCTGCTGAAATTGTGAACTTTTGTCCATTGTAAGGGAATTCAAGCATTGATGGAATGTTGATGGTATTGCTTGCATTTCATGGATCCAAGGTCAGCCCAATAGTATTTTGTATTTCAAATCTTTGTCTAGAACTTGGTTCTATATTATATCCTTTTGAACTAGTCCCACTTGAATTGGCAATACAATCAGTCCTTGAGAGGATCTTTCTTCATCATCATACGCTTTTATGGTGATCTTTCTTCTAGAATCTATTGTATTTTTTTAAAATCCCAATGCACAAACAAGCTTTAAGGTGAAGATATTTAGACCAGCTTCTCCATCTATATAAATGTGTTTGACCCAATGTTTATGGATTAAAACCTCAATATGGATTGGAGCGTTGTGTGGATGAGTGATGGATGCATAATTGTTTTCTGAGAATGATAAACAATGGGGTGTAGTCAAATTTCTCACCATGGCTTGGAATTGACAAGCTTCCAAATTAGTTGGTACTATGGTGTCCACCAAAGCTTTTTCTAGAATTTCCTTATCGGATGGTGAAATTTTAAGTTCTAGTATGGATATTTGCACTGGAATCTTTTGCAATTGATCCACTCTATTGCATTTATTCAAAGGAGCAGCAGGTGTTTTAGATGTAATTCCTTTCAATACAAACTTAGAATGCCCCCTTGTGGTCACATTTACTAGTAGGTTGTCTTTTTTATCATTGATTTTGATGGCATTGACTTGATTATCCACTGCAGAAATGTGAAGGATGGTAATATCATAAACATTATTCACATTCTTCCCTTTTCTATTTGTTGAAGAGGATTCTACTTTTTCATAGTTGGGTAGGGGGTTTTTAAATGCTCCATGATCATTTGTTTTATGTCCTTCTATCAATATTTCATCTCTATCTATCAAGTCTTGCACCAAATGTTTTCATTGCATACAATCATTTGTTTTATGACTTTGTTTCTATGAAAATCACAATAATATGCATCGTTCCACCATGATGGTTTGACTCTTGGTTCAAAATATCATGCATTTGTAAATTTTATGAGTTTGTTTGCAAGAATCTCCTTCAACGTTGATTAAAGTGATTGCACCAAAGGTGTAAATTTCCTTTGATGTGGTGTTGGAGCTGGTTTTGATTCACTATTGTTTTGATTGTTTTTGGGTATAATACCTGATAAATTGAAGACTAGTTTTACATTATGTGTGTCAATTACACCATCATTAAAAACATTCTTATTTCTTGACCAAATTTTATATTTTTTATTGTTTTTATGGTGGTTAGAAGAGTTTTCAGAGTTTGTTCCTTCATTATAGATTTTCAATACTCCTCTTTTAACCAAGGCTTCCTTAATCTTAAGTCTATTAAATTCAATCATCTTTTCAAAGTTGGGTGGACACTGCAATTGGAGTCTATAACTCATCTGGCTATTGAGATTATCAATGAATATTTCCATATTTTCTTTCTCAGGTATAGGATGGGCATATCTAGCACATAATTGTTTCCATCTTTGTAAGAATGTAAGAAATGACTCACCATTTTTTTTTTTGTGTTACAAATATCTTTCATGGTTTTTTTATGTTGAATGTTGTATGAATATTGGGAGATAAATTTGTTTACCAACTCCTCAAATGATCTAATACCTGGTGGGAATTTTGAAAAACATTCCATGCATTGAACACCCAAACTTCTTGGAAATAATATCATTAGATAGGTTTCTTCATGTGAAAATTTCAAATTGATGGTGCAAAATTCTCTTACATGATCTTGAGGGTTAGTTTTCAATTGGTTGACATCAAAATCATTAGGTAGTTTTACACCTTGATTTGTCAGCATCATAAAGTATTTCTCTCCATCCTTTTCTATTTTTTTTCCATGAACTTGTGAAATTTAGGGTCTTGTTGAGCTTGTTGAATGTCCTCATTAGTTATCTCTTCTATTTTAGGTTCATGAAATCTATGAAAAGGATTTTCTTCTCCTTCTTCCATGATGATTTGGGTTTCTATTTCTTTTTCTCTAAGTTTTTTTTTTGAGCTCTTGTTAAAATGGGCATGCAAGTGATCAAGGTTTGCTACACTTTGATATTTGTTTTGGGAGTGCAGATGAAATACCTAAGTCAAATAGGATGATGGATCCTATTGATGAGACTAGGTTAAATATGATGTACAACATTTTTTTCATGATAAAGGATGATAGATCCTGATAGTGAAACTCAACTAACAATCATAGATGAGATTGGTAATTGGGAACTTTAAGTTGTTTGATCCAAGTTTATTTAAATGGATTGAAATTGAAAAAGCCAATTTCTTCAAGTTTAAACAAATTTTTTAATGAGGAATGATCTCTACTCTAAAAAAGATCCCTAAATATGATACTAATTGGTAGACAAGTTTAATTTAGCTCTTTGCTTGAGTATTAGATGGATGCACTAAAATAGGTTGTATATGTGTTAATAGATGGAGTAAATGAATTAGAATAGACCCTATATGTGCTAGACTATCAGTTAAATGCACCAAAACAAAAATATTATGGACTGAAAGATGAGGAAAACGTGTTAAAATAGAGCCTATATGCACTGAAAGATGTGGTAAATGTTGTATAATAGACCATATATGCACCAAAATATGAACTCAATGCATTGCAACAAGAATTTTATGCACTAAACTAGAAATTTCACCCTTTTGAAAGTTTGCATGGTTTTTTTTTTTTTGAATTAGTGAATTGAGTGATTTTGAGGGATGATCTTCTAAACAATGATTTCAAACACAAAAATAAGTCATAAAATAGTTGTTTCATCCTATGATCTAAACATTAAGTGTATGTTCTAGGATCTAGTCTGATCCCTTTGATTTCCACTGGTATTGAACAATAGAAAACATATCAGTTAGACTGTTCTAATGTCAAGGGTCATTAAAAACATCACAACCCACATCTTAGAACTACGTCAGCTCGCACAACCCTGTCACCTGGCTGAGGGTGCCCATGCTTTTTCCTTTTTTGGGTCTTAACCAAAAGTCAATTCCTTCACTTTTGGGCAGAAATCCATGGTAGTTATATGGTGAGTATCTTGGGGGGATATTCTTCCCTCCCTTGGCATTGTGAATATTATAATGTTCAAAAATTGACTCAGCTTCAATACTACACTTAAAGTTCTTAGCAAGGGTTTTTGTTTGGTACAAAAAAATGATAAACTTCCACAGGAGACCTCCCAATCTTTAGAAAAAAGGCTTTGGGGATGACTATCAATGCACCCAATCATTGAATATAATTTTCATCACAATTCACATTTGATTATAGTGGGTTGGAATGCTTTGCTTTAGTTGTTCTCACTTAGGTTGTTCCCTTAGGGTGATTACTTTTTCCCACTATGGCAGGCCTACTAAAGGTTCTATTGCAATAAAATGAAATAGTGAGTCTAGAATTCTAGTCACCCAGTAAAGGGGAGAGCATAGGACTATCACTTTGTAAACATGACATACATGGTGTTCACTAACCTTGTAATTAAACTAGATGCCTAATTTAATCAAAGGAAAATAACTCCATCCCCTGCAAACATCATTAGTAGTTTCAAATATGCCTTTGACAATGTATAAGGTACCTACAAAATAGAAAGATACAAATCAGTCACCCAGAATTTGAAATTTATACAAATAAAGGTGTATTTGCTAAAACAGAGAGCATATACATTATTAAACACATTCAATGCTCTATTCTGGAAAGTAGAAAGGGAAACTAAATCTTGTATATGTGTTGAAAAAGGAGGTGTATGCACTATTCTAGGTTGTGTATGTGCTATAAAAAAGCGTGAATGCACTAAAAGTCACCACCTATGCACAAAAAGAGATCGCGGGTGTGCTACATCGAAATTCATGAATGAAGCTATTGACAAAAACTTGCAAGAAAATATTAAAAATGAGACTAGGCCCCACAGTGGGTGCTAATTTATGTGTGTATGAATAATCTGAATAAGCAAGTAAAACCTATACAACACAGCAATGAAACAGTATATAAAGGAATTCAAGTAACAATCAAATTGAAACAAACAATTCCCCAATACTGTCTCATTGTCCTCTATCTCCAAGGATTCTTTAAGTCATTTTTTCTCTCAGATTGTTTGTGTACATGACTTTCCAAATGACAACCCAAAGAATGAGAGAAGTTGGAAATGCAAGAGATTTTTTCTACATTACATGATTGATAAACTAGTTGTAGATGAGATGCAAAGATAATGATGTTGCTATGGTGTTGTTGTATAAAAATGATATGATGAAACTACTGCAATTAAGATGTTGCTAATGAAAATTCCATGATTAAACTACTTGATGCTAAAATACTAATACTAGAATGCTCACTAAAATGATAATTCTAATGAAAATTTTGCATACTGTAATTGCTAAAAATGCTTAGCTCTCTCCCTTTTGTTGTAAATGAGGGCCTATTTATAGATTTTCCAAAGCATGAGCCTAGGTGGTAGAAATCAATAGTTTTGATTCAATCTGGAGAATGAATAGTTGAAGATGAAGAGGTTAGAGAGAAAAGGGGAGTGTGTTCCCTTCATAAGAACAAACTACCAAGTGTGGAGAAGAATAAAATGGAGATGAAGGCCAGGTATCCCAAATTAGTTAGAATTTGTTGAGGATAAATGGAAAATTAAATACTAGAAATATTTAATTTCTTGAGGCACATGATGAGCTAGGAGGTGGGAAGAAGTTAGTATCTAAATGTGCTTAAATTTGAAATTTAAAATTCAAATTTAATGAGAAGAGGTTAATTAAATAAATCAAACTAATTAAATTTTTTCATTTAATTAAGATATCAAGAAAATGATTTAGGATAGGAAGAATTAGAGAAAATGAACTATATAAATAAAATTTTCAATTTATTTATAAATAGAAGAATTAAATATTATTAATTAAATAACTTGTATTCAATAAATCCTTGAGACCAAATTTGAGTGTATATAGGTGGAAAAGTGCTTAAGTGATGCTTCTCCTCATGCAATTAGTGACCAAGATTTGGGAGGACATTATAGACCATTTGGATTTCTAGTTCTTGTATTCTTGTTAAAGTGATGTATGTAATCATGTGTCCATCTATATAGAAATTGTAATATGAAACGTTATCTTGAATATATTTATGCAAATTTAAAGCATACTTATATTATTGGAATTAATCTTTGATCATGAAATGGAAAAGTTTCAATAAAGTTACAATTCAAATGATGCATTTATTATTGAATAGAAAAGAAAAAAATTATTGCTTTACATTAGATGCATAGACAATTAGATATGGGTAAAGCTTAGTAGATTTACTAGGTAGAACAATGGGCATGTTACACATGGTATCAGGGCTAGCAGGTTCAACTCTAGAACCTATGTGCTCACTATGTTTCCAATCCAACATTATATGAGTAATTTTTGGGAATCCTTGTGCTAGGATGGTGCATATCAAGATGATTGCAAGAAATTCAGTAATCGAAAATGAGCACTACCTATGGGCCAAGAAGGAAAGATAAGCCCCTTTTTGTACCATTGAGGGAAATAATTATGACAATTCCATTTGGCTAAGCAATACCAAGAATTTCAGTCATGCCATTTCTTTAATTAGTCAAGACAAGAGAAGGATGAAACATGATGCCAACTTTAACTACTTACCTTTTGTCTCTTTAAAAAATTCAAACTCTTTGTCACTTTCCAAGGATATGCCCTCAGAATGTAGTGTTAGTCCAGTCATGATATTTAGGGATACTCAAGTTCTTCCCTTAGTGAAAGTCATTGTAATAGCCACAAGTGGTGAATCAAAGAGTTATGTACCTCAAAACTATGTATTTGAGGACAAATCTGAAAGTTATTATCCTTTCAAAGATAGATATGAGAAAAAAATTGAGGGTAATACCCCATGAAGTTATGTATTTGAAAGTGAATCAAAGGGATATTATCCCTTAGACTATCTAAATAATCGTTCTATGTAAACTCAAGGAAATTGAAAATCCTTTTTTATTATAATAAAAATCTTATTTTGGCAAGATTTATGAATGAGTTCCTTAAATATAATTTCTCATTTGAATGTTAGATCTTTTTGGAATATTGTTAGCTTTGAGAAAAATTTCATAGATCTAATTAAAATGAAACTTTTAGGTATAACTATTCTTGGAAAATGGTTAGGACAAGAACTAACTTGGGGAAGAGTCAAGAAGTAGGGCAAGAAGCTAAGAATTCCAAAGCAAAGTTGGACCCTATTCTTGCTATCATGAATGAAATTAGAACAAGAATATGAAAATTCAAAAAATAAGTTAGGGGAAAGGAAAGAGTGGAACAAGGAGTCCCAAAAAATGAATAAGTTTCCAACAATGAGGAAGAAGGGAAGGATTCCTGTAATCATACAAAATCTAGTGATTGAGAGAGTGATAGGTCACAAACATATTCTGAGGGAACCAAAAGTAAGGAATATCACACCACTAAAATTTGAAGGTATTTCTACTGGAGATGTGGTGGAAGCATGGCTTATGAATATGGAGAAGTATTTCAAAATATGAAATTACTTTGAAGTCACTAAAGTTGTATGGGGATCATTTCAGTTGGCTAGAGAAGCATTTAACTAGTGGATGAGTAAGAAAATGGAGTTAGGGCTCAATTCTTTAAGTCTCACATGGAAAAAAATTTTGGAGATTGTTCATAAGCAATGGTTGCCTCAACTCTTCTATGACCAAAATCTCATTGACTTCCAAAACCTAAGGCAGGGTGACTCCTCAATAAATGAGTATTGGGAACAATTCAATCGACTTCTAAAGTGTGTACCTATGTACCAGAAGGATGAGCGATTTCATATAAGAAAGTTTATCATGGGTCTAAATGTGTAAATAGGTGGTGAGGTAAATGTGAATGGTCCATCTACCATGGATTTGGTGTACGAGAAGGAAATTAAGTAGGAACAAAGGCTTAAGTGTATCTCAAATTACTAGGAGAGGAAGAAAAAGAAGCTTGTTTGGATGCAGAACTATCAAACTCCAAGGAAGCTTGGTGAAGGGAAATTTTTTGAAAAGCAAGGGGATAAGGTACCCCAAAATAATTGGAGTGAACCCAAGAGAGGTCGAAGAGGAAACAACAACAATTTTAACAACATATACAAAAGCAATGTTGGTGGAAATAACAGAAATTCTAGAAGACCTACGAAAATGAGGGAAGCTATGAAGGGATGTTTTACATGTGGTGGGGATCACAATGTGAGTAATTTTTTGAGTAAACCATCTAGGACACAACCACATGGAAATTCTCTTTCTACCTCAAAGATTTGCATTCCAAAAAAGGATTCATGTGGATATGGATAATCAACAAGCAGAGTACCAAATAACTTTGGTAGAAGATTTAGGTACTTTGTTTGGAATTCCCATTTCAATTTTAATAGATACTAGTGAAACAAAAAATTTCATTTCTCCTAGAGTAGCAAGTCAAATGTCTAGAAACATTGGCTACATGAAAAAGTACTTGGTTGTAGAATATGCAAACTAGAAAAGAGCTAATGTATGTCAATTTCTATTTGAGGCAAGAGTTAAACTACCAAGTCTCTCAACATAGGTAAATTTGTATGTAGCTCCCTTAGGTTCTTATGATGTCATCATAGGGATGAACTGGTTATGGAAACATAGGGCCATGGTATATTTTCATGCTAAGATGGTTGAATGGTTAGATGATCTAGGTAGTTGGGTTTCAATACAAGGAACACTTAGAGATGTTATGTTACAATAGATATTCGCTATGCAATTGCATAGGGAAAAGAAGAAAGGTTGCCAACTCTTTGCCATAAAAATGGAAAAACTTGAGGAATGCAAAGAATTCATATCTCAAGATGATATAGTATAGTATGGACCTCAAGACTCCTAATACTTCAAAGAAGGTGAAGTATTGGAATTAAGAACAATAGATATGGAAAAATATCCTATTTTATGGAAGTTTGTGGATGTATTTCTAGAAGAATTACCTTGATTACCACCTACAAGGATGCTTGATTTCTCTATTGACATCATACTAGGGTCAAAACCTATATCAAAAATACTTTATAAGATAACCATAAATGAATTAATAGAGTTAAAGATGCAACTAGAAGATTTGTTGTTTAAAGGATTGATAAGACCCATTATTTCACCCCTATGAGAACCAATGATATTTGTAAAGAAGAAGGATGGTGCACTACACTTATATATTGATTGTTTGTTGCTTAATAAAGCAATGGTAAAGAAAAAGTATCCATTATGATGTGTTGATGATCTCTTTGATTAGATGCGAGGAGGATTATTTCCAAAAATTTATCTACATTATGGATATAACCAACTAAGAATAAAGGATGAATATATTTATAAAACTACTTTTAGAACTAGATACAGACAATATGAGTTCACAGTTCTACCATTTGGACCGATGAATGCACTAGCATCATTCATGAACCTAATAAGTAATGTATTTAGAGACTATTTGGATAAGTTTGTGTTGGACTTATTGGATGACATTTTAATTTACTCTAAGAATGAAGAAGAACATCTCAAGCATCTAGAGATTGTTCTCCAACAATTGAGAGAGAAAAAGTTATACGAAAAACTCTCGAAGTGTACCTTCTTCTAGAAAAAAGTACAATATTTTGGCCATGTAATTTAGTTGGAGGGATTTCAGTTGATCCAAAAATGATAAAAGAAGTGTTAGAGTGGCAGAAGCCAAACAACATGGAAGAAGTTATAATTTTTATGGATTTGGCTGGGTATTACCATAATTTTTTTGCAAAACTTTTCAAGGATAGCTTTTCCCATCATATAATTCTAAAGGGAGGGGAATAAGTTTGAGTGGTCTAAGAAGTGTCAAGTAGCATTTGACCAACTTAAGGAACAATTGACCAAAACACCAATACTAAAGGTACTATATCTAGATGGTAACTTTGTAGTTATTACAGATGCATCTAGAGAAGGATTGGGTGGAGTATTAATGCAGGAAGGTCAAGTCATAGCTTATGAATCTAGGAAGCTAAATCCTTATGAAAAAAATTATGCTTCACATGATCTAGAGTTAGCAGCAGTTCTCAATGTGTTATAGATGTGGATAAATTATCTATTGGGAAAACCATTTGAGTTGAAGACTAATCACCATGGTCTAAAGTATTTTTAACCCAACCCAATCTGAATGCATGACAAAGGAGATGGATGGAGTTGATATCTGAGTATGATTTCAATATCAATTATACCAAGGGAAAAGAGAATTGGGTTGTCAATTCCTTAAGGCATATGAGACATATTTCCTCTATTATTTAAATCCAAATAGACTTCAAGGAACAAGTGTTGCAATAATCTAAAGGTGACAAGTTCCATGAGAAAGTTAAGAAAGCACTCGTAGAAAATCCGCAATATTGAAGGTATGAGGGATATCACATTGAATCTAATGGATTATTAATATTTAAGGGAATGATTTATGTACCTAACATTAGGGAATTAAGGAGCATGGTATGGAAATAAGTTCACAATGCACCATATTTTGGACATCTAGGTATAACAAAGATGTTAGCCAATGTAAATCCATTATATTTTTGGAAGGGTATCAAATGGCAGGTCACTGGATTAGTAACAAGTTGCTTAGAATTCCAAAGAGTGAGGGAAAATAATTATCATCATGCAAGTCTTATATCTGCATGAAGTTCCAAAAAGTAAGTGGCAAGTTATTAGCATGGATTTTGTGCAAGGTCTCTCTATGTCAAGGAATAAACACAATGCCATTCTAGTAGTGGTTGGAAAGCTTACAAAGGTAGATCACTTAATACCAAGGAATCTGACTGATGGAGCTCTTGTAATAGTACAAAATTTTATTCAAGAAATATTTAGTTTGCATGGGATTACTGAAAAGATAATTTCTGATAGGGAAGCTAAAGTAACATATAGGTTTTGGTAAACCCTATATTTTACACTTGGAACGAAATTGAATATAATTTTTGTGTATCATCTAGAAATAGATGGACAAATGGAAAGGGTGAACCAAGTATTGGAAGACCAACTAATAATGTATTGCATGGATCAACAATACAAGTGGGAGGATTACCTACCTCTAGTAGAGTTTTTATATAATTAATCCTAACATTTAGTGATCAAGATGGCTCCATTTGAAGCATTATATGGTAGGAAGTGTCAAACTCCTATAAGCTTGGATAAGCCTTCAGCTAGAGATGTCAAAAATGGAGGAACAAGTTAGAATTATTAAGCAGAGGTTAGCATAAGCTAATCATAGGAAAAAAAGTTACATTGATTCTAAACATGTACCTAGGAATTTTGTAGTAGGGGATAGGGTATTGTTCAAAGTTAATCCTAACAAGATTTCTATCAAGTTTGGAAATTCATCCAAACTAGCTTTGCACTATGTTTGACCTTTTGATTTCATTGTTGTTTCCTCAAGCTTATTTTCCCCCTTTCAGTATTATTTTAGCTAAGTTCAAAATTTAAGGATTCTATATTATTAAAAAAAATTCAAGCTTGATTCTTTTTCTTATTATTTTTTCCATTCTAGATTAAAAAATTGTATGTTTCATTTTAAGTTAACTAATATCGAAGCCAATTCAAATCTATTTCCTGATATGAAATCATACATAGCTAATTGTTTGTTCCTATCAGAAAAGATTATGTGCTACATCATGTAATGGTGCATACTAAAACTATTCAATGGTAAATGATCCTCTTTTCTTTAAACTCTTGCATCATTCTATGCCTAGTTGTGAAGCAATCTGGTGAAGTATAAAATGGTTTTCTTTGATTTAGTTATTTCTTGAGGCATGCATGGATAATACCTGGGAGAAATTTTACATTTCTATATTTTTATGCTTTATTTTAGAGGAAATTATTTATATTTTTCAGAAAATGTTCCAAAATTGATGAATACATGGAGTTTTATTACAAATCTTTCGATTCCATGAAATTGTTGAGTGCTTAATGCTAAATACACTTAAATGTATGCAAATAATTTGAATATTCTTGAAATATTATTGTAAATTATTTCATTTAATAAAGTTATTGAGTGATATGTGAATGATTAGACTTAGATTATGTTTCAATCTTTGAGATACTAGCTAATTTTTGAAAATTGTAGGCCCCTCATGTTTATCAGCAATATCACAATGAACCTTGAGTCAACCTAGTGTGTCAAGACTTGACATTCTTGAGCCTTGGGATTGAGCTGGGATTGCCTTATATTTAGGTTTTCCCAATGGATTTTCAAGAAAGGTAGGTTTTTGTAGTACTCTATGATAATTTATCTACCTGTTGGTGTGTGTGTGTGTGTGTGTAACATATGCATCAATAGAAGTGGCACTAGAAGGAGAGCATCTTACTATCCTCAAGTTAGTATTGTTGTCCCAGTCACATTGTCAAGGTCCACTTGTGTGTTGAGATTCTAAGCAAGCTTATAATGGAGAGTGAAAAAGAGATGGAAAGGCTCCAAAAAATTCCTAGCTAGAGGCATTCACCCCTAAGTTTGTTTATTTTTAGTTGGGTTATAGAGTGTAGAATTCGCTATACAACCTACAATAGTGAAGTTGATTGTAGGATTTCCTTGACTAGGTAAATTTTGGCTATTCATAAGGTAATTACATTAATGGAGGCATCCTTAAGAGTGAAAAGGAGGGAGTTTTTATTGGATAGGTGTTTAAATTCTAAGAGAATGCATAACCCTAGTGGAGAGAATTTTTAGTAGTTTAACTATTAGATCAAACGAATTTGCTAATAGTGACTATTACATGGAAATTCTATAAGTTTTGTAGGAAAAGAAGCAAGGTTATGAAAATTTGAGAATATCATCATGTTTCAAGCTTGAATTTGAAATAAGCAAGTTACCATTCTTCACACATGTGGATGATAGTGAGAAGAAAGAATGGGTGAAACAAGAGGGACATGCATGCTTTTCACCCCTAATTTTGAATCCACGACTTAAAAGGGAGGAAACCTTTGATTTTACACAAATAATAGAGTATCAAGCTTTTACTTTCCCTCTTCTAATAATTTTGAAAATTGTATTGAATTCTGGTCTAATGAAATAATTAGTGGTGTTAAGATTGAAGACAAGACATTTTGTAGGAAAATTCTTGAAGGGAAATGTGATCGAGGAGTAAATGCAACCGTTCATGGAATAGTGAAAAATGAAATGAAAAACCATGAATGGAGGTTGGAGGAAGGTATAGATTTGAGAAAATGGAAAAGGTGTGTGTAATACACCATTAAGAGGTTGTTTCCATACATTTTAGAAAGATTATGGGTAAGTACACCTTCGGTTTTTCATTTATTAAATACATAAAATTTAAAATAATTCACAGTTACAGTAGGTTATCCAAAATGTATTTGAGTAAATTTAAAGATAAACCTACTAAGATTTAGACTAAGAGCATTATGATGTTAGTGATAGAAATTAGGGTAAATTGCTTAATTAGGGTATGCTATTTGATTAGGGAAAATTTATGTTAGTTAGATTAGTTTGCTTTAGTAGCTTTTTCCCTTTTTTGGTTTTGGTCCTAGAATTAGGAAATTCCTCTTAATCTAAAACACATGATAATTAAATTCTAAAAAAATTCTACTAAAAACTAAAAACATAAAACAATTTGAATTAGATACACACATGAATAGAGAAAAGAAAAAAATTCATTATATTTTATAGTAATAATCTCTTCTATACATGAAAATAAAAAAATATCATTGTAAATTGGTATCAAAAGGGGCAAAAAAGGGAAAAGGGGTTGGATGTTCAAAGCACTATGTTAGAGAATTTAGCATACTGATTCGTCAATTTGTTGTGCTTTATCCCAAAGAAACATATACCCCATGTAGGAATTTTATGTGAGATCATCAAGTTCGAGAGTGTGTAGTGTAGTGAGGAAAGGTAGGAGAGGAACTATTTACATATGGTGCAAGAACCAGGGAATGTCTTTATCTGCTAGAATTCCTATGGTGAGTTGAGTAATGGATAGAATAATGTCTAGATTTCCCAAATAGTTCAACCATGCTATCATTACCATACTAGAATGAGCTTTAGTTACAGAAAGACCAAGGTCTAGGAGAGAAGCCACGAACCGTAAAGACAGGTCCGAATTCACTTTGTAATAAGACCTGACATTCATGAAAGTTTCACCTAGGACCATACACAAAAAATATTTGGTGGAAGAAGTCCTAAGGAAAAATACTTTTTTGAGTTGCTAGCTCATAACTCAGCCCAAAAAACTAGTCTGGTGATGAACACTGGTAAGGAAAACTGGAGTATCCATTGCTTAAAAACAAGAGAAAATGCAAAAGAGAAATTAAAACTTGAAAATAGAAGTGTAGAGTTTGAAGGAAAGTGTTGTATTTGTAGAAATCCATAAGAAATATGTGATACATAGTTTCCTAGAGATAAAATCTTGGGAATGCAAGTTGAGGTGGTGGAAGTAAAATTTTCTCCAAAAGTGAAAGTTAAATCAAATAAATTCTCATGAAATTGGTACTCAGTGCTCGGAGGATGGCCAGTATGAAGATCATGAATCAAGATAATTTTAGATTATAGAATTAAATGGTGGTCATTTCAATTCATCTGATTCGAGCCATATTAATTATGAGTTGTCTAGGTGTGTTGTTTGGAAGGAGAGATGAATTAGTGAGGTGGCACATGTCAGAATGTTGAAGAGTTTGAGAAAGGTGATACATGCATGATTAGGCATGCAAATTAAATGAAGAGAATGATGGCTAGGCTTAGGTATAATTATAACAAGCCTTGTGATTAATGTAAGTGTAGAGCTGCCAAATTTGAAGTTGTCGACCAAGTTTCATTTAGCGAGTTGCCATGGATAAAGTAAAATGGATGGGTGGCAACTAATGTTTCTAAATTTAGAAGTAATCAAGTGATTTGATAAATTGCATCTAAATTTTAATGTATGCATATTTTTTTTAGTAGATAGAAAATTGCAATTAGTTGAAGTTTGGCATAAGGATGGTAAAATTTTGCTAGAAAGTTTCACATATAGGAAATTCATTAAGAGAATATTTTGGTAATTGGTGAAAATGATGAAGGATATTTATATTAAGTGAAAAATAAAAAAGTAACCTTCACTACCACTATAATTCCCAACCTAATAGTGGGATTCATTTCCTACAAGTTGAGCCAAAAGAGCTTTCAATGAAATATCAAAAAAAATGAAAATGAATATCAAAGAAATATATCAAAAGAGGAAATTCAACTCTTTAGGCTATCCAAATATCTCTATGAGGGCTATAGATGCCTAGATAGTAGTAGAGCTATGTTTGGGGGGAATTACAGAGATAACCTTATCAAGGCTATGGATGCTTGACTAGCAGCAAGGCTCTATCCAAGGTCGGATATGAATGATTGCTAAATTACGTAGCTTAATGTAGATGGACTAATCCTTTTCACCAAGTTTCAGAGATGGGAATAAATCAATGAACACACTAATACTTTCTGATGGAGTTTTATGGTTTTTATGCTAGGATTCAAGTGAAGGAAAAGAGCTATTGTAGGAAAATATGTATAAGTTATAATTTATGGCAAGTGATTGATTCTCGAATTTTATTTTAAATTTAGTTTTGTTGATTGCAAGTTGTTGTTTGGTCTCACAACACACCTCAAGACTACAAGGCTTGGGAACCCAAGCTGAAAATTAATGCTCAAGGTTTCGGTTGAATGATGATCATTGAGAAATAATACAAAAGTAAAAATATTTTCAGTAATTCATGGTTCAAATGTACCGGGTGTTGAATATACTAGGTTCTGACAAACTAGGTAATTGGAGTTCATAAGAAAAGTGTAACAAGTTGTAGCTGGGAGTAAAATTCAGAAGCCAAGAAAAGATTTCTTCTAGTAAAATGAAGAATATGTTGGGATTCAAGTAGTCGGGTACCTAGGTAAATGGTGCATCGCTATCAAAGCATTTAAGGTTTATTATTTGGATTTGCTTAAATAACGAAAAATGTCTAGTAGCCTACTTAAAGTGATAATTACATGAGAATGTATCAAAGCATGTTATTTATGAATTTTTTTAAAAGGGATTAATAATGAGTGTTTCATGATAATGAGATTTTTATTAATGTTTTAAAAAGGAATTGATATATGGAATTTTATGTGTAGGAGAAATAAGTTGTTGGACAACATTTTGGTATGGACGATCTAGAAAATTAAGATTGCAAGAAGATTCAACAATGTTACCAAGTTTGATGGTGCACACTAAAAGCTCATGCAAGGACAAATATTATGGAGAAGAAACACCAGTAATCAGGGAACTAGGGACCCAGGTATTACACATGCAACGAAGGAGGTGCCTAGTTTTGAGGTGATATACTTTCAATTTTTTTCTTGAAGCCCAAACCTAAATGTAGGAACATAAGTGTCAATGGATTGGAATATCTAGCTCCACTTGATCACTCTAAATATTTAGTAGAGGAAGTTCCTACATTTTTTTGACAAACCTACTCAATCCAGTTTGATATCCTAATCAAATTTCAAAGACATAAGTCTAAAAGTTTAAAGTGCTAAAGAAGGTCAAATTTTGTTGACTTATTCAGAAGTTTCTCTTGCCAACTTTCATGTGCCACATTCTTTGCTATGATTCTTCCCTTGGATTCTCTCACATGTTTTTTTTGAATTTCCTGAGTGTCTTATTCTTAAAAAAGGCTAGGAGTTATATTATTTTAGCTAAGTTCAAAATTTGTGGATTTCAAAGAATTAAAACTTTTCCAAGTTTTATTTTTTTCTATTTTTTGTTGCATTCTAGATTAAAAAATTGTATGATTCATTTGAAGTTAACTAATATTGAAGCCAATTCAAATCTATTTCTTGATATTAAATCATATGTAGCTAATTGTTTGTTCCTATCATAAAAGACTGTGAGCTATATCGTCTAAAGGTGCATATTGACACTATTCGATGGAAAATGATCCTCTCTTCTTTAAAATCTTGCATCATTCTATGTCTAGTTGTGAAGAAATCTAGTGAAGTATAGAATGGTTTTATTTGATTTAGTTATTTCTTGAGGCATGTGTGGATAATACCAAGGAGAAATTTTACATTTCTATATTTTTTATGCCTTATTTTAGAGTAGCTGCTTTATTTTTTTTCAGTAAATGTTCCAAAATTGATGAATACATGGAGTTTTACTACAAATCTTTAGATTCCATGAATTTTTTGAGTAATTAATGGTAAATTAACTTGAATTCATACAAGTAATTTGAATATTCATGAAATATTATTAAAAATTCTTTGATTTCATAAAGTTATTTGATTGACATGTGAATGATCAAAAAAATTATGTTTCAATTTTTCAAATACCAGGTAATTTTTGACAACTACAAGCCCCTCATGTTTAACAAAAATGTCACAACAAACTCTGAGTGAACCTAGTTCATCAAGACCTAACATTCCTAAGTCTTGGGAACGAGTTGAGATTGTCTTAGATGTAGGTTTTCCCAGTGGATCTTTCAAGAAAGGTAGTTTACCATGGTACTCTATGAGAATTTATCTACCTATTGGTTGTGTAACAACTACATCAACACGATAGAATCTACATTGTTGGTATCTTTCCTCTTTCTACCATGGAGCTAGGTAGAGGAATGAGAGACACCACTAGATTGTGAGGTGCTACAATACACAAGATTTTTCCATTCCTATGATTTGGTTTCTATTTACAACTAAAGGAATAAGTATACAAACAATAGGAACCATAAGATGATAAAAACCTTACATAGATGATATGTGTAGCATGAGTGCCTTTCCTCTTTCTTTTGTATAGATAGGTGGAGGAACATAAGACACCATTAAATATTGTGATACCTTATGGGGAATATCAATCCATCCTAATTATGAGTGCTTTTCTTTAGCCACCATAGGGGTAGGCATAGGGGCATAAGAAGACTTTGATAATTCAGTGATTGATGACGATGTAACTTTAGGGGAAGAAAAAGAAGGTGCAAAAGAAGAGGATTCCAAATCACCCACCTTGAAATTCTAATATTCTTTGAATAAAAGTTCATCATGAGGTTGTACGAGTCCTAAATATGAAGAAAAAAATGGTTTAAAGAAAATCCTCCACAAAATATGAGTGGCTTGTACCCATATGCTAGATATTGTTCACATTTTTTATCCCACATCAAACAGTCTCCAATATAGAAAGACACACTAACATAATGTCAATGAACTTAGTTTGAAGGTAGATTGTAAGAAACCAGGTACTTGGGTACCATCCAACTGATGAATTTTGTTAGCGAGCAATTTGGAAAGAACACATAGGAGCCTTTTCTTGGTAATATACATTACCTATTGGATGCATCGCTAGAAATTTCAAAATTATCCTTCCAAGGAAAAATAACTAGGAAAATATTTTATATTTTACACATTTACATTAAATCACATGAAAAATATATTTGAAAATGACCCTTGCATAAAAATCAATTGTTAATCAGTAAACTTGTAGGGAAGATGAAATTTTATCATAGAATTTGAGGGTGGCCCTTCTAAGTAACCTTATCCCATCCTATTCCAATCAACGAGTGAATCCAATTAATTAAAGTATTCAAAATTATCATTTGTCAATCCAATGTCCAAACATTGATGTGTCTATCTTACCCTCACAACAAGTGAAGGGAAGCTTTGAATGAAATGGATTATATTTCAGTGCATCAACATGTGCAATCATTGACATGACATTTTTTTTTTTTTTTCATAGAATGTCATGATTGTAGGATATGCATAGAGATTTTTTTTATCAAAATATTGAAAATAACATTTATTTTGAAGAGAATAAAATCATTATCAAGAAAAGGTTCTATGTATTCTTTTCAAATCATTCAATAAAAGAATGTCATCAATTGAATGGTACCCACGTACCTGGTTTCTTACCATCTACCTTCAAAATAAGTTTATTTTAGGATATGTATATTACAAAGTAGAGGTTCCTATATGTTCTTTCCATAATATTCTCCTTCTAAGCAAAAAATATTAGAAAATATTTTATGTATTGGACACATACTTAAAATCCACTAAAAAGTATATTTAAAAAAATCCCTTGCATGGAAATGAGTTGTTAATCACTGCACTTGTAGGAAAGATAGTTGTTTATCATAAAATTTAAGGGTGAAACTTCTAAGTAATTGTGTCATAGTCGATGAGTGAATCAAATGAATCAATGTGTCTACTACTGGACTCACTTTACCCTCGTGAAAAAGTGAAGAGAAACCTTGAATGAAATGGACTAGAGAATCAACATGGGAAAATTTTAGGAAAATGGAATTTGAGAGGAAGGTACATATGAAGGATACTAGAATTTACTCAGATATTGTAGTTGCAACTCGATTGGCAAACATAAATGTAAAATGTAGAATTTTAAATAGGGGAACCATATATCTATTATTTAGAATAATGTTCATAGAAAATTTAAAGTTCCATTATCTGATTGTTTCTTGCATCATCCATTAAAGTATGTGTTGACAAGGATGTTAGTCACACACCAATAGTGCAGATAAATCCTCACAGACACACCACAGGAACCTGTCTTTACTTGAAATATTGCACCAAGACAACCTAAATCTTAGGCTAACTCAACTTAATCTCAAGGATCTTTTATGTCAAGTCTTGACTATACTAGTTTCACATTAGGTTTCATTGTGATAATTTTGTTAATCATGAGGGGTAAATGGTCCTTCCAATCCTCAAAGGAATCAATAAGATAAACATGTTGGAGTAGAAGACCACTGAGAAGGGGGTGAATTAGTGGTCCAATTATAAATCAAATTTCAATACTTAACTCACTTGTCTTATGCAAAGAAACCTGGTGGAACCTTAAAAAATTTCATGTTTCCATTTATTTCATGATCATATCACTATTCATTCATATCCTTTACCATTAGGGTCTAGGGTTTTAAGAATCTTATGTATTTCGCCACCTTTGGTTATCCTTCAACTTATATTCTCGTGTTGACCGGCTAAACCAGTTTCCGAGTCACTCAAGTATCTTCCTATGGTCTTTCTTAGCATTTTTCAACCAACCCCAACACCTTGGTTACTATTGATCCTAGCAAGTCTCTGTCTTATGAATAACTTTTGTGCACATTCCTTTTAGTGTTACTTAATTTTGTTGATCGTAGCCCTATTGTTGGCTGCTAATCCATCACATGTTACTTCATGAAATGTTTCCTTCATCATGGGATGAGAAATATAATGACTATCCTTTGGCACTCAGTTCATCGTCCATCTGATGTTTCATTATTTTTAAGGTAAAGTGACATGTGATAAGTGATGTAGTTAAGGTCTTAACCATCGCTGACCTTTACACTATCGCCAGTTACATCATGCCTTTCAAAAGAGAACACATGACCACCGATGGAGTGGAGTATTTTCCCATCGCATGGCTTCGGTCTATCATGGGTTACTATTATTTGATAAAGAGGGAAGGAAAGATGAGAAATGGTATTCAAACCTCTGGCTAATATGTTATCTTTGATAGTATCAATGGTGGATATCTCATCATTTGCTTCTAATCCATCGCTTGAGAGATCTCAATACAAAACTAGGAGATGTGATGAGCGATGCTCATGGAATGTGGAGGGATACATGCAGCAATTTTTTAGCTCATCAAAGTACATATCAAATCACAGGTAGGGACTCATGGAGAGTAGGAAATAACATGAGTTGTTGGATGGAGTTTTCATATGAGTGCATCAATGGTTCAAATTCCAATGGGAATGACCAATTGAGGAAGTATTTGTTCAATCGCGCAAACTTTCCTGCACCATTAGCGATGCATACTTGGGAAAATTCATAGAAAATGGCTTACAATTTGTATTTTTCCCTCATTCAAAAATTTGAGGAGCTGGAGAAGATCTTGGAGTGACCAAGGCCAAAGTTAAAGAAAGTTGCAGAGGAGTTGTTCCCAGGTAAGTTTCCATAAAAAAATCCCACTGGTTTCTTTTGTTACTTTGAAGGAATTGGTGTACTGAACCAAAATGTCTAAATTTCTTTTAAGGATTAATTAGGGTTTCAAGATTCTTTTGATTAATTATAGTTTCATAATTGGGTAGAATCATACGTGAAATTAATTTTTAGCTGCTAAGAATAAGGTAACAATCCTATACCTAGTTGAATTCCAAACTAAGTAAAAACCCTGAAGAAGCTAACATGAGTCAACTTGGTGAATCATCATCTTCAAATCCTATACCCAAGAAGAAAAAGAAGAAGGTCTCCTATGACCCGCCCCAAACATCTCAATCAACAGAGAAGAAAAAGGGGCAGTTGAAGGACTACACCCACTTCATGGATAAATTTCAACCACCAGACACCAAGGCAAGTGGTAGGAAGGCTACAGGGGAAGGAATACTAACCACCAATTTCAAGGATCTTACAGCTAGGATTGGTGACATTGTTGTACCAAATTCTAGATGGGAGTTATTTATGTATGCCTTTACAAGAAGAGATGCTTGACACCCTGATAAAAATGTCTATGGTTATGATTTAAGAAAATTGGTTGTCCCTAATGTCTTTGTGGAGGTGGACTTAATGTTGCACCTTGCAGATAGGTATGATGATGTGAATAGAATAATCATAGACACTGAGGGTAGGAGCATTTTGGAGATAAAGGTAAGCAAAGTTGTGGAAGTTTTCATAATGAAACTTGATGCCAGTGAAAAGTTAATTTTGAAAAATTGTAGAAGGAATATGTTGAACACAAGGTAGGGCTCCTAAGGAGTGAAATTCCATGAAATAGATGGGAGAGGGATTTTTTGTTTGCACTCAAAGAGGTTGAACCATTGGATTGTGAAAAGTTCGTAGAGTACTTCAGATATACATATTACATGTTATGTCAGGTGCTTGTAGTCAAATGTGATGGAAGGATAACATCACCTCTATTGTTAATAATCTTGGATATTCAACATAGAAACAAGCACACATGATTTGACTATGCTAGTAGAGTTGTAGAACAATTACATTATGATTTGGTGAAGTTGAAAGAAAGGAGAACACCATTAATGTTTAGGCATTACTCACTACTGATGTATATGATTTTATATCAGGGAATGGAATTATTTGGAAAGGCCATAAGACTAAGACAAGTGGATGAAATGAATAATATATTGCATGTCCAAATCTGGACATACATTTGGGACTTACATTTCCCTAAATCAAATTATGTTGGATTTTGTAACATCATAAAACACACCATTTTGGTACAAATGGGTGTTGCACATGTTGAGAGGATTTCCAAAATGATTCAAGAATTTTTAAGGCCAAAAGAATATGGTGATGACCCAGATTATGAGTGCAATTGGGGAGATTGATATCTATATGAGGATTGCATGGTCATTAGATGTTATGGTACTCTTGTGGCACCACATATACTACCTAGGTTTATTTTTGATAGGCTAGATTTCACTAAGATAATGTGGCAAATGGATTGTTTTGATGTAGAGAAATTTAGGTTGTTCAGGAAGGCTTCCATGATTGCTTCAAATTTCTCCTTTGATTATTTTGTTGTATTGGAAAAGGAAGCTAATGAGGTATTTGGTATAATGATTAGTAATATGAGAATGAGAGTAGCTTCTACTAGAAATTTTGATCCAAAAGGACACATCAATAGAGAAAAGATAAAGAGGGGAATCTTTGGATATAGACCTCATGGATTTTTCTTCAAGGAAGATGTGATAAGGAATCTACCAACACTTGCTGCTATCAAGGATAGAGAAAAGATATGGTTGAGAGTTGTTGAAGTTGAGTATAGGACTTCTACTCAAAATTATTATTATGAAAGCCCCTACAAGCACATCACTAAAAAATATAAAAGGATGGAATTGGTCCTAAATGATTTTGGTGATGGTACCTTTCTTGAGAAGGTGCAACAAGCAGAGGAATTAGCTCAATGGGATCGAGAGGAGAATTTGTTAAAAATTGGTGGTCAACCTAAGGAACTTATAGCATTGGAAGTACAACATCCAATGGAAGTAGAAGATGTTGGTGTTATGGAATTATGATGCAGAGCACAGGGGAAGTGAACAACACCTTTCAACAATCTTAATTGACTAACTCAAAACATCTTGGACTCACCTTCCTTTGACACACTTATTCAACTATATTTCCATCAAACATCTAAAAAGATCAACTTCTTTCACTATATACCATTTACTTTTGCTACAAGCATTAACTTTTGTATTCATAGGAATAACCAACTGAAACCAAAGCATATCTCACCTTCATTTTGAGTCAAAATAACAAACAATTACTTTCACAATGTCCTCCATTTTATTTACTATCAATTATTTATGACTATCGTAGAGTACATATGTGGTATCTACAAGCCACCAAGCACCGAATTTTGATCACAAGACACATATAATTCATTCAACATGTGGAACAACTTCTAAATACCTAACTCGATATGTACAAACTCTTTCCAAACCCAAGAACTCAGTTAGGATGTGATTCCTTCATTACTCTACTCTTTCCCTAGTAGGTCTACCATAGGTCTATTAGAGATTTTTTTCAAACACAAACCCTTATCACTAACTATAAACAACTTTTAATTCACCTTTTGATGTTCCTTTGAACATATCAAAAGTACAACATAATTTGTTTTGGAGAAAATTGCTCAATCTAGGATTGATCGCTACCAACATAGGCCTAATTAGGTCCCAAGTCCAAGAGGGATCATTGTATATATATATTCCAATCATGTTTTCCTTTGTTAAATGGTTCAAAAAGGTTTATTTTGACTTACTCAGGCTTAAATAACCATTATATACCCACTTCTTTGAGGATTTTGTAAAACCCTGGGTTGTTTTCCCATAAATACCCTATTTCCAATTGTAAACTCAAGAAAAACTAGTCAAACATTAATCCTCCATGCCTCAAATCTTATAGCCTTAATTCAAAACCACTTGAATATGAAAGCATATACATAAAAAAACATTATCACCAAAAACTAGATGATTTGGCTAGTAGAATAAAGAGGAACATAATTAATTTGATTCATTGTTAACCCTAGTAAGGGTTTCAAACTATTAAGAGAGAAATGGCGATATCTAACTCAAATGATCACCAAAATGCATGAAACCAAGTCCAAATGGAAGGTGATTGACATTACCAACACTTACAAACAATTTTGCATCAGTTCTAGCCTGTACAATTCCATACAAGGCTTGAAAACACCAAATTTTTATAGATAATTCCTAAAAACAATATTTTTATTCATTCCAAATCAATCCTACAACCACCCTCGAAGTTCCAAATGATACAAAATCCTTTTTAAAGGAAATGAAACTGACTCTTAGCCTTGTAACTACCTCTAACCAACCCTAATGACTTCATCTCTTAATATTGCCTTTTTTATTAAGTTGACAACTTTTACATTTGTTCAAGTTTGACAAAACCTTGAATGTTGACCCCTCAAATATATGAAAAATGACTCAAATAACATTATTACAAATTAGAAACAAAAATATTGAATCAAATTCCAAAAATTTCTTCATGGATGCCTAATTATGCCAAGGTGATCTTGCATCAAATTACCCTCTACAAATACTGATGAAGGATAGGGTGTTGAGGAAAATGTGCACCATCCATCCATTGAATTAGGCCCTATTGAGAAAAGAGAGGAGATTTAATTTTCACACCATAATGTTGGGAATGCAATGGAACCATTGTTCAAAATGATAGGCTAGTACCATGGGAGTACAATGAAATCCAAGATAATGATGCAAGGGTACTAGTTTGTGCTAAGTTTTTAGAAGATGACTCTTTTGTGACAACAAGAGAATTCAAGAAATAAATTGTTGAACTAAAAGTTGGGGAAATAAATGAGAGGATACAAAAAGCTTAGGAAGGAGTGGATCCTTCCAAGCAGGAAGAGGTTAGAAAGAAGACTGAAGAAGAGATCATTCAAAAAATTGAGGAAATGAATCTTGTGGAAGCTAGAAGATTGATGAAGGACAGTGGAATGATGGTGATGACAGGATGGAGCTTATCGTCAATAATTGCTCTAGATGCAATCAAGAACGACCCAAATGTTGTGGCGTCAAAGGAAACTTTTGATGAGAGAAATTTTGGTTCAAGGTTTAGTCCTAGTCTACATGCATTGGGAATTTGGTCATTGACACCAGATTAAGGAAGGTGTAGACTCAGTAGAGCAATGGCTAACCTCTCAAGAGATTTGATAATAGGTAGGGCTTCAAAGATGAAAACTCCATAGGATTCAAGGTTGAAAATGCATACAACCATGCTAAGTGTAGACACTATAAATATTTCTTAGGCCAGGTATATGAAATTGTTGGAAAAGCACAAAAAACTAGTTGAGGAATATAATAAGTTGAAGGCTACTACAATTAGTATGGGTCAAAAGACCTTTCCCACTTCCCCACCTAGTACATCATCGTAGGAAAAGGAAACTTTCAAATCAAGAATTACTACCTTGAAGGTTGAACTCCAAACAACCAAGTCTAAGAGGAATATGCTCTAGGAGAATATGAACAAGGTTACAAAGAATATGGTTGATGAAATTCTAGGCCATAGATTGACTAGGGAAGCCCTTAAAGTAGATGCCACATGGTTAACCTATAAAGGAATACATGAGGAATTTGAGAGGTTCCAACATGTTCAAGAGGTTTTCTATAGCACCTGGAATAGGTGGAGCAGTAGATTGAACAATTTACGGGAGATACAAGCAAATACAAAGGACAACCCTAAAGCGCCAAAAAATATTCAAGACATCATAAGGGGAATTGAAATGATTGGTGAGGTCACATACTCCCATGAATGAATTGGTAGGAAGATATATGGTTAAATCAAGGCCTTCATGGATATGGAAGAATGTGGTATTCCCATGATCCTTAATGAAGATGGAACATTCAAAGAGTATGAACCATGGATGGATTTCTTCAGGCATCAAATTGCTACAAGTCCACAGATAACATACATTGATAAAAATTTGGATTTAATTGTGTTGAATGGTATAATTCATAAATTTATCACAATTCAAGTTGACATGGAAAACTTTGTGAAAGAGGTCAGATTGGTAACTGATGCAAGATATCATGCATATAATACAAAGGTACAAAAGTTATTGGATATTAGTTGGCCTACAAAAGATGAGTATAAGAATTGGCTAGAAAAGTATGTTGAATAAGACACAAATATTGTGAGATAGATATAGAACATGGTCCAGTATAATACAATTTTTACCTTCAAAACAACTATATTGGGAAAATCTATATCTTATCAAATTTGAAAGTGCAAGTGGTAATCCAGCCAATCCTCTCTTTCTTCTTTATATTTCTTTCTACTTTTATGCCTTATTCTTTTTGTTGAATGGGTGATGATGTGAAATTCTTGAGCAAAGAGGATACGAGTTCCAGAAGCTTCTACAAATATTTGTCCTTTTTTATTTTCCCCCTTTTTTCTTCAAAGTGTAAATATAACCGCCTAGGGGTTAAATGAGGTGAAATATCTTTGAAATGCAAATTAAAATGAAATTTAATTAGCCAATAGCTTGATGCTTGTTTTCTCCCTTGTTCTAATAAGAGGCAATTCAAGGCTATTGTGCAGGGGTGTCTGAAATGTTGTTTGATCTCAGGTAGGCATAGTGAAGTTTTCATAAAGAGTACAAGCATATAATGGATATAGAATTACTTGTTGAGTCTTAGGATATGAGTCTGCATTCATAGTTAGCTTAAACATTTTACAACAATTATAGCATTTGAAATTCGATAATGGAAAGTTTCATGCAAATTGTCTCCTATATATATGCTCATAAATCAACAATGAAATAATCAAGGATTATCCTACTGGTCTCCAATTCATGTGGTTGGATGTGTGTTTGCATTTTTGCTTCAATTCAAGTAGTTGATTAAAATTCTTTAGTGCTATCATGGGTTTATCAGTTAATTCATATGATCCTTAAGTATGTTTTTTCTAGAAATATTGAGTTATGAATTTGTAATGCAAATCCATAATAGTCTATAAATATCAAATGCTCTAGTTATTGCATTACAGTGTGTTGTGAATTTGACCTCGTCACCCTATGATAATGCAATGATTCTATACATCGAATGAATTCAAATATATCTGGTCGATTGGATCAGGTCAAAGAACCATTCATTTAGTTAATTTTACCTTCATAATGGCGATGGCTATTATGGTTTTTGTCTAAATTGTCCATTCTCTGATCCAAGTTATAATTGCATAAAGTATTTTCCAATTCCTTGCAAATTTTCACTTGTAGAGTCATTGATATGAGAATGTATCTACTTAATATGCAATGTACATGGAGATATTTTAAAGGAATATTGTGAGTGCATTGTAGAATCACCCTCTTGGGTCTTGTAGAACCTAAAGTGCAACAGGAAAGCTAGATTTATTTCTCTCATTTGTTGGCCAACCCTCTTTAAGGTTGTTGATTATTGGAATTGGAAAATCCATAGGTTGCCTTGAAGATCTGGTTGTCATTTAAAAGATCCAACACAATCCATTGAAAATACTTCAAATATTATAGATATTGATTGTTGACAGAGTAACAATAACATGCAAATCAAAACATAATACTTGAATCAACATGCTCTATTCACTTCATATTTCACCAATCATCAGACAAGAACTTTTTATAAAAGGTTATAGCCATGCTCATTTCATTCTAATACTTTGCATTGAATTCAAAAAGAACCTTTCTAAACTCCAAAAAAACTCCTTCCCTTCACATAACATTGACACTAACTCATACTCCATGCAAAACCTAAGAAATAGACTCTTACAAATTGGCACCAATAGTGTTAATCCATCCACCTATTACTTGAAGGAAAAAAATAAAATTACAGTAAGTCTCCTATCAAAAAAGCATTCTTAGGAAATGACTGTTGAGAGATTTAAATCTCAACCCTTGATCTTTATTTTCCACTAGATCTAACTTTCAAAGATAGCCTTTGATCTTTGTTCAAATGCATAAAACAAGGCTCTTAACTTGTCTGATCAGTTATATTAAATAGAAGGGTCAGTTAAGCAATGTTCAATACACCTTTAAGTTTTCACTTAAATAAATCTGAACCTTCAATACATGGTCACCTTCCTATATAGGATTGAATTTGCACCCCTTCCACAAATTCCCCTTTCACACACCCTCATCTTAGAAATCCAAATCCAAAGGAAAAATTCCATACCACTTGACTACCTTCCTTCAATTTGGCATATGTCCCTTGTGTTGGTGAGAGAATATTTGTGGGGGATGCACACGTAGTCCACAAACATCTATGTAGCACATTGTCATCCCTAATGGATTCCCACATCTAAAATTGGCAAAGGCATTACACTCTTGAATGGGGTCAAATTATAATGTCCCTCTTCGACCAACCGACCCCAAAAATGATAGATTCTTCTCATCCCACCTTCAAAATCATCCATTCTCATCCCATTTCATTCTCTAAGCAGAAAATTTTCTTTCTCCTAGCATTTTTCACTCCACTTCACTTTGAAGTAGCATTCCAACACTCCATCACAACAACATTTGAAGCTTCATCAACTCCATATTGCAAGTGTGAAGCAAGCCATAGAAGTGTGGGCTTTGAGTCTTGTGAAACCTCCCTTCATCATAGTTGTGGCTATGGTGGCCTTTCCAAGTCCATATTCTCCTCCATTGGCTAGTGAGCTTTTGAGTGGAGGTGGTAACATTTTACTCCTCTCCTTTTTGTTTTGATAGAAGTAGCATAATACTATTTGTAGTGTGTTTTTTCTCTCTTCTTTCCTTTATTGCATATTTCTACTTTGTTGCTTTCTAGATATCCATGGAGGTGGAAACACCAAAATGGGGGTCTAACTGAGGCATGCCCCTATACAACCCCAACAATTTTCCCTCTTCGTTGTGTGTAGGTGAACGTACATGTAGAGCTAGATGGAAAATAAGTGCTTTTGTGAGATTTTCTTCATCACCCTAGCTTTCATTTACTTGTTTTATCATCTTCGTCTCTATTTCTCATACTTTATCATTCTATTTTTCTCATAAAAAAAACTAGCTAGGACTTCAGTTAGTTTTTAGGTAGTTTGTATTGTGCTTACTTTTGTCTGACTATACAAATTCCAGTGTGCCTGAGAGACACCCGCACACTACACTATCATCCCAAAATCCCATTACTATCCTCGAACAGAGAGCTATCTGAGACATAGTACCAACTCTAAAAGCTAGCTCACCTAGTCCAAACCTAAGTTGAGGATTTGTACATTGGTAGAAGTATGTTACAGTACTCATCATTCTCAATCCTTACCCCAAGGAATCTTTTAGAGTGAGGTAAGTTAGGTTATCCCTCTCCTCTCAATGCTCTATGACCTAGAGTCTTGACGTGGTTGGTCCCCATCTCTTACATTTTTGGTGAACCCCACGTGAAACAATGTATACCCATTCATCAATGTTGAGACTTTTTCCTTGTACATTGTGATCATTGTACCCCTGAGTGGTGTGAATGTTTATGAACATCACAACCCAGTCCATGACATCTGGGTACGTTTTCAGGAGAAGTGTGCAACACCTTCAAATGAAAAAGACAATGGTCACTTCTAGTTTCTCTATGGACCTTTTTGTTGGTTTTTTCATTGGTCTCTCTACCCAAGAGCAGTTGTCAAGGGCTTAGGTATGATTCTTCGATGAGACCAACCATGTCCCCAATCCTCTTGCATCTCCTACACCATCGTCAATAGACAAGCACGAGGCCATTCACATTCCTTTAGAATATATCTCTACCCTTAGCAAAGGGATGGGTGATTTGGAGAATCACCTAGGAAAGGACCCAAAGTTGGCTAGAGCCACTTAGATTATTAGTGAGATAAAGTATATGGTGGGAAAAGACTGAACAGCCATAGAACTCCTAGCTAGTCTCTCTAGTTTGACTAAAGTGTGTGAACTTCCAAACAATGCTAACATTATACAAGGGGGCACTCTCAAATAACATGAGAGACAATTAGGAATGTCAATACCTCCCACATCTGTGTATATGGCTAACACAGTCCCATTGATCAGCTTCCCCTCTGCCTCTGAGAGGTCTAAAGCTATCAAAGGCAATAGAATACCTATAGAATTCAGTTTCACCCCTCTGGTCACCTCTAGTGCTGGAGGTTTTGGTAGATTGACTGGTAGGGGATTTGGTAGTGGTGATGGCTTCAGCAATGGGGGTAGCATTAGTGGACATGGTTCTGATGGAGGCCATGGTACTAGCTTCACAAGCGCAAGTGGCCCCAATGGAGGCCCTATTGGTGGTAGTCACTTGGAAAGTGATTCTAGAGGTGGCCACATTGGTGGTTCTAGAGGTGGCTTCAGTGGTGGTTTTAGAGGAGGTCCCATTGGAAATTTTTCATCCCAAGACCCTATTCTAAACACTCTTCTTCAAAATATGGATAAGATGCAGAACCAGCTAGCAAGTCTCTCCCAAGCCTCTACCCAGCCTATCTTTCAGCCCTTCTTCCAACATATCCCATTATTGGTAGAAATCTTAAGTACTCCCTTCCCACAAGGAATGAAGATTCCCAAATTTAAAAAATATGATAGTAAAGGGGACCTGGAAACACATGAGTCCATGTTTAATGCCTTATGTACAAACTTCTTCCATCATGATGTATTGATGGAAAATTATTCCCTCAGTCTCTTAAGGAAACAATACTCAAATGGTACTATTCCTTACCTAACATATCTATTTTCTCATTTGATCAACTTGTAAATCAGTTTCCAACATTAGACCTAATATTACCTTTCTAGATCTCGTTTGATGTGAACAAGGGGATAATGAGAAGATTATTGATTTCATAGTGTTGTATCAAGTGCTCTTCTCACAGATCCTGTACCAACTACTCCATTTTAACATGTAGAAGGTATTCATAGGGAACTTGTAGAGACCTTGGAAAGAAAAGTTCACCCTTATGAAATACCCTTCTTTCATGCATTTTTATGTTACACTACGAGAATATCAACAAATGGTAGTCCAGGTCGAGGGATCCTCCTTGCTCTCATGTTCAAAAGGGAAATCCATTGTGTCGATCTTTGGAAAAAGGTAAGGTTGTTGTGAATGTAGTAGCTACTATGAATGATAATAGCCTCAAATGCAACAAAAAGTTCTCAAAGTTAACAAAATCTTAATCTTCCATATTATAGAGTTTGTTGAAGGATAAAATCATAACCTTGGAGAACCCTAAACCTCAAGGAACCTTACCCTAGTTGGTATGATGAAAATTCATTATGTCAGTACCATCGAGTTAATGGAAATGATACCAAATGACGTATGTGCCTACATCATGAGATGTAGGACCACATCGAGGATGGTACTATTTCTCTTGATGGAAGTAAACAAAATGAAAATAAATTGGTGGAAAAAGTGAATAGTGAGTTGCAAATATACACAGACCCATTTCTGTCGCATTCTGCCAGCTTAATTATTAATCCCTCTGATTCTACCACTTGGCCCAAGGCATATGTTAACATGGTTAGGATTACTCCTACCACGCAACCTATCCCTTTGCAACTCTTGGCCTATATTTTACCCACTGAGCCCAATAATACCAACTTGGTGAACACCCAAGATTCAGATATCGAATTTCCCTACCAAACCACTTGGACCTTGGTTCTACTTTTATGGCAAGAGAAAAGGTCCCCATGGGGAATCTCTATGCCTTGGCCTCAACAGTCTCCCACCACTCTTTCTCCCAAAGCAATAAATGGGAAGAGGCCTGTTGCTAAGGCATTAGAGCCAAATCTCCCTATTATTTCTCAATATTCTCCTCTTGCTCCCATTTAGGAGCCTATCCCTCCATCAGAGATGGTTGTAGTGGACACCCCTATGGTTGAGTAGGAGACTTCCATCCCTTTACAACTCTTGGCCTTTAGCTCGAAGAGTCACAAAAAACTATCTTACGGATGAGCGCAAGCACTAGTGAAAGACTCTCGCAATTGATTAAGCTACTTTGCAGAGAAAGGAAGAGGAGTTGACCACCCTTGCCTCAGGGCCTCCTATTGTGTACTCATGTCTCCTCCCCTCTGCTTCCATTCAATCTAGTTTGGTCTCGCTTTTGACTCCTATTGTGAGTGCACCTAAACCCAAAAAGGTGCAGGTATTTATTGCTCCCTTAGTTGAGCCGCCCTTGTTGATGTCCTTTCTAGACATCCCACCATTCCCTAAACCCATGGATATGCCAAATACTTTGGTGGTATCTACTACAGTTTTCTCCTCCTCTTCCTCTACATCTCTCACCTCATCTTTGGGGAGTTCTCATCCCCCAATGAAGCAAAAGGTGGAGGATGGCCCTTCCAGTAATGGAGGGCATAAGAGGATCCCACTTTCTCTAAAGGATGGTCCTGCACTAGCTTTTTTTGTCCTAGTAATAGAACAAATCATAGCTTCTCCTGAGTTTGGTACTGCTTCCGATTCACTCAATGATCCAAGCAGTGAATCTCGGACACCAGCCTCTCCATTTGTTGAGGTAAGACATGGCACTCTTGCAAAGTGTATGTTTAACTCTCTAGATGAACTTCTGGCCTTGTTAGTGATCTTCGGAAAATTTCTAAACATAGCTCCACAAGAGCCCAGTGGATAAGACCTTGTGGGCCTTCTTCCTTAGCCCTTGTTGCGAGAGGTTTAGAAGCTCCTCCCCTTAATATTCTACCACTGTAGGCTCATCCTCCTTCCCCTTATAATGATCTATATTGGGAAGTGGATGACCTCTTAGTTGATTAGTGTTAGGGGGAGGCCTCTTCTTTATCATTAGATTAGATGTGTGTGTGTGCTATGATGTGTTCCCCCATGACTGTGTTATGTGTTCCAAGATGACCCTTGTCAACCTTGTCGGTGCTTGGATACAAGAGTGATTTTTTGTTGTGAACCTTCTATTTGTATCATCATTCTTCCATGTTTGTGTTTGATTTTTGACAAATTGGGGATGATGCAAAGCGTTGGGGGGAATTTAGGTTTCCCTTCCATGTTGACCCAATTTTTTATTTTTTATTTTTCTTCTTGTCCATTCTTCACATGGTCTGATATAGTAGGGGGTTGATGACAATTCATTGATATACTATTACTATACCTATATATATATTCATGAGCAACTTTGACCCCGAAATATTAGATCACCCCTATTCCCTTTGTTTGTGGTGTCTTTGTCTCTTCTTTGCTTGGGTTTTCCCTTGTATGTGTGACAATTCCATTTCTATGACACTTCGATTTTTAGAAAATGCATTCATTGCCAATGAATATTTTCTCAAGAATATTTACAAACCTTTTTCAAAAATCATATCCTCAACTTGGACCCCTAATGGAACATGTTTCCTTCTTCATGGGTTTGTAAAGAAAGAACTTGAGAACTATCCTCTAAGGTGGGAGAAACTCTAACCTTCCCCTCACTAGGGGGAATTTTCTTCCTTTTGAATTCCTTGATGAAGTTAACATCTTTTGAAACAATTCCTAGACAATGAATTGATTTGAGAATAAAACATCTCTATTACACTTTCAAACAATGCATCCCTTGAGTGGACCCCTTTTTCACATTAGATTCCTAAGGGACCCCTTTGAAAGCCTTCCAACTTGTCGATGGTCTATAGACTATCCAATTGCTTGCCTATGTGGCTACTTTGTGTTTTCTAACATGTCTTATTTGTAGATTAACATGTCTCTTTGTAGGTGTGCCTGTGAAGCCAATTTTAGACTTTGCAGAATCCCCTTCTCTAGGCTTCCTCTATGTGAGAGATCTTGGAGGATGCCTCCTTGCGGGTCTATGGGCCTATAAGGAACTTACATCTAGGTTTCCTCCATGTGAGAGATCTTGGGGGATGCCTCCTTGCAGGTCTAGGGCCTAAAAGGAACTTACTTCTTTGGGTCTCCTCCATGTGAGAGATCTTGGGGGTTGCCTTCTTGCAATTCTGCGAGCCTCTAAGGTGCTTACTTCACGAGGCTTCCTCCGTGTGAGCGATATTGGGGGTTTCATCCTTGCAGGTCTATGGGCCTATGAGACTCTTTCATCCTATGATATTTGTTCATTGTTGGTTTGAGGGCCTTTGATGTACTTTGTGAAGCTCCATAGTTTTGTGGGGCTATGGAGTCTTTTTTTTAATACTCCCCAAGGAGAGTACCTTTGGATTCCTTTGATTTCCCTGCACTTTTGAGTTCGTCAGCTCGTGGTCTGCTTGCTTGATGGTTAAGGTATAAATCTCTAACCTTACTAACTCTTGAATCTACTTTACTGAAGCACTCATCAGTACTCATGCTTGGTAAAGTGAGGGAAAAATGTATAGGATTGAATTTTCACCCCTTCCACAAATTCCCCTTTCACACGCCCTCACCTTAGACAATAAAATCCAAAGAAGAAATTCTACATTACCCAACTTCCTTCCTTCCATTTGGAATTTGTCCCTTGTGTCTATGAGAGAATATTTGTTGGGGATGCAAGTGTGGTGTGCAAATTTCTACATTGCACACTGTCGTCCCTAATAGATCCCCATGTCTGAAGTTGGTTGAGGCATTACACTCTTGATTAGGGTCAAATTGTAATGTCCCTCTTTGACCAATCAACCCTAAAAATTGTAGATTCTTCCCATACCACATTCAAAAACATCCATTCTCATCCCATTTCATTCTCTAAGTAGCAGATTCACATTCTCCTAGCATTTTTTCACTTTGCTTCACTCTCAAGCAGCATTCGAACACTCCATCACAAAAACATTTGAAGCCTCATCAAGTCCACATTTCAAGTGTGAAGCAAGCCATAGAAGTGTGGGCTTGGAGTCTTGTGAGACCTCCCTTCATCATAGTTGCGACTATGGTGGCTTTGCCAAGTCCATATTCTCCTCTATTGGCTAGTGAGCTTATGGGTGGAGGTGGTATTGTTTCACTCCTCTCCTTTGTGATTTGATACAAGTAGCATAATATTGTTTGTATTTTTTTGTTCTTTCTTCTTTCCTTTATCGCATATTTCTACTTTGTTGCTTTTTGGCTATCTGTGGAGGTGGAAACACAAAAAATGGGGGTCTGACTGAGGTAGGCCCCTATATAGCCCCAAAAATTTTCCCTCTTGTTTATGTGTAGGTGAATGTACATGTGGAGATAGCTAGAAAACATGCACTATTGTGAGATCATCTTCATCACCCTTGATTTCATTTACTTTTTTTATCATCTTCATCTTTATTTCTCATACTTTATCATTCTATTTTTCCCATCAAAAAAAACTAGCTAGGATATTAGTTAGCTTTTAGGTATTTTTTATTTTTCTTACTATTCTTTTACTGTGTAGATGCCAACATGCCCGAGAGATGCCAATGCATCACACTGTTGTCCTAGAACCATGTTGCTATCCTCAAACAAAGAGTTGTCTGAGACACAATACTAACTCCAAAAACTAGCTCAGCTAGCCCAAACTTAAGTTCAAGATTTGTAGGGTGGTAGAAGTACATTATATTACTCATCATTCTTTATCCTTATCCCAGTGAGGTAAGTTAGGGAAGCCCTTTGCTCTCAAGTCTCCATGACTTGGATTCTTGACATGTTTGGTCCCCCTCTCTTACACTTCCAAATATAACATAAATGAACTTTCTATGTATTTTGCATAAAAATCATATACTTAGGGTCTTAGAAACAAGACTTCTAAGAATGAAAAGAACTCTAAGCAAGATCAATCCCCAAAATAATAGAATATATTTTCAATCTTTGCAAAATAATATATATTATATTTGCAGATGTAGAATACTATATCATTGAATTTTCCAAGAAAGATAAGCTTTGAAAATTTTAGGGTTTTGAACCTTTGATACTTTGATGCTCTTTGATGCTCATGACAAGTTTTTATACTTTGAGTGTTGTGATGCTTGTTAATGCTTTGAACCTTTGAACATTTGATTATGAACTTTGAATGAAACTTCAAGCACCATGAGGTGGCCAATAGTGATTTTTCCTTGTACCAACTCCTAAAGCAACTGAACTTCAACTTATGACATCAATGACAAAATAATTCCAACACAACAAACTCCCCCTTTAGCATTGATGTCAACTTCTTCCAACTTTGCACCTTATTTCGCCCCCTTTGACTACAATGAAAAAGGACCCCATGAAAAATAACAAAAGAAAACTATTACTTGCAAAAAAAGTGAATACTAAGAATACTAATCATACCAAAAATTTGCTATCACCTCACCAAATATACAAAGGAAAAATAATAGTGATCATACCCCTGATCCCATACCTCTACAACTAGGAAAATGAGCACTAAAATCATGACACAACCTACTGTCATAACACAACATCAATGAAATTAGAATCACTACCACAAACCACTGTTATAAAAAAATACCATTATCTCCAAACAGTAAACACTGTCATTACTTAGCATGAGGTAAAATCACTGACCCATAACTTTCACATACTACAATTAACACAATTAAACTATACGACCTATCAAAACAATGACAACATAAAGACCACTAACAAAGATCACTATCACTAAACAACTCTATCAAATATAGTTGTGAACAATTTTCCTCCAAAGCACACTATTAGCAAACACTGTCACCAAGATCAAGGTCTCACTGTCAACAACCACCATCCAAATTAAAGTGACTACATTGACAAATTGATCAAAAAACTTATATTTTTACAATATTCCATATTGTCACTAATCACTTTGCAACTGATCATTATGAAAGGAAAACAACATTGTCACCCTAGAAAAATAAATACACACACTATGAAATTTGATTTGTGAAATAAGAGCACTCTCATCCCTGAGCACTATCGCCATTATATTGAACTATCATAGAGAAAGCAAATTAAAGAGCACTTCACTATCAAGAACATTTGAAAAAATTCACCTGAAGCACCACCAATAATGCAATACCTTGGAGAAAGCATGAAATACCTTGAAAGAGGCATGAAAAACATTAAATAAAGTATGAAATACCAATGTAACAAGTAATAAAATAACTATACAAGCATGAATATCACTATACAATAATAAATATAATTGTACAAGCATGAATATCACTGCACAAGAATGAATATCATTATACAAGCATGAATATCACTATACCAATCATGAACCAACCATACTACACTAAGAACATGCATGAAATATGTTGAAGAAATCATGAATAATTGCACCAAACCACCTTGTATATCAAATGAGAGTGGATTGTTCACAAAATCCATACCATCCTTCCATGTGCATCAAAAAAAATGGAAATGATTTGTGCACCAACTAACAACCCTTGACCATGCATATCACAGTAAAAAAAATGAGATACATATCATTGTCCCTAACCATTTGAAAAAAATATCATAGAAATAAGGAATTTGTATACCATAGTCACCATAGAATAAAAACTATAAATATTTTACATACCATCTAAGCAAAAATATCATAGTCAAAACCAAACATAGAAAGCTTTGTATTTTCCAATAACACTTTATTGTCCAATACCAAATAACACATACAAATCAATTTGTTCATTATCAATCTATCACTGAAACAAAGACCATCGTAGCCCATTGCACTATCAAGCATTGAATAGGCCATATAAACATTGGAAACACTTGCATGACTTGCATAAAAGACAAGAGCTTTCATACAATCTATTCACAATATTTTCAAGATGGTCAAGGCAACCATGACACACACCATTTCATAAAGTACTATCATAATTTCACACTATGTACAAGCAATGAACAAAGGCATTGTCTACAACAAGATAATTTCAAGGCATAACATGAAATATTGTCATTGTAAATATCACTTTCATATTATCACAATTCAAAGATTAGATCACTGAAAAAGTATCCATGACACATGAAAATTGTCATGCCACACAAAGATAGCTATGTCCAGATCACTTCATTATGCAAGAACATTAGGTATTCATTATACCACTATATTGTTTCAAAGAACATGACATTGAAAATTTTATTTTTTGATAGGTACTATACTAACACAAAGATCATTTCATTCACAAATGTCATTCCATGAATAGCATTCCATAGAGGCACTAACACTACTAGAGCAACACATTGTTGACAATAAACATTAACCACTCCCCTTGGATAAATAGGGACTATGCAATTATAATGAAGCATCTTTTTGACACTTTTGCACCAAAAATACCAGTATGATAAAACTATGAACATCTCCCCCTAACATCATGCTTATCTTTAAGTACTTATAGATGTCACTTGTACAGTATGCACAAGATTAGAATATTTCTCATCTTTCTCTTGTTTCCTTCTCCAAATTTTCATAGTTCCTATTTTCGTGTATTGACTAAAAGGTTTCACCAAATTACTCTAGCAAAAAAGTGCTTTATGTCCCAACTTATTAAATCTATAGCATGTAATCTTGTAACCAACAGGAGAGACAAAATAATTATAACCTCTTGACAATCCAAGAACATAATTTTTTACTTGTATCCCACAAAACCTTGTTGTATGACCTAGGTGATTGCATTTATAACATAGAATATTAATTTTTCCATTTGGGCACTCATAAGGATACTTATTCCATCAATTTTTTCTTGCATGCATCCAAAACTCTTTTTCTCTATGAGAAACTTCACAACATGAATAGCAATAACCATGAAAACAATTTTCAAACCTGGACATAGGATGCTATCCTAAATGAAGAGAATTTTTGAACTTGTTCTTGTGGGCTTGTGTAGGAACAATTTATATTGTCTTCTTCTTGTTTTCAAGCTTAAAATTAGTAGAATGATATTTTAGGTCTATTTTCTTCCTTGGAGTTTCCCTAAACTTAGAGCACTACCCTTTTTCAAAGCCTAAATTGGTAATATCCTTGTGACCTTTTTGTTTACCCACGAGATCTACTAACTTACCACTATTGTCACATATATCTAGTTTTTTCTTCAAGGTTACAACTTCTACCTCTAAAGAATAACACTCTTTTTCTTTGGTGTCTAACTCCATTTTTGTGACTTCTACAATCCTCTTGATCTCTTCAATTTGAATCTTTAGATCTACAACTAGTTTTGTTGATTCATTAACCCTGTTGATCAAATTTTTAGTATCCTTTTGGGTCTAATTTCTTTGAAATATTTCCTCCCTTTTTATTATTTTTAATTCACCAAGAGCACATCTCAATTATCCCTCACAATCAACATCTCCTTCACTATTATTAGATTGATCTTCACTATTAACAGTAGTCATAAAAAAAGTTTCCTCTCCTTCTTTAATTGAATCTTTTGAACAACTGTCTGTTGCACCAACATCCTTAACAAATAGACTTTTCTTCTTTTTGAATGATTTTTTCCTTTTAGGATTATGTTTTTTATTCCTCCTTTGTCTTCTACTATTGTCTTCATCACTTTTAGAATATTTATAGGGACATTTAGTAGAATAATTTCCAATCTTACCACAACTGAACCACTTGAATGGAAGCTTCCCATTATACTTTCCTTACCCTTTTTTCAGTTTAATTACAAAAGTAGACTCTTTATCATTCAATTCCTCTGAAACAAAATTTATTTCTTTATCCTTCTTGACTTATTTAAAGGTGGACTCTTTGCTTGTGGAGTCTTCATTATAAATTATCATCTCATAAGCTATGAATGTACCATGAAGTTCATCTAAGGTGAGATTATTTATATCCCTTTCTTCTACAATAGATATTTTGGAATCATACTTGGTGGTTCATGACCTTAGCACCTTTTTTAAAATTTTTTTCTCCTCCAAAATCTCACCAAGAAGCTGAATAGCATTGAATGTCTCTTGAACCCTTAAAAGGTAATCAACAATCTTCTCCTCTTCATTCATTCTTAGTCCTTCAAATTTGGCTCTAAAGTTTTTTATCTTGGCTTATTTGACCTTATCATCACCCTAATAGATACTAGATAACCTATCCCACATAGCCTTTGAAGATTTACAATCCATAACCTTTAAAATTATATCATTGTTCAATCTACAAAAAATGACATTTTTTTCTCTAGCATTACATTGAAAGGCCCTTTTCTCATATGTAGTGGAAGGTTTTATAGTAGTAGTATATTCAATTTCAACTACTTCCCAAACATCATAACCTAGAGAAGATAAGTAGTATTCCATTCTAAATTTCCAAAAATAAAAAACCAAACCATCAAATAATGGTGCTATGGAAGTAGAACAACCATCATGATTAGCCATAATAAGTGCTCCACTACCAGAATCTCCCCCAAGTTGATTAAACATGTACAAACAGACCTAACACTATAATACCACTTTTTGGAGTACAAGACCATTGAGAGGTCGGGTGAATCAGTAGTCTTATTACAATTTTAATTTCAATACCTAACTAACTTGTATTATGCAAAGCAACCCATTGAAAAAACCTCAAATATTATAGATACTGAATGTTGAGAGAGTAACAATAAGATGCAAATCAGAACATAATACTTGAATCAAGATATCCAATCAAGTATGTAATATAAAAAACCACAAAGAGGAGACATAACACCAAGCTTATGAGTGGAAAACCCTGAAAGGGAAAAAAACCACTATGAAAATAGGCTTCATTAGGCCTCACTATCCAAAACCTTATAAGTTACAAGTTGTGTACCTCACTCTCTAAACAAAAAGCCTCACTGGCTAAAACATTAAGGGTACAAGTTGTGTGGCTCACTAGCTAACAACAAGCCTCATTGGCTACAATATGCCTCACTAGCAAGCATCAAAAGAGAATGATTAAAAACACCAGAGGGTTACTCTATTTTAGTCCAAATCACTACACTATCAGAGCTTTATTATAGATCTTCACACTTAACCATGCATTCTAACATCATTTTGGTAAAAGCACACCTCAGTAATCAAGCTCTGATAAAACCAATATCTTGGTCAGTTATAGAAAGAAAATAATCCTATTGTACCTACATTTTCATCATTTTTTCAATTTGAACTTGGCATCTTCTTTGTCAAAAACCTTATCCAATTTTACCACATAACATCTCACCAATCTTTGTTTTTCATATTTCAATCACCTCATTTTTTCATAATTCAATCATTAACTATTCATGTAAGGTTACATTCATATTTAGCAATCATCATGTGCTCTATCCACTTCATATTTCACCAATCAACATGCTCTATTCACTTCATATTTCACCAATCATCATGCTTTTTTAACTTCATATTTCACCAATCAACATGCTTTATTCACTTCATATTTCTCCAATCATCAGTCAAGAACTTTTTATAAAATGTTACAATCATGCTCATTCCATTCTCAAAATCTACATTGAATGCATTGAATGGCAAAAAGAACCTTTCTAAAATCCAAAAAATTTCCTTCCCTTCACATAACAGTGGCACTAACTCATAGTCCATGTAAAATCCAAAAAAATAGACTCTTAAAAATTGGCACCAACAATGTTAACCCATCCACCCATTCAACTTCAAGTAATTGAAGGAAAAAAATCAAACTACAACTAGTCTTCGATCAAAAAGAAGCCTTAGTAAATGACTATTGAGAGATTTAAATCTCAGTCATTGATCTTTATTTTCCACTAGATCTAACTTTAAAATATAGTCTTTGATCTTTTTTTGAATGCATAAAACAAGGCTCTTAACTTGCTTGATGGGTTATATTAAATAGAAGGGTTGGTTAAGAAACGTTCAATACCCCTTTAATTTTTCACTTAAATAAATTTAAACCTCGAATATCCACTCACCTTCCAAATATAACATAAATGAACTTGCTATTGATTTTGTATAAAAAGCATATACTTGGGTTTTAGAAGAAAAACTTCTAACAATGAAAAGAACCCTAAGCAAGATCAATCCCCAAAAGAATAGAATACTTGTGTTAACTTTTCAATCTCTTCAAAACAATATATTACATTTGCAAATGCACAATACTGTATCACTGTCTTTTTCCAAAAAGATGAGATTTGAAACTTTTAGGATTTTGAAATTTTGATACTTTGATGCTTTTAGGTTTTCATTCTTTCCAATACTTTAAACCTTTGATGCTCTTTGATGATCATGACAATTTTTGATGCTTTGAATGTTGTGATGCTTGTTAATGCTTTGAACCTTTAAACCTTTGATTATGAACTTTGAATGAACCTTCAAGCACCATAAGATGGGTGATAATGAGTTTTCCCTATACCATCTCCTGAAGCAATTGAACTTCAACTTATGACATCAATGACAACAATTCCAACACAACAAAACAAAGGATAATCTCTGTCTGATCATTTAACAACTTCCTTAAATAAACAAATTTGCAATAACATTTCATGAACTTCAAATAGCTTGCATTTATCCAATTAGATTTATCTTTAAGCATTCAATAATATCACGGAATCAAAAAAATTGCAATAAAACTCCTTGCATTCATCTCTTTCTTGAAACATGTTATAAAATTTAAACATCTATTCTAAAATATAGCATAAAAATTTACTAAAAAGAGTAAAATTTCTCCTAAGTATTATCCATGTATGCCTCAAGAAATAACCAAACCATAGCAAACCATTCAATAGTCACCAGATTGCTTCACAGTTAGGCATATAATGATGTGATATTTTAAAAATAGGGGGATTATTTTCCACCAGATAGTGTCTATATGCACCCTTAAATGGTGCAACACATAGTATTTTCCAATAGGAACAAACAATTAGCTACCCAAGATTTAATATCAAGAGATAGCTTTCAAATTAGCTCTGATATTGCCAAAAAAAAAAAATGGCTTTGATATTGATTAACTTCTAGTGAAACATACAATATTTTTATTTGGAATGGAATAGAAAATAGGAAAAGAACAAAACTTAAAGAAGTTTTGGTTCTCCGACATCCAAAAATTTTGAACTTAAAATAAAAATAAAGTTGTAAATGGAATTTTATAGGAACAAGCCCCAAAATTTTAAACTTAGGTCCACCAAAGATAATCATAAAAATAAATTGAAACGTAGCATGTGGCAAGTGACAGTTGTAATCAAAATATTCTAGGAAAAGTCAAAACTTTGACTTCTTCATCAAAAACAATCTTCAACTCCAAGCTTCAGTTCACAAGTACCTTACATAAAAGAAGACCATTAATACTCTTCAAACTCTTGAATGAGCCACCTTCACCAAGACAAGAAACAAACTTGAAAAATTCATTTCAAAACCCTATTGATGCACTAAATCTCTAACATTTGGTGTCCAATTATATATCCTTCTTCATTGAACTCTGAGTTTGAATACTCTTCTTCACCTTTCCTTTGTTGATACACCTAGAAAGAAACCAGTACTTGATTCATAAGTTCCTTCAAAACTCCTTGAATCACCTTCTAGGTATACTTAATCCTAATATAGTATTTTCATATTTGAATGATATTTTCATTCCTCTACATCTTTTCTATCTCATATTTGACCATGGCATTCCTGCACTTTTTTAATCTCATCAATAACTTCCAATTTAAATGAATGAATAGGGTCTTTATCCACTCTTTCAAACCATTCCTTGAAAGCTTTTACTTCCTTATCATCCTGCCCTAGATTCTGGGGATCACAACTTTGTTGTACCAACATTTCAATAAAATCTTCATCTCTGTCAAACAACTTCTTACATATTTCAGCAACCTTTTCAAATCAATTCACACATTGCATCAAAGCATCACTTTCCCAGTTCACTTTTTTTTTAACTTTTCAAACATCGAAACCTCTTGTTCCCTGGTTATCTTCTCACTTATCAACTCTTCAACATTTTTCTAAATGAGAGATTTTAACTTTCATCTCTATACATTAGTCTATTCTTGGCGAAATATATATTCTCTTTCTAGTCTTTTAGAATTTTCACACCAATGGTATGCCTCCTTATATTTCCCAATTGTATCTATAAATAACTCTTTTCCTTGCCTTACCAAGTACTCCATCCATTCCTCAAATACACTTAGCTTATGGAAAGTGTTTCAAAGGCATCCACTTGCTCCTTAGACATAAGTACTGGATTTTGAGGAAATTCAGTTTGCACTTGATCAAATTGGTTTAATCACTTGATAAAACCTTCTAGGAAAGTGATCCACTCTTTTAGCTCTCTTTTCTTCTATTTACTTTTTTGTAATCTAGAAAAATTTGTCTCTAAATTCATTATAATTTCATTTAATTTATTTCCCCAAGATGAATGTTTGACATTAATGGTTGTTACCCTATAATCTCTAGGTCTCATCTCATGTTTACTTTTATCTCCCATTGGAGTGGCTATATGAAGTGTTCTCCCTCCATCTACATTCTTCTTGATATCATGTCTTTTCTTTTCTCTACGCCTAGGTTTAGGGGTTTTCACTTCTTGAATTAAACTTCTAAGATCTAGAGGCACCAGTTCTACCTCCAACAATGAAGCCATTTCCCTAACTAATCATTCAAGTGCTTCTACATTTTTTCCTACCTCAACATTTCTTTGAATTAAACTTCTAAGATCTAGGGGATTTTCATTTTCACTCTCAACCTAGTCTTCTCTTGATTTCTCATAAAATTATGATTGCTCAACATCATTTCTACTACTTCCTTGTGGAAGTTTGGCATCAACTATATCTTCATTAACAATATTGTCAATGGGATTCTAACTTGCAGTATTCCTTGTCACTCTTTCATCAAGCTTCTCAAGGTTTCTCTCCCTTGGGATGATTGTTTCTCTTATAAAATCTTCTTCTTCAACTAGGAATTGGCCTTCCTTCTAGCACTTCTTCCACTATTGGCTACACAAAGGGTTTTTCTTTAGACCATTTTTCTTCAAATTGTTTCATCATGGAAGTCCACTTATCCCATTGTTCTCTAATTTTCTCTTTATTTAGCTCATAATTTCCTCTTGAATCATAGGAGTCCCTCCCAGTGTTTGCTCCATTGTAGCTATATTAACTAAAGGGGGGAGGTGAATAATTTTGCAACCCTCTAAGATACAGACCTTGTCTAAGCACGAGTGTGCATCTTCATTCTTACCTCTTAATCAGTCATAGATTGAACTTTAGGATTTTTCATGGAAGAAAATGTCACCTTAGGCTTTACTTTTATCTTGACCTTACTAGCCACAACTTCTTTATGTTGGATAGCTGGTGTCATTGAAACTTTCTAGCTTGGAGCATCAGGAGTTCTCGACTCAACATGTCCAACTACCTATGCTTTACTAAATTTTCTCTTTTCTTAGTAGTCTCCTGATACCTAGATTCATCCTCTACTCTTTGTTTCATCTTTATATTGAGTGGGTATGTGGGATTTATCCCAAATTTTCTTAGTTATTTCTTATAATCATCAATCTAGTGTTGAGTATATGTCAACACTTTCTCAAAAATTTCCTCAATAGTTACTAATTCTTCATTTTCATAGTCTAGTTCTAGGATAGGTTCATCATAAATCTTCTCTGAATTATAAATTGGATTCAACACCTCTCCATCATTAGTATCCAAATTCTCTATAATATCATGGAGCTCTAGAATCCTTACTAATGGTAATGATAGCCTTTGATATGATCACTTCCTTACCTGGTGCTTGTCATCACAATTAAGCTAGAAATAATCTAAATCATTGACATGGGCATGCTTTCCACCTATCTACTTGGAAAGGTTTCCTTATGGATCATAATTCTTTCTTTGGAGTGTAAAGAACTCTAGATTATACATCTTCAATTCTTGTTCACACATATCAGTTTGTTTAGCCACATTTCATTTGTAATTCCCGATTATAATAGGGAATTTGATAGAACATTTCTTTCATGCTACTAGGAATAGGAAATGGGAAGTCTTCATTTGTATATCCAATTCTAATAATATAATTTTTTATGTTGGATACCAGGGTAGCATGAAGGGGTATCCTTTGAATCCTTCCACCATGATGCAAGTGAAAGTGAAAAATTGAATGTACCAACCCCCAATGAATTGAATGACACTTTGTGCTTCCAAGGACAACCTTTTAGCTTTGTCGCCTTCAATTTTTCATACCAACTTCATGGAAAATGCATCATTAACCATCTGGTAATTCTCTTGAAGTCTATGTATAGTAATTTGGGGTGCATGAACATATATCAAATTATTCCCTAGTTCTCTACCCAATTTACCAACTTGGTTCAATCCTTGAACATTTTCCCTTAAGGTGTAGGAATAAACCACATATGAAGACATTGAAATCCATAGGGACTTTGAGATCTCCCTTATCTTTTCATCCAGCTTGTCACTTATGAAACTTCCCAAATAAATTTGCATAGGGACCTCCATTATTTTTTCTATGAGTTTGAACATCCAAGGTTTGTATTTACTGGCATCTTTGAGACTAGCTATCCTACTTAATAGGGTTATGATATCTTGAGCATCTTGGTTAAACACAAAACTCTAAATTGGTTTCATTTGCTCAGTAATCTCCTCTTGGAACCAATTTTCACTTAGGTATGTTTTGGCTAGGGTTTTCATATCCAACAAATACATATGAGGGGATGTAGGGACTCCAAATGTATATGAAATCCCTTTTACAGAGAGGTTTGCATAGACTCTCCCTTCTTTCTCAACAAACCTCTTGTTTTGGTCATACCAACTAATGCATTCCATTAAAATTTTAGGGGTCTCCATTGCAATAATATTCCTTAAGCACTGAGAAGCATTCTCTTATCGAACCCGTATGATAAATTCAATATAAGAAAACCATCTTGAATGAATGTTGGTAATTATCCCACCGACTAGTGCAGCTTGTGAAGTAAAGTAATCAAATTCCCCCTCTGGATTCCTTTTGGAATTGCTCATATTTTCCTAGTTTTCCTGCATTATTACAAATATTTATCTTGTGTGTGAGTTAGGATTAAATTTAACCATTCATTTTCAATAATTCATAAAAATTTCAATCTACAGCTAGGTTAAATTTACTTCAAAATAACCCACATTTTAATTACCAAAATAGGAAAAATTCCATTTATCTTGAGACATGCCTTCATAGAAAAACTAAAAAAATTTCAGTCATTTGAAACATACCTAGTTGTTGGTAATACAATTTTCTTCTAGAATGCAACCTAAAAACCCTTGGTAGATATGTTCTTTGGCTTCTCAAGGTTCACCTTTCTTGTCTCACCATTATCCTGAATTTAATTCTTCAATGTACTTATAGTTGAGTAGTATGGTGCAAGGTAGAGTGTTATGAAAGAAACTACATGCTTGAGGTGGTGCCAAGTACATGTGTTTTTCACCACCTTCATCAATTTCCTATTACAATGCATTAATTTCCCTAAATAAAGTTACAATCATGGTGGATTAGGGTTCAAATCACAAACACCTTGGTTTCTGCATAGGGCCCACCATTAGAGAAGAAGAAGATGCATAAGGATTATGTGGAAAACTTACATGCCACTTCACTTTTCACAAGGAAAAGGAAAAGGCTTTATATGTGAATCCACTTTGGATACTTAACAATTAATGATCAAAAGAGACTTGAATCCCTCTACATTGGACCTTGGGAAGGTTATCGGGAACTGACAATTTTACTCACCAAGTTCATGAGAGTCGAGTGTAAAGAGAAGACACAAAACAAGGTTCAAATGAGACCAAATTGATTTAAAACATATTCACAATAGAACCTTTGGTTTTGGAACAAATATTTTTGGCACCCACTTGCTTTCTATTGCTTTTAGGGTTTTTCACCTAAAAGGAGAAAGGTGGGCCAAAAATGCAATGTTCACATTCAAAGATTAATGTGATATGGATGGAATATGGATGTAATATGCCTATATGTAATGTTTTAATGCAATAAAATAATAATATTGATTGACTAATGAATAGAAACTAAAGGAAAACAAATTGTTTGAAAACACATTGTGTAATACAAAATCACCTTAAAATGAATAGTAAATTCTAACAAAACTAAATCAAATTGAAAGTGTGAACCTAGAATATGGATAAAGATTAGAAATAGCCTTTGAAATTTTGATAAACCTAATTTTTAGGATTGGTGGGACTCGTTCACCATTCTAGGTGAATAAGTCCTAGTTCTACAAAATTGAGCCAAAACCCATTTCTAACAAAAGGGTATTAAAAAAGGTAGAAAACTCAAAAATTGACCTTGGAATGGGAATCATTCACCACCCATTGTGAATGAGTCCACTTTTAAATTTCTAAATATTCAAAAATGGAATTTAGAGCTTTCAATCTACACTTTGACTTCATACAAGTGTTTGCTTCTAAAACTTTGATTTACAGGTCTGAAAATGAGATTTTGTTGATACTTTGACTTTTTGAATGAAGAGAAGAATTTAACAACCTTGCAACTTGATCTTTAATGATTTCCAAGATTCCAAGAGTCCTAAATTTGCAAACACACAAGGTGAGAGGAAAAAATTTGGATGTTAGGGCATGGGGGTTTTCCTTGGTCAAAAATCATTTAGATAATTAAACCAAAATGATGAAATATTATAATGAAACATGCAATAATGGATTTTATTACCTTTCCATGATGATTGATCTTGAATTTCTGCAACAATGGTGGAAGATTCAATCCTTGAATGTCTTAGGAAGCTAACTCGATTACTTGCAATGTGAGAGCCAGATGCAAAGGGGTGGTAAACACACTCAAAAAACCTCAACCTGATCATGATTAAACAAGGAAAACACTCTTCCAAAGGATCTCAATTTTTAGACATCAACTCACCCTCAAAACCCTTATAGGGTTCCACACATGAAAAATTGGAATAAAACTCTACAAACACATAAAGACTTCAAACCCTTGGAGTTTCAGACACCTTTTACCAAGTCCTTCACCATAATAAGAGATTTCATAGGGTTCCTTTGTAACAACTGTGAGTTTCAATACAACACCCCTTGCCTAGGCTACTCAAATTAGGCTTAATTTTCAAAGAGAGTTCCTTCTAGACTTTACCAAACCATCTAAAACTTTGGGGAAGAAATTAAAATGCCCAAAAACCACTAAATCCACCACTAGTTTCCAAATATGACTCTTCCAACTTAGGAAACCATAAAACCCTTGATTTTAGGCCATCAAAAGGAGGGTTTATTGCAAATCATATCTCCAGGCCTTCCCAAACCTTTCCACCTAGTCAAACACTCTTTATTATGCCTTCATAATCTTAAAAAATCATTACATAGGTTATTCCTTCCACAAAACACATAAACCATCCTTTAGTTACTCACTTTCGTAAGGAAAATCACTCAAATTCCACCTAGGGCAACACCTTTAACCCACATAAACACTCCCTTAGACCTCCACAAAATTTTAAAGCCTATAATACATCAAATGGGTTAATTCCACTGAGTCACAATGGCTATAGTAGGTGGAATTCCCTAAAAACTCATTTTTATACTCTCAAACCACCAATTTGCACCAAAACAAAGCAGTTTGAAAAAAAAAAGATAACTCATACCAAAATTAATGATTTTCAGTCAAACCTAAATCATTTGAAATTAGACTCAATTTCCTAACATACCATTTCAACCTTCAACCAAAATATGAAGTTGTATGGACTGTTCCAACCAAACAAAGTTCAGGAAATGCAAGGAGAAATGTGTAATTTCAATGCAAAACTAAATTTCTTCATTCAAAATCTTCAAATATACATTTACAATGATGGAATCACTAAATATATTCTCAATAACCTCCTTCAACACCTATAACCACCTAACCGCCTTTCTTCAAAAGGATTTTAACCCTTTACATTGCTAATTATGCATTGTTTACTAATGATAACTCAAGATTTTCAATTTAGACTTCCAAATTTCCTTCTAAAAACTCAAACCTACATTATATGGTTCATGTGAACATTATTACAACCTGAATGGTCTCATGGAACTCATTTAGCACAAAAATGACTCATTCTATCACTAACTCCTAGACCAACCCTCATATAATACAATTTGCAATTACATGTGTTAGGTGCTCCTGCACTAGAGCCCTAGCTTGCTTTACTTCAGATGGAAGAATGATAGATGAATAATGAAGAATGAATGTGTGGGAGATGGAGGGTGTAAAATGAGGATAAAAACACTTATTTATACACACTTGTGCCTTAGTAACCCAATGATACCTCATCATAGGCTGACATAAGGTAATTTTGAATAAAAACCCAAAAGAAAATTTGAAATATTTTAAATTTTGAGCCAAGAAGGACTCATTTACCACCCATTTTGAATGGGTCCCACCTTGTACTTGTCATTGGGTGTCAAGAATTAAGTCATTTGTTAGGGTTACATTAAAAAATACACTTAGTTAAGGCTTATAAGGGCATAAAGGGGTCAAATAAAGCATAAGAAAGGTGTAGATAGTGAAATTATGCCTAGAAAAGAGTGAAATCTTGTTACAAGATTTACAACACTTCAAAATAGGACTTGATGAGTGATGAAAAGGTGATTTTTAGGTGAATTGTAATAAATAGAGTCTAGAAAAGCATATAAATTTTTTGCAACACTTCACAACAGCTTCACAAATCATTGTTAAAAGCATTTTATTCAATTTGCAAGGGTACAAGGCCTAGTTGGATGCATAAAATTCCTCACAACACTTGAATCAAGGCCTCATTAAGTCCAATTTATCATGAATTCATCCCATTTCAAGCAAGAGGTACTTTTTTCTATGGCACATTTAGCCCCCACTTTAGTGAGAGGATGAACTTGCTTCAAACTCACACTAAAGTAGGCATTCAAGAGAGATCCGAGTGTATAGATGTGGATGTAAAAGAATATAAAGGATCAAAAGAGGTGGCCAATCCCTTAGGATCAAAGATCCTAGGTCAAAATATCAAGATACATAATCATGCAATGGCAAGAAGATGAAAATGAAAAGGTGGATGAAGATTTGATCATTTATCCAGATAGTTGTGGATTAGATCTAGGCTTGTTTGTTTGAAAAGAAGATGCATACTCACTCTAGGGTGACAAAACTCTTGGTTGTCTACTGGGTGAGAAGTCCACAACATGCTCACTCTAGGACCATGAAATTTTTTATTGTCTGTTGGGTGAGAAATCCCAAAGGTGAGAAACATACGCTAGTTGGTATGCACTCAAACACATGAGTGGTATGGGGAATTTTTGCCATTGAATGGAATTCTCACTCAACCATACCAAAGTTATACATCCTAATAACTTTAATAATGCACCACAAAGATGATGATGTTGTTTCGAGCTCTATGAACTAAGTAAAATGTTGTGTGCTTGACACTCATAGACATTGTTAATGCAACATAGTGTAAGGATTGTTCAAAGAGATTTTGCTTAATTTTTCCAATGTCTTATCTTAGGGAACATCATGCATAATGTGTCCAAGTGAGGATAAGTGAAAACGATCTCATCTTGTATCTAAAAGAGGACAAATGCAAGGTCGCATCATGAGCAATATTGTACCTAATGCTTCCAAGAGAGGAAATTGCAATAAAAAAAAATTGCACATGAAATGTGAGTGATGATGTTTCCCCCCACTTTGAAGCAGTTGTGAACACTAGTGCTGTGAGAAATTGTTTTAAAGTAGAAGAAGAGGACATGAGAGCTTACTCAAAAATCCTTATGCCATGTCATATGTTTCTGATAAGCTACGCCATGAAAAAGAGAAGTATGTCACATATCAACCAACTTAAGGCATGTCGTCCACATCCCAAGCTTGCTCTTATGTATTCATGAAAGGTTAACAACTAGCCAAAGGAGGCAACAACAACTGACATACAAGGAAAAGGCTTGTCAAATGTTAGAAACCAAGATCATACATGCAAACCAAGAAACCTTCCATAGAAGAGAAAAGAAAATAAAAGCAAAGCTTTGCATAAACATGTACAAACAATATTATTTAGGAATTCCTAATTACATGAGATGATTTTCTTTATAAAATAAAAGTATGCATAACCCTAATCTTATCTTGAGCAAAAAGATAGCTCAACAAGATAAGGATGACAATAATTAACCTAGGAATTAAAATATTACCTAAGAAAATTTATGCAAGTGTAATTAAATATTAATTACACTAACACCCCCCCATAAGTGCAACTTAGGGAGACTAAGAAAGCATGCACCTAAAACTAAGATGAATGCAAGAAAGCATGAATGGGTCCTAGTAACAAGGCCTGATCAGGTACCCATGTACAAATACAATAATGAGGTAGAGAAGGAAAACCTAGTGGGACAAAACCCCCCTACAATGAGATGACTTAGCAAAGAAGCACTAGAAGAACACTGTGGATTAAAACTGGAACTGTAATCTAGCAAGAAAGGAAAGATACTTTTATCTATAAGAAACCAAATGACAGTCATTGAAGGAATCAAGTGGAATCATAATAATGCAATAGCAGACCTGATGCCACGAAACACTAGAAAACTCAAAAACTGGAACAACCCTAGAATCTATGAAGCAATAGTAGATAAAATGGTGAAAAAATCTGGAAACCATGTGTCTCAATTCTGATGCCAAACTAAGACTAAAAATTTTCCATGGGAAAAAGTACCAAAAAAACTCTAGAACATTAACCATAAAAACATTTCCATCAAGCTAAGATGGATCTGAACCAATGTGGATCAATAACCGTAAACTCCTAATTTGAAGTGTGAACCGATGTGAATCTAATATGTGTCAAGAAAGAGAAAGATGTGGCTAAAAGAAACTAAGAAACCAGATATAACCCATGCAATTTGTCATCAATAAAAGGATGGAGATCAAAGTGCATGCACACTCTAATTAGATTATTATGCAAGAAACCCCCCTGATGGACCTTTATATCAGTTCATTTATAACAATACCGCAATGATTGTAAAAGGAGAGAATGCTAATGTACATAAATAAAAAATAAAATGATGTGGTATTGAAATGAAGTGCAAATATTCAAGTTTCACCCTTCCAACTACCAAAACATCCAAGTAATCTTCAAAACACCCATCGAGACAAATCTGGATTAATTATCAACCTAGGAGAGATATAGGAAAAAGTGGATAGACAAAAAAATAGAGCTCCTCAATACCTTTCCAATGCCACAAAGAGGGAAAAAATTAGAGATTCTGGCAAAAATTTATGAGCTCAGAAGCCATAAATGAACATCTGATTTCAAATAGCAATAAATGTAGCTAAATAGAAAAATACTAAAAAATAAACTAGGCCATAGGATAGTGATTAGAACCAACTTTCCAATCATATCTTGTTTGCAAAAATATGATATCGTGCATCAGAGTGCATGATGGGGAGGTCGTATGGCCTCCCTGGCAATTTTTTTTTCCTCATTAACAACTTTCTCCAAGATCAAAAAAACAAAAGGCAATCTTGGGGTTTTTGGGTGCTGCAAAAGTGATGGTGACCTCCTTTTGTGCCCAAAATGCTATGAAAAAATTAGCTACCCCAAGAGCTTGCAAAAAATCACTAAGCTTGAAACCCTTGTAGATCTAGAAAATGATGACCAAAAGCTACAAAATAAAAGCCAATCTTGACTTTTTCAAATGCTCTAAATCTAATGGTGAAGCCCGATCTAATCCAAAATGTTGCATATATGAACTCAAGGCATGAAACCCTTGAGGAATCTTGAATGAAATCTGCAATGATTTTCTCAAAAATATGAGAAGGGGCTACAAATCAAGGCTTTGATACCATGTTAGAAACCAAGATCAAACATGTAAATCAAAAACCTTCCACATAAGAGAAAATCAAATAAAAGCAGAGCTTTGCATAAAGATGTGCAAATAATATTATTCAGGAATTCATAATTACATGGGATGATTTGCTTTATAAAAGCAAAGTATACATAACCCTAATCTTATCTTGAGAAAAAAATAAGCTCAAGTAGATAAGGATAGCAATAATTAACCTAGGAATTAAAATATTACCTAAGTAAACTTATGCAAGTGCAATTAAATATTAATTACACTAACCCCCCCCATAAGTGCAACCTAGGGAAACTAAAAAACCATGTGCCTAAAACTAAGATGAATTTAAGAAAGTATGAATGGGTCCCAATAACAAGGCCTAATCAGGTACCCATGTACAAATGCAATAATGAGGTAGAGAAGGAAAACCCAGTGGGACAAAACCCCCTACAATGAGATGAATGTTGCAAAGAAGCATTAGAAGAACACTTTGGAGTAACACTGTAACTGCAATTAGGAAAGCAAGGAAAGATACTTCTGTCTACAAGAAACGAAATGAGAGTCACTGAAGGACTCAAGTAGAATCATAATAATGCAACAATAGACTCGAAGCCACAAAACAATGGGAAACTCACAAACTGGAACAACCCTAGAATTCGTGAAGCAATGGTAGATAAAATGATGACATGATCTAGAAACCATGTGTCTCGATGTCGATGCTAAACTGAGACTAAAACTATTCCATGGGAAAAAGTACCAAAAAGACTCTGGAATATTAACCATAAAAACATGGCCCTCAAGCTGAGATGGATCTGAACCAATGTGGATCAATAACCATAAACTCCCAATCTAAAGTGTGAACCAATGTGAATCTGATATGTGTCAAGAAAGACCAAGATGTGGCTAAAAGAAACTAAGAAACCAGATATAACCCATGCGAGTTGTTATCAGTAACAAGATGGAGATCAAAGTGTATACACACTCTAATCAAATTATTATGCAAGAAACCCCTCTGATGGAACTTTATATCAATTCATTTATAACAATACCCCAATAATTGTAAAAGGAGAGAATGCTAATGTGCACAAACAAAAAATAAAATGATGTGGTACTGAAATGAAGTGAAAATATTCAAGTTTCACCCTTCCAACTGTAAAAACATCTAAGTAATCTCCAAAACACCCATTGGGACAAATTTGGATTAACAATCAACATAGGAGAGATACAGAAAAAAGTGCATAGACAACAAAATAAAGCTCCTAAATACCTTTCCAATGCTGCAAAGAGAGAGAAAATCAGAGATTGTGGCAAAAAGTTATGAGCTTGGAAGCCATAAATGTACATCTGACTTCAAATAACAATAAATGCAGCTAAACAAAAATATACTGAAATATAAACTAGACCACATGATAGTGCTTCGAACCAACTTTCCAATGGTATCTCATTTGCAAGAAAAATTATAGTGTGCCTCAAAGTGCATGTTGGGGAGGCCATATGGCCTCCCTGGCTATTTTTTTTCCTCATTAACAACTTTCTCCAAAATTGACAAAACGAAAAGCAATCTTGGGGTTTTTGGGCACTCTAAAAGAATTGGTGACCTTTGTTTGTGCCCAAAATGCTCCAAAAAATTGGCTACCCCCAGAGCTTGCAAAAAATATTCGAGCTTGAATCCCTCATGGATCTAGAAAATGATGACCAAAATCTGCAAATTAAAAGCCAATCTTGACTTTTTACAGTGCTCTGAATTCAATGGGGAAGCCCGATCTGATCCAAAACGCTGCATAGATGAACTCAAGGCATGAAACCTTTGAGGAATCTCTAACAAACTCTGTAATTATTTTCTTAAAAATCTGAGAAGGGGCTACAAATAAAGGCTCTAATACCATGTTAGAAACCAAGATTAGACATGCAAAACAAAAAACCTTCCACATAAGAGAAAAGAAAATAAAAGTAGAGCTTTGCATAAAGATGTGAAAATGATATTATTGAGGAATTCATAATTACATGAGATGATTTACTTTATAAAATCAAATTATGCATAACCCTAATCTTATCTTGAGCAAAAAGATAGCTCAACAAAATAAGGATAGCAATAATTAACCTAGGAATTAAAATATTACCTAAGTAAACTTACGCAAGTATAATTAAATATTAATTACACTAACACCCCTCCATAAGTGAAACTTAGGGAGACAAAAAAATCATGCACCTAAAACTAGGATGAATGCAAGAAAGCATGAATGGGTCCTGGCAACAAGGATTGATCAAGTACCCATGTACAAATACAATAATGAGTTAGAGAAGGAAAACCCAGTGGGACAAAACCATCCTATAATGAGATGACTATTGTAAAGAAGCACTGGAAGAACACTATGGAGTAACACTGGAACCGCAATCCAGCAAGCAAGGAAATATACTTTTGTCTACAAGAAACCAAATGAGAGTCACTGAAGGACTCAAGTGGAATCATAATAATGCAATAGCGAACCCGATGCCATGGAACACTGGAAAACTCACAAACTGAAACAACCCTGGAATCTGTGAAGCAAAAGTAGATAAAATGATGATAGGATCTAGAAACTGTGTGTCTCGATGTCGATGCCAAACTAAGACTAAAACTCTTCCATGGGAACAAGTACCAAAAATACTCTGGAACATTAACCATAAAAACATATCCCTCAAACTGAGATGGATCTGAACCAATTTGGATCAATAACCATAAACTCCTGATCTGAAGTGTGAACTGATGTGAATCTGATGTGTCAAGCAAGAGCAAGATGTGGCCAAAAGAAACTAAGAAACCAAGATTAACACCAAAAAGACTTCCATAGAAGAGAAAATCAAATAAAAGCAGAGCTTTGCATAAAGATGTGCAAATAATATTATTCAAGAATTCATAATTACATGAGATGATTTGCTTTATAAAAGCAGAGTATGCATAACCCTAATCTTATCTTAAGCAACAAGATAGCTCAACAAGATAAGGATGATAATAATTAACTAGGAATTAAAATATTACCTAAGTAAACTTATGCAAGTGCAATTAAATATTAATTACACTAACACTAAACCCATTACCCCCACTAAGTGTAGGACAAAGGTGAGCCGAAATGAATAATGAAATGCATGATAGAGTGAAAATCGGTATCAATTAGAGGAATTAGGTGCCCCCACAAAAGGAAGAATACCAAACTCCTGAAAATGTTGGATTTTATGACTCAAATCCTTATGGTCATTAGTGGAGTCACCATGAACTCTATGATATGCACAAAATGAAGTCTTGGAATAGCATTTTTTTCAAGTTCTTGGAGGAAGGGTGGTCAAGTGATCTTGGAGAAGTATTTACAAGATACCCTCTTGATCAATGGTAGATGTTCTTGTATTATGTGACAAAGATGTCTTTTGCTTAGAAGTAAAAGATGTCATACCTATGGAAGACTCTTGAGATTGAGAGATTTTTTTCTCTCCATCGGAGGATATAAAATCTAACGAAGTCAAATCAAGAACATTTTGCAAGATGACATTGACATTAAGCGAAGGTTTTATTTGTTTGTTTCATGTTTTGTAAAGGATGATTTGCAAGACCACTATTGTCGATGAGTTAAAGAAGGACAATGATTAAGGTTGATTTAAGAGTATGCTGTGTGAGATTGTTGATGTTGAGTGAAGGTGGGTAGAGGATGAGAGAGTTACTAGGATTTCCTACGGGGTATGTATGAGGTCCATTGATCAAAGGGGATCTAATGGAAACTTGTGCATTCAGAACCTCAATGGTATTGGTTTGATGTATCTCTAAGGAAGGGAAATCAAGAACCACTTGTTGAGTGAAGGAAGACACATTAGTATTGTTGTCATAGTCTAGTACCATGATATACTCCCTAGGAGGAGAGTTGTTAGGAGAACAAGAAGCCACGTGTGCTTGACAAGTAAGGATTGGTTATTCCTCAAAATAAAACTCATAAGAGGGGATGTTATGCTTATTAAATCCATGTTTAATCAAATCAAAGGAACATATTTTTAAATAAAACATGCTATGATGAAAGAAAGTACATTGCAATGCAATTTCTAGTTTTTAAATAAGCTAAATTTTTGTTTACATAATGCAATTATCTAAAAATGATATGTGTGAGATGTAAATGTGAAATTAAACAATGCATGAAATGAGCTAATTTATGTGAGATCTAGTAAAATTCATGTTAAAGAAATAATACCTATTGATACAACTAGGAAATGGTACCAAACAGAAGCCTCAAAATAAGGTTTTCAACTCTGTAAAATACAGTTTCAAGGCTCAGAAGGGACTGATTCACCCAGGGTGGCAAATGAGTCCTAGTATGGACTTTTTAAAGACTTTTTAAAAAAAATTGAGGGATTGTAATGCTTTTAGAATGATAATATGTAGGCCTAAGGGAAAAATGTAGAATTTCAGAAAATTGAAATGAATTTAGCTAAATGCATTGTTTATGAATGCAAAATTTAACACCTAGCATGCAAATGAATCAAGTGAACCCTAATGCAAGGTCAATGCAAGATAGATCTATGATGAAGGACTCCAAATCAGATAAGAGGGTATTCTAAATAGTAGGTTCACCAAAATGGAATGAAAATTTTTGGCACCCACTTGCTTTCTATTGCTTCTAGGGTTTTCCACCTAAAAGGAGAAAGGTGGGAAAAAATGCAATGTTCACATTCAAAGATTAATGTGATATGGATGGAATATGCCTAGATGTAATGTTTTAATGCAAGAATCTAATAAGATTGATTGACTAATGAATAGAAACTAGAGGAAAACAACTTGTTTGAAAACACATTATGTAATACAAAATCACCTAAAAACGAATAGTAATCTGCAACAAAAATGAATCAAACTGAAAGTGTGCACCTAGAATGTGGATAAAGACTAGAAATAGCCTTTTAAATGCTTATAATCCTAATTTTTAGGCCTAGTGGGACTTGTTCACCATTCTAGGTGAATCAGTCCCAGTTCTGCAAAATTGAGTCATAACCCATTTCTAACAAAAGGGTATCTAAAAATGAAGAAAACTAAAAAATGACCTTAGAATGGGACTCATTCACCACCCATGGTGAATGAGTCCATTTTTAAATTTCTAAATATTCAAAAGTTGAATCTGGAGCTTTTGATCTGCACTTTGACTCCCTACAGGTGTCCGCTTCTAAAACTCTGATTTACAGGTCTAAAAGTGAGATTTTGTTGATAATTTGACTTGTTGAATGAAGATAAGACTTTAAAAACCTTGTAACTTGATCTTTAATGATTTCCAAGCTTCCAAGAGTCCTAAATCTACAAACACACAAGGCAAGAGAGAGAAAACTTGAATGTTAGGGCATGGGGGTTTTCCTTGGTCAAACCCCATTTAGGTAATTAAACTAAAATGATGAAAGATTATAATGAAAAATTTAATAATGGATTTGATTACCTTTCCATGATTATTCATCTTCAATTTTTGCAGCTATAACATCATGAAAACAAAGCGGTATTAAAGAAATAACAATGCAATCAAACTTGAAATGTAAACTAAAGCTAAACAACAAAGCACAAAGGAAATTATAAACATAAACAAAGAGTGATCTCACCCAGTATCTACATCCTTCCATGAATGACCTCAATTGTTCTTCTCCATTTCACTATGATGGTATTCTTTCCCTCATATTTTTCAGTATGAGTACAAGTATAGCCTTGATGTATGTGATAATAGCAAAATATCAAAGATTAATAAGTGCTCCAAAAGTCATACAGTTTTGGGAGGAGTTGTAATGATGAAAGCCAGGTCAATTTATATAAAATTGATCGATCAAATGAGAGGCTGAGATTGAAAGATGGATGGATACTTCAGATTAAAAGATTCGACATGCATTGAGATAAGTGTTAGTGCTTATGTGAGTGATAAAACCTAAGAATAGATATCAAGATTAAATAATGACTTAATCTCTAGTTGAAAGTATTTGAAAATTAGAAGAATAATGTTTTCATGAAAAGGATAAAGATAGAATAACAGAAATGATATATTCGAATGCACACATAAATTAATTAATTAAATAAAGATATTTATTTAATAAATGTGTACATGCATAATAGTTAAAACTAGATAACTGACTAGTTATGACAAAGAGTTTATTCGTGAAAGAAAATCATACATTAAATCAAGAGATAAATGACTAATTTAAATAGATCTTGAGTCAAGTGGAAATGAATACTTAGATAACTTAAACAATTATCTAAATAAGAAGAATTTTCCAAAATAGAATTTTCTAAATTAAATGATTATTTAATTAAACATTCAACATTTAAGGATTAAATTAAATAAATAATATTTATTTAATTGACCAAAGAAAAGGTTAATGACTAATTAAATAATTAAAGTATTTATTTAATTATAGTTGAAAGTATCATAAGGATAAATTAAATAAGAATTTATTTAATTTAAGAAAGAGAATAAAGTTAATTAGTGACATAATTAAACAAAGAACATTTATTTAATTAATCAAGACTTGAATAAAGATAATATGAATTAGTTAAATAATTAAATTTATTTAATTAATAGAATAATAAATGTTAAAATGAATTAAAAATTTATTTAATTAATAGATTAGAAAGGACTTTAGAAATTAATTAAATAATTAACATTATTTAATCATGACCATGACAATATGAATTATAAAGAAATTGAAAACGCAGGCTTAGACCAAATTTCAGTGTCTACATTTTTCCCCTCTTTAATACAATGTCATTTCAATGTTGTGAAAAAAAAAATTGATCCAAAACATGCCCCAATCATGCCCCAGTATAAAATAGGTGAAGGTATACCCCCTCAAAAAAATTGACAAATTTTTGAAAATTCCAAAAAAAATGGAAATAGTCTCGATTAGTCAATTTGATGGCCAGAAGTTTGATGGAGCTGACAGAAATCAATTTGGAGGAGTTTTGATAGGTCAAATGGTCATCAAAAGATAGAAAATAGTGCATCCAGTTTAATATATTTTGAAAAATGCCACCAAAAACCCTAGGTATAAATACAAATTGGGTGAAAACCCAATCTATTTTCACCTCCCAAGTTTAGAAATTTGATTTTGTGCTCTAGAGCTCTAGCGAAAATGTCATCCATTCATCACACTTCTCACCGCGGATATCACATTTGGACATTCTGATGCCCTATAGACACTAGACCCTCGATAAGTACTTGAACACTGACCTTTGAAAATTTGTTTTTTCATGCATTTCTATACATTTATTGCAATTTTTCTTTATGTGTCACTTTATATTGCACTACATATGACTGCGCAATGCACGCATATGCCTTTGGAATGTCACAATTGCATTTTTACATCATAGGATAATGTAGGTTTTTAAAAGTTGAATGCATTTGTTTTTCATTGCACCACATGTGTTGCAGACTATAACGCATCTAGATTTTTGTGACGCATTTTCAATTTTTAATACACATTTTCTTTTTGAATAGTGAGTTGGGTAGCCACAATTTTAGATTGTAGGCATATGCTTTTTGAAACATATTTGCATAGGATAATGACACATGTGGTGTTTTGAAGCACATTTGCAAAATAGAATGACAATTTATTTTTGTAACGCATTTGATTGGCAGATAATTTTAAAATTTTGGACTATAACAAGTTGTTTTTATTCTACCATTAGGCATGCATTATGTCATTGTAGGTTGTATTGGATCTGATATATATGCGGGAGTCGAGAACATTGACCTTTGACTTCCAGGATTGGTTGTGGAGTGGGGAGAGACAATTCCTTTGGCATCTGGATCTTCATCATGTCACTTTCATGCCCACTATTCGAGCAAACTGAGGTCTACTGACTGCTCTCTGTGAGTGGTGGCACTTCGAGACATCATCATTTCATCTACCCACTAGTGAGAAAAAAATGACATTAGAGGATGTATATAGGATATTGAGACTACCAATTAGAGGAGCCAGGGTGATGTATGACACATAGAGGGGTTTTGTAGAGATGTGTAGATACTATCCCCATGATGACATTAGACAGTTAGGGATAGATCACTATGAGGTCAGATGGCATGTTTTAGCAAAGAGATATGTTAGGATAGATTTCCTATTATGTACATTGATTAGAGGGGTAGTTCTTCCTGACTGTTGAGGTCATGGATTTCTGGTAGGATGGGTGGAGAAGCTAGTAGGCATGTTAGAGAGATGGGTGGTATATTCCTAGGGCCCTCGTTTGTTGGCTATGTTATATTTCCATTTTCATGATATTTCCTATAGAGATGTACAATCTATGAGTTGTGGTACCACACTCCTGATGGTATGGGCGTGGGAACACATAACTATTTTCCATCCACCTGTTACAACTGATCTATTGTAGGGATCTTCGTATGCCTTTTGTTATGCGGGGGAAAACACCCAGACCCATGTTGGAGACATTGGTTTCTATCGACATGCTATTGACATGATGGTTCAATTCATTTGGAGACCTTAGATGCATTTCCCATAGTGGGCAGATGAGGATGGATACCTTCCTTTTTGCAAACAGATGCAGTATCTGATAGGTAGGATAGTGTCCCATGTGTACATTATTGAGAGGCATTTTCTAGACCAGGCATTGAGACAGTTTGGAGAGGTTTAGGATGAGCCTCGAGGCTGAGCAAAGTATGCCCGATCTTCTAGGGAGGTGACCTTGTGGGGACTATATATTATTTTCACCATAGTAGAGGTAGATATTGATGCTTTATAGCTAGTATAGTGGGGGTGGAAAGGTGGAGCAACTGATCTGGGCATGACGACTACATATGATACCTGGTGGGAAAGTCACAAGCCAATTCCATTCACGGATCCAAATCAGGATGCTCCTATAGAGAGGCCCGGGACAGGATTGTGGGGTAGGCATCGGAGAGGTAGAGGTCATGGTGGGAGACGTGGTAGAGGTGATGGTAGAGATGGAGGAGGAGGAGGTAGAAAATGTGGTGGTAGGGGTCGATGTGGTCACCGAGGTAGAGGCCCACAATTGTCACCTGCCCATGAGGAGGAGAGGGAGGAGGAGGATGTGCCCATGCTTGAGGTTGGCAATGAGAAGGATCTTTATTTTTGGGTTGGTGGCGAGGAGCATGCAATAGAGGAGGACATTCCAGAGGAGCATATAGAGGAGGGGGTTGTTAGGGAGGAGGTGGAGGTAGATTCTCTTGGTCTACTTGTTGGCTACTAGGATGATGATAAAGAGGAGGAGGAGATGGATGTCCAGGAGTAGGAGCTCTGAGACAAGATCCTAGAGGATTGGGAGGATGATGGGAGAGAGTGGCCATGGAAGGATGATATAGGTCCTACTGATCAGGAGGTAGCAGATTTATGGGCCTAGGTAACGTCTCTTGAGGAGAGGATGAAGGCTTTGATGGAAGAGTGAGACTCGTTATGGATGGAGAGGTATAGGGCATATATGGGCAGAGACCAAGCCATAGCTTAGAGACAAGAGACCGAGTAGATGTTCACATAGATTATAGCTCTTTGCAGTGGGTCGACAATAGCTTTTGTACAGGAGTTGGCCAGAGTAGGTGAGAGGGCCACATATTACAGGGATCTGTATGAGGGAGAGGCTCCTCCTGAGATATGGGCTCCTAGTTACTCTCAGGCACACAGTAGCAAGTCTTAGAGCAAAGGTTCACAGAGTAGGATATAAAGTATAGAGGGGGTCATGGGACCTCACAATACTGGGCCATATGATAGGCCTCCTTCTACACATCGGTCATCGGGATCCTGCCATCAATCACCATCAGATTCTCCACATGGGAGTAGTGGGAATTCTAGTTAGGGACATGTATTGATATTTATTGAGACATTTTCTTTTGATCATAGAGCTTGTGGGCTTCATATTTTACTAATACATTATGACATTGTGATATGACACCTTTTGAGCAATGTATATATATGATTTTGGTAGTGATTCCTATGATATGCAATTCTATTTATGATTATGCAGTCTTTTATTTATGCATGTGTTCTATATGATATGTCATTTTCTATCTAATATGTACATGTTATGGATGATCATATCTACATTATGATGTGTTTATGCAGCCTATGATGTGATGTTGATTCTACATGATGATGTATGCATTTACTTTTATTGTATCACTAGATGTTATGTATGTAATTTGATGTTTATGATTATGAGATGCAATGTGATTATGTATGTACAATGCTATGTACATGTGATGCTATATGTTTGATGATGATGGATGTAATGTGATGCATATATTTACACTTGTTATGTACATTTAATTCTTTTGTTATGTAATCTATGGTGATGAATTCCTATTATTCCATGATTTCCTCGATATGATAGATGCCTATATTTTTGTGTTTTTGTAATGCAAGATATATATATGATTTACAATGTATATTTTTTACATGATGTTTCTAACATGAATGCATATTCAAGATGCTTTATTATTTTGTGTGTCACAAGACTCCATCATAATAAAAGAAAGAAGAAATTTTAGTGTGGAAAGAAAGATGAATAATAAAAGACATTGATGTTAGTATTAATAATCTTCAATGTTTTTCTGAATCACAAAAGGCTTTGCACTTTATCATCATTGGGCTCTAACTAATACGAGTGGAGAAAAACACCATGATATGACATAGATCAAGGTGTGCAAGGTCAGCCACCTGCTAAGAATAGACAATCGTAGACAAGGAATTTCCTAACTCATACTAAGGGCACAATTGCCCCAGTATTTTTGTCAAGACAAACCATAGATAGAAAACAAATAAAAGACAACTCATGAGACGTCATCGCTCCTCTAAATCCTTCATGGGACATCCTCGAGGAAACAAGTAACGTGACTCAAAAATCAAAGTTAAAAGACAATCGACAAACAACAGTCAAAGAAAACAAAATTCGGATACATCATTGCCTCTCTAAATCCTTCATGGGTCATCCTTGAGAAAGCTAGTATTAGGATTCCAAATTAAATCCAAATGAAATGATATGAGAAACAAGCCACAATGTCAAAATCCAATAAAATATTTTCCAAAACTTGATCTGTTTGTTTGATTATTTTGATTGATAAGATGATTGTTTGATAAGACCTAATTTTAGGAAGGACACAAATAGTGAATAAGACGTTGAGTCTGGTTTAAAATTTATGACTATCTGGATAAGGCATGACAAAATCCTAGTTTCAGAAAGACACATATCATATAAGACATTGAGTTTGATGTCATTGATGTGATAACCTGTGTAAGGCCATGTTGATTGTTTGATAGTGTCTGTATGCAAGAAGGACTCATCCTTTATAAGACATAGACTAATTCTTTTACTAATATCTATTTTTAGGAAGGACACATCCTATAGTAGACTAAGGTTGATTTGTTGTGATAATTTCTATTTTTAGGAAGGACACATCCTGTAGTAGACATAAATTTTGTTTTGTTTGTTGCTTTGGCAATTTGTTTGATTTGACTTGATGAGATTGTGGACTTGTTCATCTTGTTGATGCATGACTTGATGTGATATATTGACAATTAACTATGTTTGTCGATGAACCCTAAAGGACTGACCTAGTGCGGCCTTAGGCACTCATTGATTGATGGCCTTGCCAATGTTATACATGTAGAGACCTCATAGTTCAACTAGAATTTAACTAACAAGAGTTAATATAAAAATCTTAATTGGTTTACAAATATAAGACACGTGTGATAGTGAGTGTGACAAACCCTAATGGAATGACCTAGTGTAGCCTTAGGGGCTCATCAATTTATGGCCTTGCCTATGTTATACACATATATACCTCATAGTTCAACATGACTAATGACCAAGGACTAACCTATGTCTCAGGGGCACATCAGCAGATGGCCTTTCCTATGTCCAATCCTAGAGGCAACATAGTTCAACAAATGATAAAGACTGACAAGTGTGGCTGAATCTTACTATGCTTTTTGATTTTTGACATGTTTCGATTTTTTTTGTCTTTTCTAAGTATTTCTGATGTTTTTGGATTTTCTCAAGACATTTTGTAATTTTTTTGGATTTTGATGGTTTTACGTCCTCATAACAAACAATGTAAGAACCAATATGACATTGCTCAAGTGCTTTCCCCCAGACAGGTATAAGACCAATTTATTATGAATAGGATAGGATAGGGGATATGAAATGCACTCGATGTCAATCATTCCAAGTTATGGAAAGTTCAACCATTTATTATGAATGGTATGTACAAATGATGGATGGGAAAGATATGTGATATGTATAGGGTAACTGATATGTATAGGGTAAGTAATATGTACAAGGTAAGTGATATGTACAAGGTAACTGATATGTACAGGGTAACTAGATTAGAATGATGGTAGACAAAGGAGCAGAGTCAACTACACATGGTGCCTGCTTACTAGGTTTTCACCATGGTACTTATCCAAAGCACCACCGAAGTGTTTTTCACTATTGGACAACTTATTTCTCTTTACTATTTTCTTGATTTTCTTTTTTTTTGATGTTACTAAGATGCCTATTTGCCAAGTTTTCATCTCTGAGCTAACAATTTTTTATTTTATTTTATTTTTTTTGTAATTTTGATAATTAAGACAAGGCTCTCAAAAGTTATACGTAGAACTTCTTCAAATGAAGACTATTGATAGGTGTTGACAATGGTTCTCTTTTAGGAGTGGAGATTTGATATGCTCCTGATCTAAAAGCTTCTTTAACAATGTAGGGTCCTAACCAGTTTGGTTCAAAATTTCTTGGATTTTCTCTTTCAGCTTGATTCTTGGGGTTCTCTATTAAGACCAAGTCACCAATGTCAAATTTTTTATTTAAGACCTTCCTATTGTAGCTACAACGAAGACAATTTTGATATGCTTGGAGATGGTCTAATGCCTTCTATCTTTTTTCATCTAGGAATTCTAGATCATGTAGTCTTGTAACTCAGTACTCTTCATCGTCAATATTCCTTTTCAAATATATCCTTAGGGAAGGAATCTTGACCTCAATAGGCAAGATGGCCTCAGAACCAAATACTAAGGAATATGGAGTGGGGCCAGTGGGAGTATGGATGCTTGTGCAATATGCCCATAAGGTTGGGTTAAGCTATAAATGTCAATCATGACCAACATCATTGAAAGTCTTTTTGAGGATTTTGATGATAGTTTCATTAGATACCTCAGCTTGGGCATTACCTTGTGGGTAATATGGGGTGGAAAAATGGTGTTGGATATGGAACTCTTCACAGAGATGATGGAATTCTTGGTTCTTGAATGGATGACCATTATCTGTGATTATGGACTGAGGGACACCATACTGACAAATGATATAGTTCAAAATAAACTTAGAAATTTGTGTGTTGGTGATGTAAGTCATAGGAATAGCCTCAATCAACTTAGTAAAATACTCAGTGGCAGTAATTATGAACTTATCGTCGTTGAACAATGTGGGATGTATCTTACCTATGAGATCAATTCCCCATTAGGCAAAGGGCCATGATGATGTTATGGGATGAAGCAATAGTAGCCATGGCATCTACTGCCCTATTTAGAACCTGAGGTATTTGATGAAATTCAACCTTGTCAAAGTACTCCTTGAAACTATATGACATGCATTTGTAGGGAGCAAGCTTTTCATCCTTAGTCTCATAGTCATCATTTACCTGTCGGATTACCACTTGAGGATCACCATAAACCTATAGGTTCTTGATCTTCCATTTGATGGCCATGTGTAATCCTATCACAAGATCCTTGTATTTTGCTATGTTGTTGGTACATGGAAAATCTATCTAATGACTTAGGGATAGAATCACCCTGTGGTGTGAGAAACAATATACCAACCCCTGAGCCATGATTTGTATGGGACCCATCAAAGTATAGTTTCCATGTCATGCCTATGTCAATGGTGAATATAAACTCATCAAGAAAATATGCAACTAAAGGGTGATCTACTTATATCAGTCCATCAACCAACTAATTCACAATTACTTGTCCTTTGATAGCTTTCCTCTCTACATACTATATATCATACTCACTAAGTATCATTACCCATTTGGCCAGTCGCCCTATTAATTTTGCTTTCCTTAGAAGATATTTTAAAGGATCTATCTTTGCAACCAACATCATTTGGTGGTTTAGCATATAGTACCTTAGTTTTTGGGTAGAAAATACTACCACAAGATAAGCATGTTCAATGGTATTGTAATTAAGCTCATAACCTACCAAAGTTTGGCTGATATAGTATACTGCTCTTTCATGACCTTCATTGTCATTCTCTGCAATCAATGCTCCCAATGATGAGTGTGTTGCTAAAATATAAAGAATCAATGGTCATCCCTCAATAGGTGGCATTAAGACTGGTGGTTTGAGTAGGTAGTCCTTAATTAGTTGAAAAGCTTCCTGAAATTTACCTTTCCATACAAAGGGTATTCCTTTTCTAAGTAAATGTTGAAAGGGATGTGTCTTATCTGCTAATTTCACTATGAATCTTATGATGGATTGCAGTCTCCCTTCTAATGTCCTTAGCTGACTAAGATTAGTTGGTGGAGGCATGTCTATTATTGCTTTAACCTTGGTGGGATCCACTTCAATGCCTCCTCTAGAAATGATATATCCCAAAAGTTTTCCTAATTTCACTTCAAACACACATTTCTATGGATTTAGTCTCACTTTATACTCTTCTATCCTTTGAAATATCTTGTCTAAGACCTATAAATGATCAACCCTTGTCAACGATTTAGCAATAAGATCATCAACATAATCCTCCATAAGAGTGTGTATAAGGCCATGAAAAATAGTGGTCATGGCACACTGATAGGTTGCCCCAGCGTTTTTGAGTCCAAATGGAATTACATTCCACCAATAAGTTCCCCAAGGACATGTGAAAGTTGTCTTAGGTTGGTTTTCAGTTGTAATTCTCATCTAATTATATCCTAAAAATTCATCCCTAAGGGATAGCATCTCATACCCTACTGCTAAGTCAACAATCATGTCAATGTTCGACAAAGGAAAGTCATCTTTAGGGCATGCTTTATTTATATCTCTAAAATTTGTAAAGATGTGAACGCCCCCTGTTGGTTTTGTGACTAGTACCTATTGATGCCCAAATTGACACAACAACATTTAAATAGAATATTTCTACTCTATTTCTCCTAAAAAAGATAACTAATCTAAAACCACCTATCTTCCAAGGTCTCTGTAGTTGGTTCTCAGATATGTTGTTTTGTTGAGTGGTCAATGAGGCTATAATGTTCAAGGGGCTTGTTGGTTATTGAGCTTCTTGATTGCTCCAAGATCAGACTTGTATCTAAACCTACTCTAACTGGGGGTTTAAAAAAAAGGAAAAAGATAGATCAGGGATGCAAGAAAAAGAAGAATGTTGATTCATCTAATTAACCAGACCTATTAGTCTTCAAGGAACACCTAAACTAAACCGCAAAACAAATCAACTTGTAGTCAACATAAAGATATTCATTCAAAATGCAAATATTGATGGTAGATTACAAATCATAATTTCGAACAAAAGAAAAGATAAATTTCATTCCTTGAAAGATTCCAAATCAAATGATTAACAACACAAACATCATTCTAGAATACAACTTAAAGAAGGTTTAACTCTGGCTGCTTCTACTATTGCAAAATAGATAAAAAACCACTTACAAGTCTAGAAAGGTTCGCCAGTGCATAGAAACCAATGTCTTCAAATTGATCCAGCTAAACTAAGAATACAAAAAATTGTAACATCTACTCTACTACTAACTCTAATCAACTAAGCTGTAAAACTTCTAACTATTTTTCCTAAGTGTCTAACCTCTTTAAAGTGTGCATATTTGACAATTAATAGCTCAACAATTTCCCTAATTCCTTCCAAAGCTAAGACATCAAAATTTGTAGCTTTTGTGCATACAATCACTCTTCAAAGATCACTTTTTGTTTAAACTTTTGTTTGCCTTATTTGACTCTAGTTCACCATTGCAGTTTTTAGTTTCAACTTCGAGTTTCCCATCTTGCACAATATAGAAAATATCTCCTTTTTTTTAGAAATGTTGTCTCCTAGGCCCACCATATCTTTAGCTTACTCTAGTTTGATGGTTTCAGAAAATCCCCCCTCTCTTGTGCAGTTTTGTTTTGGAAATCACCTTCAACATGATCCATTTATCCAACATTTCCATCTCAAAAAGGTGCTTACAAAACATAAAACGTAATAATTAATAAAACTTAATTAATTTTGAAAATTAATTAAAATTCCAAAATATTTCAATTAAATGTGTATGATAAACTTCTAATCCCATAATTGAAATATCAATAAAACCTACTTTCAAAGTAATGTTATTTTAAAAATAAAATAACTTTTGAAAACATTTCTTAAATATTTTCCAATCTGGGTACGCTCTGCTTCTTGAACTTGTACAACATCTTGGACTCCAGAACATGACTTTTGTCTCTGATTTAGCAGCTAAACCATTGAAAATCTCCAAATGGAAATGTACCAAAGTCACATATCAAACAAGACCTCTCTTCACAATAGAAACTCGGTGCAAAAAACCACTTTTTGGATATATCATGATGTCTGAGTTGCCCATTTCCATTTGATCTTATTTTCTCCAACTACTTCTTTTGACTAACAAAATTCTCCATCTTCTTCCATTGAAATTTCCTTTCCCATTTTCACACTAATATGTATTCCTCGGTGATTGGTTGTAGTGAGGAAAAGGTAGAAGTCCAACACAAACACCAAAAATTGTGAAAGGCTCAATTTCTATTTGAGTAGTCAAAGTCATTGATTCTCTTTCACAAAGTGCAACCTATGAATTTTGCTTGAAAGTTTTTAAAACTACCTTACAAATTCACTTGTGCACAGACCACAATCAAAGCATTCTTCGAGATGATACCCACTTGAGGCAATTTGTATAGATATTTAGCGACCTGACATTATTTTTGCACTCTCTTTCTCAACTCCATTTTAGAACACACGGGAGGGGAATGGGAATCTACAACATTTTACTTGAAAGTTTCTAAAGATTTTTCAACATGTCTACTTTGTACAAATTCCACAATCACATTTTGTCACAGGCAAAGGAGATCTTAGCAAAAGTTGTGGAATTTACTCAAACATTTCCATTTGCATTATTTAAAAGTTTCTAAGGCCTTTGCACTTAAACTAATTTGCATCTCCTGCAATAATGGCATTCCATGGGTGAAATCTGTTTGAGACATTAATGTTCAAATGATTCATCTTCCTTGTCAATGCTTTCGCATTTTTGCGTTCATGCCTATCAATTTATTGTCCCTGCACATTGAATTCTCTTTAAAATTATTAGTCTTTTCATGAAATACATTTTCCGTGTTTTGGCAAGCACTGTACTTCATACAATGACATCTCTTTTGAGGCCACAGTCAAACTGTTTGAAAACCTTTTTCTTGACTTCCACATCTTTGCATGCATCTGCCAGGGAAAATCCATATTGTGCATCCTTCGCAATCCATAAGATGATAACTCTTTGAGGCATTCTGTTTAATAGTCTGCATGCATTTGTCTGTGTTTGTGCACTTCTTTGAACCATTTTGTCAAGCAGTTCTCTCACCTTGTCTACACTTCTCCATATTTTTCCCATATTTGCCAGGGCACTTGCTTTGAAAGTTTGTGCAGTTTATATTGTCCATCGATCACAATCATTGGTGCTTCAATAACAGTTTGCTACCTTGTCTATGTTTCCCCATTTTGTATGCATGTTCTTTCACCAATGCCTTCCATGAGATGCATTCTTTTTGAAACATTCCGGAAACAATTCACATGTTGTGCCTATGCTTCCACTTGCCCATTGCAATTTGAAACTGATTCATCGTTTATCTGTGCCTTTTAATCTATCTTTGTAGATTTTCCAGATCTACAAAGATAGATTAAAAGGCACAGATAAACGATTCTACATAAACCGATTTCTTCATTATCACAAATGCAATGTAAGGTTACAAATATATAGCCTCCGTAGAACACAATCGTAGGAGGAAAATCTGGAGGAAAATCAGGGAAGAGGAGAAACAGATCTATTAGTTAGCTTATAATCAGCAATCTGTTAACTGTTTGATGTGCAGTTGGAAGCAACATGCGTAACAGCTGTTGTATGTTGGTAACAGTAATTGCACATCAGTTAACTGCTCTAAGAGAGTTAATTGCGCTAACACCCCCCCTTAAGTCTAACTAAGGAGATAGAAACCTAAAAAAAAGGAAAGAGGGAAAACCCAATAGGAACAAAACCCCCCCTTAAAAAAGAGCTGACTGAGCAGGGAACTATGATGCTGCAGTATCCTTCACCCCAAGAAGGTCTCGCAAAGAGTGAAACTTGTGCTCAGTGAAAGTCTTCGTGAAGATGTCGGCTGTCTGTTCTGAAGTGGCACAGTACTGCAAGTCGATGATTCCATCATGTATCAATTCTCGGATGAAGTGCATGTGGATCTCAATGTGTTTGGTCCTCTGCCGCTGTATGGGATCTCTGCAAAGCTTCAATGTACTCTGATTGTCACACCAAATGACAGTTGGACGATGAAAGAGGATACCAAGTTCAGTTAGGAAGTTTTGCAGCCAAATGGCTTGAATGGTAACATTGACTGCACCTCTATATTCAGCCTCTGTTGACGATAAAGCAATGGCAGATTGCTTCTTGCTTGACCAACAAATGGGGCCTAATCCCAAACTAAGAACATATCCTGAAGTGGACTTGCGATCAATGTTATCACTAGCCCAGTCAGAATCAGTATAGCCAATGAGATCCAAAATACAATCTGATGAATAATGAATCCCATAGCAAATGGTTCCTTGGACATATCGAAGTATACGCTTAGCAGCTGTCCAATGTAGCTCATGTGGCTCCTGCATGTATCTGGAAACAACCCCCACGACATATGAGAGATCTGGACGAGAGTGAGTGAGATAAAGAAGACTCCCCACAAGCTGACGATATTTTGTGCAATCAACTAGTGGTGTATCTTTGCCATCCTCAAGCTTTACCCCTGATAAGAAAGGTGTGGTTGCTGGCTTGCAGTCAGTCATGTGAAACCGAACTAGAAGATCTCTTGCATACTTGGATTGAGCAACTTTAATTCCTGATTCAGTTTGGTTGATTTCAAGTCCAAGGAAGAAGTGTAGGAGACCCATGTCTGTCATAGAAAATCTATCATGCAGAGCAGATTTAATTTCAACAATGGATGTGGCTGAACTACCTGTTATGAGTAGATCATCTACATAGAGCACTATGATCAATAGAGAGTCAGTTGTTCTCATCATATAAACATTTGGATCAGATTTGCATCGCATGAAATTCTGAGACAATAGATATGAGTCCATTTTAGCATACCAAGCTCTAGGTGCTTGCTTGAGGCCATAGAGTGATTTCTTGAGTTTGCAGACTAAAGATGAATTTTGTACATACCCTTGTGGTTGCTCCATATAGATTTCCTCCTTAAGATCACCGTGAAGAAATGCATTCTTCACATCCATGTGGTGAACCTCCCACCTTCTTGCTGCTGCAGTGGCAAGAGCCATCCGAATGGAGTCCATTTTTGCCACTGGAGCAAAAGTCTTGTCATAATCAATACCATGAACTTGTTGAAAGCCTTTGGCTACTAACCTTGCTTTGTATCTACTCACATTTCCATCAGCTGCTTTCTTTGTCCTATAGACCCACTTACATCTGACAAGTTTGCGATCTGAAGGAAGTGGAACTAGGTCCCAAGTTTGGTTTGCTATGAGTGAGTTGTACTCCTCCTCCATGGCAGCTTCCCAAAGAGGATTCCCTGTAGCTTCAACATAAGTCTGAGCGTCAGATGCTAGAGCTACATAGGCATGCAATGGTATGATGGGCTCGGTAGCTGAGAGTGCTTGAGGAGCATCATATATCTCGCTTAAGCTCCTTGTTCTTTGATATCTCACAGGGGATACTGAGTCATCGCTGGAAGCCCAATCAAGATTTGGATGTGGATTGGCACATGCATGCTCATCTTCCTCTAAATATGATTCAAAAATATCTGAAATCAGATCTGAATGGTTGCATGTATCATCTTTGAAATATGTAAGAGGAGACACCGAGGTGGTGGCATGCTTATCTTGAAATGCATGCGGGGAACTTTCTTCAAAGTAGACACTTCTCTCAATGAAGATGTTTTCTGTTGAAAGATCTAGCAGTCTGTATCCCTTTACGCCATCTGGATATCCAACGAAGATGCATTCTTTGCTTTGAGGCTCCAAATCTTTCCTCTTGTCTGCAGGAATACGAGCCCATGCACGTGATCCAAAAATGCGGAAATGTGTGACTTCTGGTTGCATACCACTCCATGCTTCAAAAGGTGTTTTTCCTATGACAGATTTGTGAGGAGATCTATTTTGTATGTATGAAGCACAGTTGATTGCTTCAGCCCATAATTTGGAGGGAAGGGACCTTGCATGCAACATACAACTGGCCATCTCTTTCAAAGATCGATTCTTCCTCTCAGCTACCCCATTCTGTTGCGGAGTGTAAGGAACTGTGTTATGCAACTGTAGTCCTGCTTCATCACAAAGATTTTGGACATCGTTGTTGACATACTCCCCCCCATTATCTGTGCGGAGGATCTTGATCATTTTTCCAGACTGCTTCTCTGCTTGAGCTTTGAAAAGCTTGAGATGCTCAAACACTTCAGACTTGAATTTGAGAAAATACACCCATGTGTATCGTGTGCAATCATCAATAAATGTTAGCACATACTTGGCTTGGCTCATGGAAGGTTCTGGAAATGGCCCCATAAGATCACTATGAACAAGCTCTAAAGGAGAAGAGGCTCTCCATGCATGCCCTTTCTGAAACTTTTCTTGTGGATGCTTTCCAAGAGCACAACCTTCACAAACTCCATCAGAAAATTCTATGGTAGGCAAGCCTTTTACCATCCTCTGTTTGCTAAGTTGTTGCATGTATCTAAAATTTAAATGACCAAATCTTTCATGCCAAATTCTACTTTCATCATTTGCATGTGTTAGTAGTAAAGTAGAATCTGATTTAGCAACAAAGTCAGAAAAGGTGTATAGACGAGACTGATGGTTTGCCTTACCAATAGCAATTTTGGAGTTGTCTTGCATGTCAAATATGCTCACTGAATTTGGGGTGAATTCAACTCTCCTTCCATTGCCAGAATGAGTCATTTGATAAACAGAGAGCAGATTAACTGAAAGCTTTGGAATGTGCAAGACATTCTCAAAACTTCCAAGTCCAAGCTCTACCCTCCCTTTTCCAGTTGCTTCTATTGGAGAGTCATCTCCCATGCGAATAGGAGGACCATCATATGGTTCCAAAGATGAGAGAGAATCTCTTGTGGCCGCCATGTGGTGTGAAGCTCCGGAGTCTATGATCCATGCATCTGGAGAAGAATGAATAGCAATTAATGCATGTGCATTACCACTTGTTTCTGGTGTCTTGTCTTCCTGCTTCTTCTTGGCACTTTCTGGAATAAAGTTACCAAGGTTATTTTGTTGAAGTGTCTGCGCCATGAGGTCAATGGTCTTCTTCATGCATGATGATTCTGGATGGTAACCAAGGTTGCAATAGCTGCACTTTGATTTCCACTTTTTATCTGTCCTTTCTTTTGAGCTAGAAGATTCATCTGGAGGTTTGAAGTTGTCTCCCTTTCTTGGATCCAGTTCTTGCTTCCCTTTGCCTCTGAATTGTTGATTGGATTTTGAACTATTCTTCTCATTTGTATGCATAGCAAGTGCATGAGCTTTGGAATTCTTTAATGTACCCATCTTTATGAGCTTATCTTGCTCATGTATTAGGGACTCGATAAAGGCATTGAGTGTGGGCATCTTCCAAGTTGCTCCTGTTGTAAGCCTGACTGTGTGAAAAGTGGAGACAAATACAGCATATTCTGGACCCAATTTTGACAAAATAGCAAGAACCAATTTGCTTTCTTGCTGGGATTTGTCGATTCCACATCCTTTCAGTTGGAGTAATAAGGCCTTGAACTTTGTGAAAAAGTCTTGAATATTTTCGAATTTGCTCGGATCTAATGAGATGAGCTCATTTTCAAGAATGTGACCCCGCATCTCATCTTGCTTCCCAAAAAGAGTTTCTAGCATAGTCCAAACCTCGTTTGGAGTTTTGCATGCTTCAACATGAAACAGCAATTCCGGAGACATGGATAAGCATAGGAGACCGAAGGCCTCATCCATGCGATTGAAATATTTGGATTTTTCAACCGCGGGATTTGGTTCAATTTCTGTTGCCATGACTATTCGATACAAGCCTCTACTTCTGAGCTGAAGCAGAATCTTTGGCTTCCATTCGTAATAGTTATATGGCGTCAGAATTGCAGAAGTTGGAAATTCCATTCAGAAAAATGATATGGCAGCCTCCAATGGATGAAAACACGCCTCCAAAGGGAATAATCGACCCCCAGATTCAGAGATTGACTTGCAAAAAAAAATTCAAATTTCTCAGATTACTTCTGCAGCTCAAATCTTCTTTTGGCATGCTCCGTATTGCTGTTGACGGGTGTGAATGAGTGGGTGCGGCCTATTACAGTTTCAAATGATAGAAACAAAACCTTGAGCCTTCACAAAGTCATCAACAATATCAGAGAGCAGCAGCAAATTGCGGTCTGTCAAAGAGAAATCGCCAAAACGCTTTCCTTTCCGCCTATGAGCCACAGCCTTGAGCAGAATCAAGTCAAAGACGTGAGTTGAGAAATAGCCACTCCAAGTGATGACTGCAGATTATAATGTGTTGATGAAACACCTTCCACAGACGAAAAATCACGACTGTAAAAGAGATCTGCCAAGAAAAAATCACAGATGTGCAAAGATCGAAAGGAATCGGCTTTCAACAAATGATTTTGAAAAAAAATCACAGATGTGCAAAGGAAATCGGCCTGGGGTGGGGCCGATTTGAAAGGAATCGGCTTTCAACAAATGATTTTGAATGCCAAATCGATGCCTCCAGCTACAAATCGCAAGAACAGACACAAAGAGATTTTGCAGCCCTGAAAAAAAATCGCACCTCCAATACACAATATCCTAGCTTGAATTGCTGCCTCAGAGCAGATGAATGAAAAGAATCCGCATGCATTCGCCTATGGCCTGAAACTATCTTTGCAAGGCTCTGATACCATGTAGATTTTCCAGATCTACAAAGATAGATTAAAAGGCACAGATAAACGATTCTACATAAACCGATTTCTTCATTATCACAAATGCAATGTAAGGTTACAAATATATAGCCTCCGTAGAACACAATCGTAGGAGGAAAATCTGGAGGAAAATCAGGGAAGAGGAGAAACAGATCTATTAGTTAGCTTATAATCAGCAATCTGTTAACTGTTTGATGTGCAGTTGGAAGCAACATGCGTAACAGCTGTTGTATGTTGGTAACAGTAATTGCACATCAGTTAACTGCTCTAAGAGAGTTAATTGCGCTAACAGTTCTCTCACCTTGTCTACACTTCTCCATATTTTTCCCATATTTGCCAGGGCACTTGCTTTGAAAGTTTGTGCAGTTTATATTGTCCATCGATCACAATCATTGGTGCTTCAATAACAGTTTGCTACCTTGTCTATGTTTCCCCATTTTGTATGCATGTTCTTTCACCAATGCCTTCCATGAGATGCATTCTTTTTGAAACATTCCGGAAACAATTCACATGTTGTGCCTATGCTTCCACTTGCCCATTGCAATTTGAAACTGATTCATCAAATCGATTTTGTGCACTTTTTGTTAGCAAAGGTTGTGGAGTCAGCTATAAATCTTTCGATCAACCTTTGCTTACAGGTTTCCAAAGCCTTTCAACACTTATTCCTTTTTGTTCAATGCGTTCATAAAATGCATCTCCTCGGGGCATTCTGTCTACTACTCCACAGTGGCTCTATGTATGTTTCTTCATTTTTCTTAAATCCCATAATCATAGCATGCCACCAGATGACATCTGTCTAATGCATTTTGTCAAATAAACTCTTTGTGCCTTCCCCATGACCCATGATTTGATGCTTCCACACTTTACATGCACATTTACCAAACATGTGCTTGCGAATTTTAAAGTCACTCAATAAACTCATTTTGCGGACACCCTGCAATCATAGCCATTCGATGAGATGAGTTCTCTATGAGGCACTCTATTGAACAATGTGTGGCCTCCTCAAGTCCATTTTGTTCAATGCTCTGCTACTATTGCATTTGATGCGATGACATTCTTTCTCTGAGGCATTTTCGAAAACTAGTTTCGTTGCCTTATGCATCTGCTTGAGGGTTTCTAATGCATTTCAACAAATCCATTTCATTCTTTTCTTTGAGGCATTCTATTTGCTCAATCCATTTTATGCAAACGTTACAATTATGGCATCCCACTAAATCACGTTTCATTGGAGGATATAGGGAAAATAGTTGGTGCACTTCGCCATCTCACATATATGTCTACCAATGCATTTACTTGAAGATTCTAAAACATTTTCACCAAAATTCATTTTGTGCAGAGATAGCAATCATTTTTTCCATGAGACGAATCATCTCTGCCCAGAAGCTATAATTTCTTTGACATATTCAGGGTTGCTGCAATCTGCAAGACTTATATTTTGTGCATTTGTGCATGCAGGATTGAAAGTAGGGTGAGTTTAAGAAGTTTGGCTTTACCTGAGAGCCATCAGAACATTTCACCCCAATGACCAGTTTTTTCTTCATTCTTTACTTCATAAGGCAAAAGTGGAAAGGGAATAGGAACTGAGCAGAGCGAGAGTTGTTTTGGTCCCTCCTTCATTGCATGTGCGGGAGTGGAACCATTTTAGAATGTGAACATTTTTTACTTTAGTGCCCAGTTCAATATTCATTTTGGGTCTGGATCCAATGAGGATGCGAGGGTGGGATCATTTTAGAACCAGAATTGTGCATTTTATTATTTTACCCATTTCATCTTCTTTCCCAGTTCCGTACATTTATTCCATATCTTTTTTACTTCCCTATCACTTGGTTGGGTCGGGATATTTCATACACGGAATTAGAACCATTTTTAACTTACTAATACTTTCCACCTTGTTCAATGTGGGAAGCGAGGTGGGTTAATTCCAAGACCCAAACATTTACTATTACACTTGAATTTTAAACCTTTTCCCTCCTTGCCATGCAATTCAATTGATGACATCGTATTTTATTTTATATTAACTTTTTTATAATTTTTTGTTTTAAAGCTAAATCTTTTTAAATGAATTTTTTTTTGTAAATTTATTACCATTCATTTATTCTTTTAAATTCAAAATTTAAAAGAAATTTATATTAAATCTTTTAATTTTAAAATTAAAAAGATTTATTTATTTAAAGTCTTATTTTAATCTTTAGAAATAAAAGATGTGTTTATTATTTATTATTATTATTTTTTAAAACTTTTAATTTTAAATCTTTTAAATTTCAAAAAGAAAAAGATTTATTTTTAAAGTTTTATTTATTTAATTTTAAATGTTTTAATTTTTTTTGTATTTTCTTATTTTACAATTTTTGTACTTTATAAGTTTTTTTTGACTGTTTTGTATTTTTTATAACTTTAATATTTTATATCTTTTTTTGAATTTTTAAGACTTCAATGATGAGACGATGACCTGAAGATCAAAATGAACGACATGAAACTAGAAACAAGTGACACGAGGGAGAATATGGATAAACGAACGAAAGATGAAGATGAAAAGCAAACGACACGACAAAAGACAAAAGATATGATGAAGCAAAAATGAGTTAGAGAACAAGATAGGGACGAGATGCGACCAAAAAAGGAACGCGAACCTAAATGACACTTGAAGGTGAAGCAGGGATCAGAGTCAGAGCGGAAGAAAAATTTGAAACCCTTAAAGGTGTCAGGTATCGATTCCATCCTGCAACTCGATCTCGAGAAAGCAAACCAGCAAAATGAAAGAAAAACAAAAAAAGGGGGTCCCCAACTTTTCCAATAAAAATTTGGGGCATGTATGCAGGGCATAACAAATGCTGACTTAGCTAGGAAAATGCACAAAGCATTTTAAGACACACAACCCTCCAAATACCCAAAATCCTTGGTTTACACCCATTCAAGATAATCTAAGAAGTGCAAACACAATCAAAATTGGGACATGACAAAGGTCTAAGATGAAACTAAAATTTATTTGTCTATGCAAATGATTCATTCCCCTCCATAAGCATTGTCATGATCAAAGCGGAATAGACTCTACCAAAACTATGTAGTTGTGAGTTACATTTCTAACGTGCAATGATATCTTGGGCATAGCTCTGCTACTAGACAGGCATCTATAGCCCCAATAGAGATACCTTTGGTTCTCTCTAAGCATCACTCTATTGCCAACTAAGCGTCTATAGCTCTAGTAGAGATACTCGAGTCACCCTTGCTAATTGATTTCATTTTTAGATTTCTTTTACTTTCTCTTTTCCTTAGATGTTGATTCTTTTTGAAGTATAATTTCTCATTTCTCTCAATCTTTAAGCAATGAAGCCTAAGTAGCGGGTTGAAAACCACAATGGACATCGTGAAAGAAATGTAACCCTTTGGATTTTTCACTTGGAGTAGAGCTACCCCACCTGATGTAAACTAACTGATGGATTTCTTAAGGTATGCAAATCATGAGAGACTTTCAAAAACTCCTCAAAACTATGTAATGTACCAAGTTCTAATACATGCTAACATTCCCTAGTTTGAAATGGATGAAGGTAAATCAAAGTTTTCAAAGCTACTAACTGATCAAGTGTTTGAAAATAAAAATAGTAGAATCTTAACAGATTCACCCTACGACATAACTTGCATATAATAACTCAGCTTCTATTGTGAATGAGAGGAACCCCCAAAAAGAAAGAAAAAAGAAACAATTGAAAAGAGAAGAGTAGAAGAAAAGAACACACATATAGACACGACGAACCAGCAAAACCAAAATAGAAAATGAGAACAAAAGATCAAAAACAAAAGAGAAACAGACAAACTCAGAAACAAAACAAAAACAAGGGAACACAGAAAAAAAAAAAACAACAAAAAAAGAAAAAAAACCAAAATAAACAATAGAAACCAAAACAAAAGGAAAACTAACTAAACCAAAAACTAACTCTAAAACCAAACTCTATAAACATAAAATTGTGAAAAATTGTACATAAACCAAACTAATTTTTCATTATGTGCAGAAGCGTTAACTTACTAGGTACAATTCTAAACCTAGAAAATTTATCTTTATAAACATAAATTTTATGTGCAATAAATTCATTTTGAGGGTATAAAGTTTGAAATATTAATAGTTTTGGGTTCTCATGCCTATCATGATTTACCCATAAACACATTTTATTGTCCCCAACGTCATAATCAAACTAAAAATCATTAAAACATAGAGGGTAATGGAAAGGCACCACCTGATTTAGAGGATCTTCAGTTATTGTTGTGTGCTCATGTCGTATAAATTCCTTCTCGCAGGGTCTCAACTCATTAAACACCATTCCATTTTGCTCTAGTATATGCATGTCAACATAAAGGACATCCATTAGAGGAACATCATTATTACCCAAGATGTCACAATAATATTTAAAATTTACATGCATATCCCTATCATTACTAGTTTCAGATAGCAAAAAAGTATGCTTGATTTCACCAAGATTATCAACCTCAATCACATTCTCAACAACATAGACTTTACCAATTACATGGTCAGCTTCCTCAATCTTTAAATCAATCTGTTCAACATTTTCCCTACATATTATAGCAGCCTTCCCAACTAATAAGAAATCAGAGCAACTTACCTCTGAAGGACAACCAAAATAATGAATCTTATATGGATCAGTTGAAGTGAGATTTGTTTTGCACCTGGGATATCCATTTATCAACATTATTGTATTCACCTTGGGCATAGAGTCACTAATTTTTTGGGTCTCCTTAGAAGGACTAAGCAACAAAGCACCCATGTTGTTAGCTTGCAAGGTTTGCAAAACCTTTTCCTCTAGAAATGAAGCATTGTTGTTAGCACCCTCTTTAAACATGCCACCCAAAAGAGTTTGAAAATCAACATCCAACTCATCATCATTAACTCCATAAATATTGGTGCATAATACACTAGGAGTTTCTTCGAACAACTCATTTAAATAAACAGAGTCAAATCTAGGAAAACATTTGTTAAGTTCATGTTTCTACATATCATCAACTAGAATGTGCAAGTCAGTGTCAAGTTCATCAATATTAAGACCAAATTCACTATTGCATGCTAAGCAGGGATTTTCTTCAAACATAACATTTGAATAAATAGAATCAAAACTTAGGAAACACTCCCCCATTTCATTCTCTTCGTCATGTTGAAGGGATTAAACTTTTGAGACAACCTCTTGGTCACTTTCTTGACATTATTCTATTTCACCCAATTGAATCTCATCATTGTTCACTCCTTGCTACAACCAACCACTAATTTCATCAATGTTAGTATCTTGATTAGCATTGAGATCCAATTTATTTTCCTGACAAGGGTAAGTTTGATCTAAATAATTATTAAGTAGCCCTTGAATAACTTGAACATCTATTTGATCTTCCTACTTTGAAGAATCAATTTTCCATTCAACTTTATGTCCTTCACCATGAGATCCATTTGTAGCCTCATTCATAGTCATGTTGTTCTCAGCTTCTATGTGTTCATCATTCAAATTAGTAGTCATTTTCCTATGTTAACTTGTCATAGGATGTTTCTTCCTTGTCCATCATCATGAAAGAACTTATGAATGCATCAATAAACTCATTTTCCATATTAAGCAAACCTGCACAAGGTAGGGAAACTTTATCAGCCATGGAATCCATCTCGATGCAAGGATCAAGGTCATCAGAAGATGGGGAAGAATTAAGCATCTCTTCACAATTACCCTCATCATTTTGGATAAACTAATTATCCTTTTCATGTGTGCTAGCTATTTCATCTTCCTCATTAAGTGGAAAAGTATTTCAGGGATCTTCCATAAGTATTCCTTCAATAGTGATTAGTTGTTTGAAATATAACTCCATCCTACCAAGTAAACTATGGCAATCCATCTGAGAATTTTGATTGGTTTGATGTATCCTACATCCATTTGGCCTAACAAGTTCTGATAACTTCAAATCTCCTAATTCTTCCAACTTCTCCCTTATTCGATTTTGCATACGTGGGATATCTAGCCAACATGAACCGTTCTCTTTTGTCCATCCCTCATCACACTGATTCTCATCTTGGTTAGAAGATTTTTTCTAATCATTGGAAGGTATTTTTGATTTCTCATGACAGTAGTCATGTGTTGATATCTCATTTCTTTCAATATCATTTCTAGTATTAACATTTCCAATGAAACTAGATTCTAAGCTGATATTTTCATTATGCTCTAACTTTATATCCATTTCATACTCTTTGTCAAACAAAACATCAAAATGATATAATTTCTCATCAAATTTTTTATTTACAACTTCATGATGATCAAATGCATTATGTGTGGGAGTATGACTGAAAAGAGACGGTATAGTTACAACTTCATTGACAAGTGGAATACTTACCTCTATAGTTGGATTTTGCAAAGATAGGTTCTTCCAGTGGTCTTGTTTGGGATTAACTTGATATGAAGTGTTGGAAAACTTGGTGCTTGGTGAGAATGATTGGATCTGGGTAGGGATGGTAGGTAAACCTATGTAAGGCTGCAAAGGATGGAAATTTACAAGCACAAGAAGATTATAAACTTGATTTTGGCTACCTAAATTTCTCGTGTCATGTCCAGATTGTGCCAATAAGAGAGCTTTGTTCAATGCTTCATGTAGGGATGTAGCCTCACCACAATGTCTAATTTTTGTTGTAAATGGAGGGTTCAGATCCAAATAATAATTTTCTATCACGATATGATTATCAATAACCAAATTTAAAGCTTGAACCCTTTCATACATAAAAAAGAACCTGTGATTGTATTGGTAAATGGGTTCCAGTGGTATCCTTTTCATAGCAAAAAATTCATGTGATGGGTGTGGTGCACGTCATGAGGATCAAATTGGTCTAGAAATAAAATTTATTATTCTATCCATGAAAAAATAGAATCTAGTGGTGGATTAACATACCATTGCTTCATTGTACCTTGAAGTGTTTTGACAAACAATTGACAGACGATATCTTAATGCTAAATTTGGAGAAAAAAGACTAAATCCCTACAAATATTGACATGTTTAGAAGCATTTTTTCCATTTTTAAGGAAAAATAAAGGAAGCCTATCATACATGCGATTAGGGATTTCATTAATAACTCCAGGTATACACAAAGGGCTACTCATTAGAGCCGGGTTTTCAAAAATCTAACCCACTCCCATACAACAAAGTGAAATTGCTCAAAGGCACTCCTTCTAGCATCAGTCATGTTGATGGCCAAATTGACACAACAACATTTAAACAAAATATTTCTACTATATTTCTCCTGAAAAAGATAACTGATCTAAGACCACCTATCTTCCAACGTCTCTGTAGTTGGTTCTCAACTATGCTATTTTGTTGAGATGTCAATGAGGTTGTAATGTTCAAGGGGTTTACTAGTTATTGAGCTTCCTGGTTGTTGCAAGATCAGACTTCTATCTAAATCTACTCTAACTAGGGGGTATAAAAAAAAAGGAAAAAGATAGATCAAGGACACAAGAAAAAGAATGTTGACTCATCTAATTAACCAAACCTATTACTCTTCAAGGAACACCTAAACTAAACTGCAAAACAAATCAACATGTAATCAATACAAAGCTATTCACTCACATTGCAAATATTAATGGTGGATTACAACTCACAATTTCAAACAAAAGAAAAGATAAAATTTTATTCCTTGAAAGATTCCAAATCAAATGATTAACAAAACAAACATCATTCTAGAATACAACTTAAAGCAGGTTTAAATCTGGCTACTTCTACTGTTGCAAAATAGATAAACAACCTTTACAAGTCTAGAAAGATTCAGCAGTGCACAAAAACCAATGTTTTCAAATTGATCCAGCTAAACTAAGAATACAGAAAACTATAACATCTACTCTATTGCTAACTCTAATAAGCTAAACTGTGAACTTCTAACTATTTTTCCTAAGTGTCTAACCTCTTTAAAGTGAGCATATTTGGCAATTAATAGCTCAATGATTTCCCTAATTCCCTCCAAAAATGAGACATCAAAATTTGTAGCTTTTGTGCATACAATCACTCCTCAAAGATCACTTTAGAACCAGAATTGAGCATTTTATTACCAGAATTGAGCATTTTAGAACCACAATATCTTTAGCTTACTCTAGTTTGATGGTTTCAAAAGATCTCCCCTCTCTTGTGCAATTTTATTTTGCAAATCACCTTCAACTCGAATATTTTCATCTCAAAAAGGTACTTGCAAAACATAAAGCACAATAATTAATAAAACTTAATTAATTCTAAAAATTAATTAAAATTCCAAAATATTTCAATTAAATGTGTATGATAAACTTTTAATCCCATAATCGAAATATCAATAAAACCTACTTTCAAAGTAATGCTATTTTAAAAATAAAATAACTTTTGAAAACATTTCTTAAATATTTTCCAATCTGGGTACACTTTGCTTCTTGAACTTGGACAACATCTTGGACTCCAGAACATGACTTTTGTCTTTGATTTAGCAATTGAACCATTGAAAAGCTCCAACTAGAAATTTACCAGAGTCACATGTCAAACAAAGCTTCTCTTCAAAATAGAAACTCAGTGTAAAAGAGCCACTTTTTAGATATCTCATGATGCCTGAGTTGCCCATTTCCATTTGATCTTATTTTCTCTAACTGCTTCTTTTGACTCACAAAATTCTCCATCTTCAATTGAAATTTCCTTTCCCATTTGCAGACTAATATGTATTCCTCAGTGATTGGTCATGGTGAGGAAAAGGTATAAGTCCAACATAAACACACAAAATTGTAAAAGGATCAATTTCTATTTGAGTAGTCAAAGGCATCGATTATCCTTCACAAAGTGCAACCTGTGCTTTTTTCTTGAAAGTTTTCAAAACTACCTTACAAATTCATTTGTGCACAAACCACAATCAAAGAATTCTTCGAGATGATACCCACTTGAGGAATTTTTTATAGATATTTAGTGGCCTGTGATTGTTTATCCACTCTCTTTCTCAACTCCATTTTAGAACACGCTAGAGGGGAATGGGAATCTACAACCTTTTACTTGAAAGTTTCTAAAGACTTTTCAACATGTCTACTTTGTGAAAATTCCACAATCATCACATTTTGTCAGAGGCAAAGGAGATCTTAGCAAAAGTTTTGGAATTTAGTCAAACACTGCCATTTGTATTATTTAAAAGTTTCTAAATCCTTTGCACTTAAACTAATTTACATCTCCTACAATAACAATATTTCATGGGTGAAATTTGTTTGAGCGGGAGTTGTTTTGGTGCCTCCTTCATTGCCTGTGCAGGAGCGAAACCAGACTTGAGCGGGGGTGGAAACATTTTAGAATGTGAAATTTTTTTACTTTAGTGCCTAGTTCAATATTCATTTTGGGCCCGGATCCGATGATGATGCAAGGGCGGGATAATTTTAGAACCAGAATTGAGCATTTTATTATTTTACCCGTTTCATCTTCTTTCTCACTTCTACACATTTATTCCATGTCTTTTTTACTTCCCTATCAGTTGGTGGGGTCAATATATTTCATGGATGGAGTCAGAACCATTTTTAACTTATTACTACTTTCCACCTTCTTGAGTGCGGGAAGCAGGGTGGGTTAATTTAAAGACCCAGACATTTACTATTACACTTGAATTTTAAACCTTTTCCCTCCTTGCCATGCAATTCAATTGATGACAGTGTATTTTATTTTATATATTTTTTTTTTATGATTTTCTATTTTAAAGCTAAATTTTTTTAAATTAAAAAACATTTGTCGATTTATTACCATTCATTTATTCTTTTAAATTCAAAATTTAAAAGAAATTTTATTTTAAATCCTTTAATTTTAAAATAAAAAGATTTATTTATTTAAAGTCTTATTTTAATCTTCAGAAATAAAAGATGTGTTTATTGTTTATTATTATTTTTGTAAAACTTTGAATTTTAAATCTTTTTAAATTTAGAAAAAGAAAAAAGATTTATTTATTTATTTTCAAATGTTTTAAATTTTTTTGTATTTTCTTATTTTACAATTTTTGTATTTTATAAGTTTTTTTTATTTTTTTTAATTTTTTATAACTTTAATATTTTATATCTTTTTTTGGATTTTTGAGACTTCAATGACGATACGATGATGTGAAGATCAAAATGAATGATGTGAAACCAGAAACAAGTGACACAATGGCAAAGACAGACAAATAAATGAAAGACGAAGATTGAAAGCAAGCGACACGATGAAAGATGAATGAAAATGACCAAAACAAATGAAGAATCCAATGATAAAAGACGTGACGAAGCAAAAATGGGCTAGAGAACAAGATGGGGATGAGACAAGACCAGAAAAGGAACAAAACTCGAAGGTGAAATGGCGATCGGAGTAGGAGCGGAACCAAAACTTGAAACCCCAAAAGGTGTCAAGTGTCAATTCCATCTCACAACTCGGTCTCGACAAAACAAACCAGCAAAATGAAAGAAAAAAAAAAGGGGTCCCCAACTTTTCCAATCAAAATTTGGGGCATGTATGCAGGGCATAACAGTACTAGATTAGAAATCCAATCGGCATAGTCAATTAATCTAATGAAGGCAACGTCCAACAATTTCTTGAGTTCAGCCTTGATGAGTAAAGCAATTTGTGGGTGCATTTTCCTCAATTTTTGTTTCACTAGTTTTACACCTAGTTGTAAGGGAAAATGACGTAGTACAAGTTCAAGATCCAACCCAAGCATGTCAACATATGACCATGCAAAATTGATTTGTCTTTGTGCAAAGAAGTTATGAAATTTTGGCTACTCTGCTTCTATCAATGATGCTACAAAATATACCAGTCGAGGATTCTCTTTTGTGCCTATGTTGATTTCCACTGTTTCTTCAACTAGCATGGGTGAATTTTCCTGAGCAATAAGGATAATGTTCAAACCTCCATCCTTAGGTGCCTCAGAGAGGTTTTTTCCTTTGAATACATCCTTATTTTGTGCATTTTCATTGTATAAAGGTGCCTTTCTATTTTCACCTAGAGACTCATCATTTTTACTTTTCTCATTATTTTTCATATTTTTGTGACTGGAGGGTTGAATAGATTCCCCAAAATATGCCTTGTTGTCCAATTCAATGATAAATCCAACCTTGTGATCACCACTAGGTTTTCCTTCTCGTAATCCTAGGAACTTAGGAATTGCTTCAGCATTCTCAAAAATTTCTAAGATGGGTTTGTGTTGTTGTTTTTAATCAATGAGCTGGGGGTAAACTAAGGGCATGTCATCATCAGAGTTGTCAAAGTTCAAAGGAGTCAAGGTAAAATTTGAGTTGTTCATATAGTCACAAAAGTTTCTTACCAAGTCCTCTTTGCTCTTTTGCTTATATTTAGGTGGATTCTGAGGTGGGCTAATGCCAAGGTGTGGTTATCTAGAGTGGATTTGTTAGGTTCCCAAGAGGTAGGATCAAGAGATTCCCAATAGTGATGTTTAAACCATTTTTTCTGTCTTATATGGATAGGACTTCATTGGATTTGATGAGGATTTTAGCATTAAGTCAAGTTCTCCAAATAGTTTATCAACATCCATGGCAGATGTGGATGATAGGGAATCCCACTCATATTCATTAGAGTAGGGGAACCATAGTAGGGTTGGTCAAATGGTTCATCAGATGTCTCAATATTTTCAGAAGCACTTACTTCCTCGAGTAAAAGTGATGTGGTACTAGGAACGCTAATCTAAAGCAATTGAAACCTGAGCCCTAAGCCTTTCGGACATTTAGAAACAATGATTGGTTCACTCCTCCCATCTTGAAGTAAGCCTAAACCACTATGTCCATTATATCATTTTCTCTGCATTATGGTAAAACCTTTTCCATATTCGTCTGTAGGAATGTGAGCAAGTGAAGGAGGTTCTTCGTTGTCCTCTCTATATAACCAGTAGGTCACATCTTCTACATTTATGGCTTCTTTTCTTAATTCTCCCCATTTTGTAAAGGTCATTGCGGGAGGGATGTGTATAGTGACCACTGATTGTCTCCTATCTTCTATAGGTAAACCATAAGATTTTGGAGGAACCAAGTGGCTAACACAATAAGATGTCTTCATGTGATATTTCCCACAACCCCTATCTTGGATCTCGACATTAGGAGTGGAAGGTGATGGTGAAGTGGATGTTTTGGTAAGAGTGGATGGATCAAGATATTGGGATGAATTGGATGATGAAGCTTCTTGGTTTACTGGCACTTGGCGTTGGGGTATCTCTCGTAGATTGGTACAATATTGGAATGGATCTGGGTCACCATCTATTGTTATTTTAGTTCTATTGGAAGGGAATTTGAGACATTGATGATATTTGGAAGGGACTTCCTTCATGGCGTGAATCCATGGTCTGCCTAGTAGAAGGTTGTATGGAAGGGTGAGATCCAAGACTTGGAATTTTGTCTCCTTAAATATAGGACCAATTCTAATAGGAAGTGTTACAACGCCCTTTTATTTTTTCTCTTCATCATCATAAGCTTTAATGACAAGGCTTTGGTGGTGTCCAAAAATGCTTCTGAGAAACCTAGTGCCTTAATTAATTTTAAAGTGCAAATATTTAACCCTACTCCTCCATCTACCAAGACTTGTCTAACCTTGGTTTTGTGAACAAGGACTTCAAGGTGTAATGGGTCATTATGATTTGTCTTCTCAACTGCGTAGTTTTGTTCGGGGAAAGTAGTATGATGATTATTGGTTAGGTAGCCTACCATTTCCTAGAAAAAATTGAAATTGAGATCATTAGGGACAATGGTTCTTTGTAAAGCCTTATCTAAAATGGATCGATGTTCAAGGGAAATACGTAATAGTTCCAAGATAGAGATTTGGGATGGGGTCTTCCCCAACTCATCAAGTAAGTTATACTACGACTTGGAGGTCTATGGTACCTAGTGTGATGAAGGACCTTGGATGGTGATCTTTGTTTGACGAGTGTTGATAGCACACTTGGGAGTTTTATTTATGATAATAGTATTGACGTGCTCATTGGCGGCTTGGATATGATTTATGATGGGGCCACTATAATCATGCTTGACACTACCATAGTAGGCGGAAGTATTGGTCTTGTTACTAGAACTGGGGGATTTTCCTATCCCATGATCATGTAGTGGATCATGTAGTGGATCATAAAAGACCTTGTGACTACCACTACTTGAGGTATAGTGGCACTAGTAGTGGTAGTGTTTGTTCCTTGGTTAGATGTAGTTTGTAGGGTACATATATCAAAACTAGGAGGTAATTTGGCACCTTCTGCTAGCAATTTGGCTAAGTATCATTGAGGATAATTTGCTAGATAATCATCTACAAAGGAAGAAAACTTAGGGTCCTGTGCAGCAGCATCTATGTCTTCCACTACAATGCATCCTTGTGTGTCTCTAGTAAAAAAATTGTCTAATAAAGTCTTGTGAGGTCTCGATGAAGATGTCCCTAAAAAGGGGTTTGACAATGGATTGATGAATTCACTTGGATCAGCCATCTTTTCTCTTTCTTTACTTTTTGATCTTGTTTCGACCATGTAATGTAAGCTCAAAGTGCAAGTGATGTAAAAACTAAGTCTATGGATGATTATGAGTAATCTATGTTTTTGGGATTTTCTTGAAAATAAGGAATGTATGCAGCTATTTTTTTAGTATTTTCTTGCAAATAAGGTATGTCTAAAATGATGTTATCCTAGGATGATAGTGTCTAAATATGAAAGAGTCTAAGTAACCAATTTGAAAGATTCTAAAAGAAGGTATATATTAGCTAACGATTAACCCAAGGTTTCAATTTAGTTTTGACAAGGAACCTTTGTAGGACTAGGAGCAAAAGATAAGGTGAGCTCCCAAACTAGACTGATGAGCTGGAAAGACTCACATGTAGGACAAAAGATATGATAACTAGGTCTAATGACAACTTTTGTTGAATCAAGAGTTTATCCAAAGCTTGAAAGGTTCCTATCTTAAAATCTGCAAATGATGATCTCTCTAAAGGAAATAAAGACCCCTAAGATGAAAGAAAGATCTACAACTAGGATGCCTATCGCTATGACTGAATGATTCCTAAAGGATGCGCTTATACAAATTTTGAGCAAAATTTTTGGTTTTTGTCCAAGAATTAGTGTAAAAGGATAATGTAGATACTGGTTTGACTATTTGTTTTCAATCTGTAACAATGAATTCTAGTTTTTTGAGACTTGGACAGATGTGTTGCAAAATTTAATAGTTGTAGTTTATTCTATTAGTTGTAGTCTACTAGTAAATTTAGTCTTGGGTATTAGACAGATGTGATTCTGTATCAAATAGATATGACTCATGGTATCAATTGTGACTCAAGATTGATCAGTTGCAATTTTCAGACTCAAAGACAGTGCACTGGTAAAATAAGGCCTGGTTCTATGAGAGGGCATATGCGTTGTTCCAGACTGTAGATGCGGCTCATCTATTCAAATGCATCACAGAAGGTATCAAATACAGTTTTTCCAGTAACAAAGGTAATGAAATGCATGACTGGGATATCAAATGTGACTTATTCTAGTAGATGCGACTCACAGGCAAATAGATCTGACTCAGATTATGGGATATGCAAATTGGAGTCAGTTTTATCATATGCGAAAGACTAGTTGACAATTGTGACTCTAAGTAATAGATGCATTTTTCTAATGAATGATTACGATTTTCTTGTGGATTACAGTGTAAACTAACTCTATTTTGTGATCAAGTTTTGGTGAATAAAAACAATCAGAAGACAATGTATTTTCAATTTCACAATCATGAACATGCGTAATTCCAAAAAACAAGTACAATCCTAAGGCTGGTAGTGACAATACTTGTTGAGTTCTCACTTGGGTTTCCCCAACTATGCTTATTCAAAGTGGATGACTAGAAGCTTCACCCCACTGGCTCCCCTCCATGACACTCACTTCTCCAGGGAAGCCAAGCTTCAATACCCATGAAACTCCCATGGCATACTTCTCATCTCTACTCGGAACTGTATGAATGTCAAACGGCTTCAGAGGTCTGACCTCTTGCACCAAAAAATAGAAGGTTTTTGGCTTAACTAAATCAATTAGCTCGTAGTACAGGCACCTGTTTAGGTGGCTATGTGTGAGGCAAGATATAGCAATCTCATCTGCATAACAAATATGCACCTACGACCTTAGGTTTTCTCGTAAGGTTTACATTTATATACCGGTCGGGAGTAGCTCAGCAAAAGAGCTTTGTTGCTAGTTTGAGTCATCTTGGGGTGAGTAGTTTTTCCCACAAAGAGAGGCCCAGTTTCTAGATTTAGTAACAATTTCTCTAGCACCTAGGATTGCACAAATGCACAAGGGGAGAGGATACTTCTATATACTGAATCGGGTAATAATAGATTATGTTTTCATGCCAAACACAATAGACAGTAGTAAATTTTAAAACCCAAATAACAATTTTCTAATCTACCAAATAGTTTGTTTCAAAATAGTCTTTGACACACGTCCTGCAAAACAATTCATCAATAGTTTTGAATTGGTCTTCATTGATCGTCTTGTAAAAAGAGTTTCAAAAACTTGTCTTCTACACTATGTCCTACAAATACTATGTTAACTCCCTAAAACACGTGCTGCAAACTAAAAATTAGTTGAAATAAAAACACAATAAAAAATTGTAAATCAGAATTTGAACCCAAAAATTTCACCAGTGAGATGTGTCATGTAGGGCAATAGATGCGTTGCAGATTTTCACCAATCAATTACATCACAAAGAGCTACGAATGCATCATACTTTTTAGATGCATTGATGTATTTGTTAGATGCAGTTCATAATATCAGTTGCATCATTTTGTATGTTAGATGCATCAGGTCATACAATACCTACAAAAAATTGAATAAAACATCTACGGATTTGCAAAGAACATGTCTTCACGTTAGGTTCACTAATGTAACATCATGAAAACAAAGTGGGATTAAAGCAATAACAATGCAATAAAACTTGAAATGTAAACTAAAGCTAAACAACAAAGCACAAAGGAAATTATAAACATAAAAAAAGAGTGATTTCACCCAGTATCTACATCCTTACATGAATGACCTCAATTGTCCTTCTCCATTTCGTTGTGATGGTATTCTTTCCCTCAGATTTTGAGTATGTGTGCAAGTATAGCCTTGATGTATGTGACAATAGAAAAATGTCGAAGATTAACAAGTGCTCCAAAAGTCATACAATTTTGGGAGGAATTGCAATGATGAAAGCCAAGTCAATTTATAGAAAATTGATCACTCGAATGAGAAGCCGAGATTGAAAGATGGATGGACGCTTTAGATTAAAAGATTTGAAATGCATTGAGATAAGTGTTAGTATTGATGCAAGTGATAAAACCTAAGAATAGATATCAAGATTAAATAATGATTTAATCTCTAGTTGAAAGTATTCAAAAATTAGAAGAATAATGTTTGTATGAAAAGGATAAGGATAGAATAACAGAAATGATATGTTCGAATGCACTCATAAATTAATTAATCAAATAAAGATATTTAATTAATAAATGTGTACATGCATTAGAATTAAAACTAGATAACTGATTGGTTATGACAAAGAGTTTATTCATGAAAGACAACCAGACATTAAATCAAGAGATAAATAATTGATTTAAATAGATCTCGAGTCAAGTGGAAATGAATACTTAGGTAACTTAAAAAATTATCTAAATATAGAAGAATATGTCCAAAATAGAATTTTCTGAATTAAACGATTATTTAATTCAACATTTGACATTTAAGGATTAAATTAAATAAATAAGATTTATTTAATTAACCAAAGAAAAGGTTAATGAATAATTAAATAATTAAAATATTTATTTAATTATAGTTGAAAGTATGATAAGGATAAATTAAATAAGAATTTATTTAATTTAAGAAAAATAATAAAGTTAATTAGTGATGTAATTAAATAAAGAACATTTATTTAATTAATCGGGACTCGAATAAAGATAATATGAATTAATTAAATAAGTAAGTTTATTTAAATAATAGAAGAATAAATGTTAAATGAATTAATTAAATAATTGAAAGTTATTTAATTAATAGATGAGAAAGGACTTTAGAAAGTAATTAAATAATTAACATTATTTAATCATGACCATGACAATACAAATTATAAAGAAATTGAAATCGTAGGCTTAGAACAAATTTTAGTGTCTAAAGCAACAATGGAGGAAGATTCAATCCTTCAATGTCTTAGGAAACTAACTTGATTATTTGCAATGTGAGAGCCCTAGCTTGCTTGACTTGATATGGAAGAATGATAGATGAATAATGAAGAATGAATGTGTGAGAGATGGGGGATGTAAAATGAGGATTAAAAAACTTATTTATACACATTTGTGCCTTAGTAACCCAATGATACCTCATCACATTTCGACATAGGGTAATTTTGAATAAAAATTCAAAAGAAAATTTAAAATATTTTGAATTTTGAGCCAAGAGGGACTCATTTTCCACCCATAGCAAATGGGTCCCACCTTGGACTTGTAAGTAGGTGTCAGGAGCTAAGTTAGATTTAATGTTGTTTTCCAAGTTTACATTCAAAAATACACTTAATTAAGCCTTATAAGGGCATAAAGGGCTCAAATAAACCATAAGAAAGGTGTAAATAGTGGAATTATGCCTAGAAAAGCATGAAATCTTATTACAAGATTTTACAACACTTCAAAATAGGACTTGATGAGTGATGAAATGGTGACTTTTAGGTGAATTGTAATAAATAGAGTCAAGAAAAGTGTAGAAATGTCTTACAACACTTCACAACACCTTCACAAGTAATTGTTAAAAGCATTTTATTTGATTTGCAAGGGTCCAAGACCTAGTGTGGATGCATAAAATGCCTCACAACACTTGAATCAAGGCCTCATTAAGTCCAATTTATCATGAATTAATCCCATATCAAGAAAGAGGTACATTTTTCTATGGCATAGATTTTCAGTCTCCAGTTAAAAGAAAAGAAAAATCCACTATGAGGCTAACTAGCAAAGAGAAAAAGGGAACACACACAATGGGATGATTTATCTGGGTGACGAATCAGATGGTTTGACTTATCGACTGGGAAAAAAATGAAAACTTGTCAAAGATACAATATCCTTAGTGCAACACCATCGACTCTAGGACCCGGGGGTCTGGTAAATTAATAAGACTAGGGAAAAGAGCTTGCAACAGCTCAAGTCTGGTAAAGACAGGTACTTAGGAAGGGTCCAGGTAAGCTCAATCAAAACTTCCATTTTACCAAGGGGGTCCACATTTTTCCAAGGAGAAAAATGGGGCATGTTGTGAGACCACACAACAACTAGCAAGCAAACAAAACAATAAAAAGTCAATTTTGGACCTGATAACCATACTTTAACTTTCTTCAGTCCTTAAATTACAAATGGTTAGAGCCTCATTTTGGCATTCCATCTTTACTTTAGCCAACATACAAGATTATTTTTTTATTCTCACGTGTGTGCAATTGATTTATTCTGCTACAATAAATTCAGAGCATAGCAAATGTTTGCATTGACCTACATAATTTGGAAATTTCCTTCTAAGCCAACCTTGGATAGATCCTTACTACAAGTCAAAGTATCCATAGCCCCTGCAAGGTTATCTTTGTAATTCCTCCAAACATAGCTCTACTATCAGTCAGGCATCCATAGTCCTAATAGAGATATTTTGATAGCCTAAAGAGTTGAGTTTTCTCTTTATTTTTATATTTCTTTGATATTCATTTTTCCTTTTTTTTAATATTTCTTTGTAAGCTCATTTGCTTCAACTTCCAAGCAATGAAGCCCGCTATTAGGTTGGGAATTATGGCGGTAGCGAAGGTCATCTTTTTATTTTTCAATCAATGCAAACAACTGCTATCCCAAATTCATAGAATGATTAAAGTATGGGTTTTTGTAGCTCAACATCAACTGAATGATTTATGCAAACTAAAGTAAAAGGAACTAAAAAATTCCCCAATCATCCATAATTAAAGGACTATTTTTGGTCTAAGCATGAATCACATTTCTAGAATTGATGTTCTTTTATTTTGACCACCTTCAAAAGTTGCTAATTACAATAGACATTAACAATGCAAAACCCTGGAAAGCAAATAAAACAATATAAAGCACACAAAAGACTCAACAAAAAAAAAATCTACAAAAAGAAACCTATTTAAAACAAAACTATTTACAACAAGGACTAACAACCAACACTAATCTTGAAAGTAATGCTTCAAGAATTGTCCATTGATAGGAAATGAAACATCCTTTCCAGTTAAGGTTTTAAGCATGTAATTGTTGTCACCTAAAATTTCAAATACCTTGTAAGGACCAGTCCATAACTTGTCAAACTTACCATGCTCACCCTTACGCTCATAGGTTTTGTCCCAATACATGACTAAATCAAATATTCTAAAAGTTTTCAATCTAGCCCTTTTTGTTGAACCACCACTTTACCACAGATTTATGCTTGAAAAAATGATCTATAGCTCTAGTACGTTTTTCATCTAAGTGCATTAGTTGTAACAATTGAGCTTCAATCTTATCATCTAATCCAATGTACTCTTGGGAAAATTGACAAGTAGGGATTTTTTAGGTTTATAGGCAATATAGGATCTATACCATAGACTAAGTGGTAAGGAGAATTTATCAATATGGATTTCATCCTAGTACTTTATACCCAAAGAGAGAATTTAAATATAGAATGCCATTCTCTAGGATTCTTTTCAATTAATGTCCTAATTATATCTAGCAGATTCTTATTTGATGATTCTGCTAATCCATTTCCCTGCGGATAATAGTTAGATAAGAACTTCAATGTTATACCATATTCAAATTCCCAATTTGAAAATTTCAATGAGGAAAAAGCAGGACTATTATCACATACCAAGGCATATGGTACTCCAAACCTAGGGTATGTGCAGGATCATCATGGACAAAATAGGCCCTAAAGTGGCAAAAAATTCAAAAAATTCAGAGTTAGACAACTTGACGTAAAAATTTGAATAAGTTGTGTATATTATTACAAAAATATGTAAGAATAGAATCTATAGCAAATTTAATGTATTTTCTAAACTACTAGCTTTATATTTTTTTTAAATCTATTTTTGTGAAAATTTGAAATTTCAATGTAGTAGTACTTAAATTTCAGGGAAAAAATAAGAAGTGTTTGTCTTACTACCCTAACCACAATAAAATGATAATATTTTTTTATAAGATTTTAGATATAAGTAGAGGACTCATGCCCTGATGTGATGGATATTTTTTATAATTTTTTTCCAATTAAATAATTAATTATGAATTTTTTATTACAACTTTTAAAAATATAAAAACTCATATGTTTGATCACCATAACTTGGTCAAAACTTCATAAAATTCAATTTTTATTTTTTAATCCTATAGTGAGAAGCATAGAATGTGACGCATGTTTTGGATTCAAAAAATGTGATATCATTTGAAAGTTACAGATGCTTTTCAATCAACCTATCAATCAAGACTTTAATCGTAATTTAAATAGAAGATGAATAAAAATTACTTATTAAATTCAAAGTAAAGCATAATTTATATTGATGGAAAGTTGAGAATCTCCTTTAAAAACCCTTTTTGTTTCATCAATTTTGGATTAAAAAAAATTCCAGCCACATACCCTACACATGCCCATCATATCACCACTTTTTGGCCCATCATGATACTGCGCATATCCCCTAGTAATAACATTTTCCTCTAAGAACCTAATTACCACCTTTAAGGTGCATTCCTTACTATGGCACGCTTCAGTCCATCAGATAGAATAATTGGTGGCATTCAATACAAACCTTTGACTTACAAACAACAAAGTATTGATTGTACCAATGAAGTATAATCCCCATTGTGAAAAAGGACGCATCTCCATTACTAGCTATAATGGTTGTGAATTAAATATACATTTATCTATAGTATTTTGACATGTGTAATAGTGCTTTACATGCTCATATATATCTTTGGAAATAGTTTGCCAGTAATAGCTAGCTCTTAAGATGAGGTGTGCAGTAGCCAAAGGTGCTCTATGAGTTCTACCAAATTTATCATGTAATTCCTACAACACTTCACTCTCTTCTATCTTATGCAAAAATCTTAAATAAATTCCTTCATGATTTTTCTTGAATAGAACCCCTCCTTTAATCATATAACTCTAGGATTTTATCTTTAGGGCTCTTCTTTTATTTCTTTGCATATAATCGAGGAAATTGTTGCTAACCAGATAGTACCATACATTTGAATACCAATCATCTTGATCTTCTACATCTAGAGTATACAGCTATCTAGAGATTTGTAGATCAATCTAAGAAATGGAGTTAGCCAAATCTTTCCTATGAACTAGCTTCATGGATATAAATCTCTAGATTGAATTCTTACAGAATTGTAACCCATTTAGCTCTCTTTTCTCTGAACTTACTCTGTGTTAGTAGCATTTTTAGTGCAGCACCAAGGACGACAACTTTGACTATACTTCTGAGAATGTAATGTCAAAATTTTTGTGTTGCTTTAACCAAAGAAAAGGCTTGTTTTTCAATATCCATTTATCTGAGCTCTTCCTCTTTAAAGGGAGCACTCATGAAAGCAATCAGATTTTCTTCTTTTTTCTCTCTCCTTTGTGTCAATATTGTTGCATATATGTGACCAAAAGAAAAAGAGAAAATACAAAAAATGCTTGATATAATCTAGACTTACCAACACTGGTGCTTCTGTAATTGCAACTTTCATATTTTGGAAGGTGATCTTAGCTTAAATTGTCCATTTGATCTTTGCATCTTTCTTCAACATACCATTGAGTGGTTTCACTATCTCAACAAATCTAGTAATAAATTTCTGGATAAAATTGATCTTACTAAAGTATGACTTTCATTCTTTCCTGCTTACCAGGGGTTGTAACTTGATTAAGGCACTTACTCTATCTAGGTCTATTGAGATACCTCTTTCAGAAATAATATGCCCCATTAAATTTCCTTCAAGCACCCAAAAATGCATTTCTTAGGATTCAATGAAACTCCATAAGTTTCACAATTTTGCAATATTGATCTGAGATCATGAACATGATCTCCTTTGTTCTTAGAAAATACTATGAGGTTTTCCATGTATATAGTAATGTACTTTCCTACCAAATATCAAAAGGCATAATCTGTAGCTCTTTGGAATGTGGCTCTGGAATTTATTAATCCAAATGACATCCTTCTATAAGTGAAAGTTCCCCACTTTGTGATTAACACAATTTTCATCTGATCTTCCTTCACGACCATTACTTGAGAGAATCCATCCAAGAAGGACATCAACTATGAACCATTAACAATTTTTAGCACTTCAGATCTAATGAAGGAAAGGGATAATTATCTTTTTCAGACACCATATTAATATTTCATAAATCCACACACAGCCTTATATCTCCATTCTTCTTTCTAGTAGGCACTAGATTTTCCACCCAGGTAGAATGTCTGATGGGAAAAATTATCTACACTAAGATAATTTTTGTACTTTCTTTTGAATTAAAGGCTCTAGAAGTGCATTTACAGGTTATTGTTTCTACCAGAAAACCTTTGCATCAGGGTTTAATGGAATTGTATGAGTAATGATGGAAGTATCATAAGTCTTCAAATCTTCATATGTTCATGCTATAACTTTCCAATAATCTCTGTGTGCTTGAGCAATATTTCTTCATTCTTTCTTAGTATAGAATTTTCCTACAAATATATTTTTCAGATCTTCATCAATTTTCAAATTATATAATTCATACTATCCTCTATCAGTTTTAGGCATATCCCTTTTCCAATCTATCTGATTCATATCAAATAGTCTTTCCAACTCAATTATTCCTTTTGGAATATTATAATCTTTTGCTTGAGGATAATTCTTCATCTTGAATTTTTCCATCGAGGTGATCTATTTCTTAAATTATATGCTCTTCAAAGATATCAGTATTAGTGATAAATTTCAATATATGATGATCATCTTCGAACACTTTCAAATTTGTAACACTATTAGGAACCGAGTGCAACTGCACCAACTCAATAGTAAACCTCTTCAAATCAAAACCATCTAAAGGTTTTAGAGCACTAGCAGTAGTAGCCAAAGCATATTCTCTCTAATTAAATCTTTGTGAGATATGGGTGATATTAAAAGCATCAAAATTCTCTATTAGGTCCCACACTCAATGTTGGTAGCTAGACAAGTGTTTTTAATGACAAATGTATTACTTTTGGATTTGCTTGACCACTAGCTCTGAGTAACCAAAAACCTTAAGAATCTTAACCTTTTTCTTAATTGAGAGCATCAAGCCATTAAAGAGAGCTTCATACACTACCACATTGTTAGTACACTAGAATTGTATTTGATGAGGAGCAAGAAAAGACTTACTTTGGGGCTGATGAGCTCAACCCCAACTCCAATTCCTTGTTTCAATTTTGACTTGTCAAATTTAAGGTCCACGTTTGATCCTCAACAACTTTGAGCTTAGGATTTTTAAGAGTTGATAAATTGATATTTTCAGTGATCTTCGAGTATTTCAGACCTAGACCTATTAAGAATAATATTTTCTAGATAGTGTTTACTTTCGATTCTATGAATAATTTCTAAGCACATCACGCAACTATCCTCTAAATGTGTAGAATTGTGTAACCTATACCAAACCTACAACAAAAAATTTAGTGAATATTTAACTTTCCCACTCTTTTGAACTTCTTTAACAATATTCCTCCAGAATTTATCTAAACGACTATCGTCTCCTTTGGAAGAATCATAATCTATTCAACTAACATGTCTATTCTGGGAGTTATCTGGTTATGCTTTTTAGCATTACACATAAAAAAAATCTCTATTTTAATTCTAAAACTTCTAATTTCATAAAATCTTGGCTCTACATCTATGTATATAATTTCATTGTTCTAATTATAATTGGTGAAATTTGTTTCATGCATGGTTCTCTCTCAATCCTAATTTGATTAGGGACTCCCTTCCATGGTAACCACATATGTGATAATTCAATGGCCATGTATCTTCTTAATGTATTTGACCAATCCCTACTCAATAGCATCTGGTAAGTATCAGGTATCTCAACAACTTGAATATCAATATAATACTGAATCCAAGGATCTGGCACTAATTACATATGAATATTGGTTAATTCTCCAAATACATTTACTTTAGTTTTGTCAAGTTGAGTAACTTTCTTTAGGGAATTTTCTAGAGTTAAACCTATAGTTTTACATATGGAAAAAGGCATCACATTGGTAGATTCTCCAAAATCTACAAAAAACTATGGAGATTTTTACCTAATATTCTTAGTGTGAAAAAAAATGGTAGGGATTCTATCTTTCCTTTGTAAAAGGCTATTGGTGCATCTGCCATAGGAACTATGTTTTTATCTTTTTCCTTAAAGGATTTTTCTTTCACCTCCACTTATTTACTAAGTGTGTTTTCTTTGGGAAAATTTTCTAAGGTATTCAAGAAATTTTTCCTAATCATAGGAGTTTTAAGCAATTCGGATAAAGAGAGGTTGATTTTTACCTTTCCAATTTCTTCTACCAAATAATTAGTCAAATCATTTTAATCGGTGAGCTCTACTTTTCTATTTCATGAAATGTTCAGTGAGTTGTATTGAAAGGTTACCTTAGGTAACCCTAGAGTGTTATTTGACTTATCATCTAGTGGAGTGTTAAAAATTTTAGGCGAGATTGATGTAGTCACAAGACCTTTGAATCTATTTCCACCATTTGTGTTTCTTCTCAAGTTGTAGCTATGTCCTTTCAGATATTGTTGAAAAGCATGAATTTCATCAAATTTACCCTGAGGTTCATTTTCATCTTGATAAGGAAACGTATAGGTTTCTAAAGTCATTGTTCAATAGTCTCCTTCATTTTCATAAGTATGACACATGACAATAGCAAGTGAATCAAAGTACTCATAACTATTAAGAACTAAAGTAGATTCATATCCTACCAAAACTAATCCATTCCCTTGTGGAAAGTGAGAATCACACTAGTCATTGTAATGCATACCAACCAAAAAAATATTTGATGTAGTTTTAATCTATGGATAATCAACTTCAAAATGAGCATTTTTGTTGTGGATTCGGTGCCAATTGTTCAATTCAAGGTTAGCTAAATTCACCTTTGACATAGGTCTATCATTGAAGGGATTAGCAATATCTAAAGGTGTGGATACTCCTTCCTTATTTGGTCATGTATTCCAATGTCTAGGTGGTCTAGGAGCATTATATGCTCAACTTTGCAAGTTTTGATTATTACTCTGAGAGTAAAAATTCTGATTTCTTAATTGTGTAACCTTTGTGGTTAATCTTTTAAGTTGAGTTGTGATTTCCTTAATCTCCTCTTTATCTCCTGAGGTTTTGAATCTTTGAATCTCTTGAGTCTATGAGAAGAAATAATTTCCATTAGGATGCAACTCTGTGATAGTTGGACTAGGGTGTGGCACCAAAGATTGACTATTTCTTGGTTGAAAGAAACTATTTTGAGGAAATGCCCCATTCTAGACCACAGAAGGAAAAGAATTAGGAGCCATTGGATGATTTATTGGAACTACATTCACACTCAAAACGAGATAATTATTCAATCCATTTTTTCCATTTATAGATGATCCACTTCTAAGGTGTTTCATTTCTAGATTTACAATTACGAATTTAGCGAAGGATTCTATTAAATTAGTAGGAGGATTTTCCCTTCACTTCACAAACATAGCAGTTAAAGGATCTACTATTGTATAATAAATTGTGACAAAGGAAAAATTATCCACTACATAGGGTTCTTGAAACCAAGAATAAGCTTTTAAAACCTATCATTAAAAGCAATTATAGGTTCACCATTGAACCTTTTGATTTGAGTGAACTAATGGTATAGCAAGGCAGGATCAATCAGTGTTCTAAACCTGGCTAAAAATTAACTTTCCATATCTTGCCATTATCTAACTGAATTATGAGGTAGGCTAATGTACCATTGTTTCACTTCATCACTCAAGGTATAAGGGAAAAACATGCATACAACATCTTCACATTGTATCCTTGCTTTGAAACATGTATCCTTAAAGATACTAATATGCTCTTTTGCATCTTTGTGAAGATAATACGTAGGATTCAATTTGTCTAAATTTTTTGGAAGATCATTATACACAACGAATTGAATTAGTGATTCCAAATTAAAGAAATTCATCACTATAGGTGGGGATGGTATAACAATAGTCATATTTTGTGGTATTGCACTTGCAATTCCAGACCCTTGGGGTCTAGATGACATTCGGCCACTAAGTTCGACTAATGTCACATGAGGATCGTTAGACCAGGAACTAGTGACTCTATGACACTTCAGATTCTCTCCTCACAAAACCAAAAGAATTTTGGAGGCCCTCCTTTTAGTGCCATTTCCTATTGACAATGATGTTATCCACACACCAACAATGTAGATAAATTCTCAGAGACACACCATAGGGGTAAACATGTAAAATTGACCTAACACCTATCACATACTTTAAATGAAATTTTCACATCATCAACATCATTATCATCAAAGATCACTACATTTTCCATCAAAAGCATCAAAAACTCTAATTTCCTCTATTAATTGAATAATACGATTTTCCCCCACACATTTTGGCACACCTAGTGGGACCACAGTCCTATATACTAACAATTTTATGATTTTAAATTGAAGTTGCAAGTTTTTGAAGTGCATTTGAAAAAAATTCACGCACTGTTCTAGAAAATTTTTCCCACTTTCCTATCAAATATTATGTGCACTTGACCCTAAAATTTGAGCACTTGACCCTAAAACTGGCGCACTTGCTCTATTTGGGTGGTTTTTTTTAAGCACTTGCTTTTTTTGGTCATTTTTGACATAAAAGAGCACTATTGACTAGCAATCGAGACTTTTTTACTCTATCTTCAAATGACCATATCTTGGTCATATGGAAGTATTTTTGAGTGCTTTCTTTTCTAAATGGGGTAGAATTTCATGATATTTGCAATGGTCTTAGTGGTTTTTATTTTTGTATAGTAAAATTTTCCATTAGTGCGCTTAAATTTAACATACCTCACATTTGGTCTCAAATGTAGGGTTTTGATGTTTAATCAATTTTCTAACCCTAACATTTGATTGTGTGTTGTGTTTAAAAAGTTTCTAAAATATCTTGTGTAGATCTTACATGATTTATGATGCATCTTTTTATGAAAGCAGCTGACACTTTTGTTACAAGGAAGAGGAATTGTCAAAGAAATCATGATTTTCACAGCTTCTTTCTTTAAGTTAGGAATCCTTCCTTTTGTTGCTTAAAAAGAACCTACAACAACACATTTGTTTTTAAGTGCTCTAAAATGAAACATTTCAATACTTTTTAAATTAGGAATCCTTCATTTTTGTGCTTAAAAATAATATACAACAACACATTTGTTTTTAAGTGCTCTAAAACGAACCATTTCAAAGCTTTTTGTGTTAGGAATATTTTATTTTAGTGCATAAAAAGAATAACGCATTTATTTTGAAGTGCGCTAAAAATGAACCATTTCAAATCTTTTTAAGTTAGGTATATTTATTTTGACGCATAAAAAGAATAGACATAAATGACCAAAATGATTTCCTTTTGTTTATGCATGCTTGCATTTGTTTTTGTTGACCAAGCAAGACTAGGATCAATTTAGAAATACTCAAATTTGGGCTTAAAAATGGACAAATCATTCTTTTCGTCTTGACCTTTACTATGATATTGACTAATGTCTAGAACACTTCCATTGGTTGCAATTAAAAAGAATCATTGATATCTTATTCACATATTTTTGGGGATAGCACTGCTTGAGGTGCTTAAAAGGAATCAAACTAATATGAATTATATATTGTGCATTCAATGTTTGGCAAGCTACATGGTTGTCTTCTCCCTTCACACCTTTTGGTGATCTTGGGTGAGCGAACAAATATTGAGCTTCACATCTTTATTTTTTAAAAGCATACCTTTAGAGTGCTTGCATATTGAGACACATCCCATGCTGGAGAACTCATAGGCAACCCAAGCGGTACTCTTGTTTTGGACTACTATATAAATAATTGTTGGTGTGAGGAAATTTCTCACCCACTAGTTGATGTTGTTTTATACTGGCATCTGTCTCCCCCAGTATCCATGTGATACGTTAAAACTTGAAAAGACTAGGAGGCCTCTTAAATGAGGAAAAACCTACATGTATAGACAACTGAAACTCATAACCCCAAAACATTATAAGAGCCAAATATTTTAGAAGCTACCCCTTTATCCAAAAATAATATTTAAAATTGGTGCATCAGAATTTACTTTTGAGAAGTTACTTGCCAAGTATGACTTCAGGGCTATACCATAAGTTGCATGTAAAATTGTCCCTTTGGTGCATGAGGCAGGCCTACCTAAAAGAATGGTTTCTATCTCTAGTGTTGTAAATGGTTTTTTTATATTAAACTTGCCAAAAACATTCAAAACTAATTTTTGACATCAAACACTATGCTTGATCTAAAAAAAATACATCCAAACAAACATTAAACATGATGGTGGAATCACAAACCCTTTAACTTAGTGTATAATTTTAATAAAAGCCCTATATTTGCACTCCTTGGCAATTTCCTTAAAGTTTTTTGATTATTTAGGCTTTAATTTCAGGCTACATTGGCTCAAAGTAAATGTTGGAAACTATGGCTTGGGTATCATGATTTCACAACTTAAAGTCATAGACATACAGGTCACATAATTACATGCTTGTTTAGTCAATCAAATTCGTTGTATCACTTACCACATCTGAAAAAAGATCAAAACGTCTTAAAACTACAAGAAAAAAATCAATAAGACTTCTAAAACTCTGAAGCTAGAAAACCAATTTACACAAAGGCCACACTTGGTACTGATTTTAACACCCTTGATCCAAAATTGGGCATACTTGCTAGAGAAAGCCCGCATTTTCACTCTATCCTAGAAATTTCACTAATGAAAATCAGTGACATTTTCCAGAAACCGCACACTTGATTGAAAACCAATGCACTTGCTTCTATTTGCTTGCACTTGCTTCTTAGAAATTGGTGGACTTTCCTAGAATATGCTCGCATTTTCCAAGGAAAACTTTCTTTTGACTAATTACACACCACATTTGAAAAAAAACACATAGAGGTTACACTTACCTTTTCAACTCACACTTTCTTCTCAAAAACTAGCGCACTTAACACAATTTAGGTGGCATTTGATAAATTTGGATGTTATTGGTCACATTCTATTGCCTTTTCTCAAAACAAATCACTTTTGCATTATCCTGGTGACAATAAGAAAAATGAATCAAAGTTTCTTACAGGATCCTTATTAGAACAAAAAAATTGGAAACCCGGATAAGTCATATAGTCCATCCACTCTCAAACATCCATCCTACTTTTGGAAATCAAAATCATAATAAACAAACTTGCATTATTTCCTCACTCACACTTCTAAGATGTCAACAACTACTTGGAACTCATAGATAGTCCAAGTAAGCTTTCCCACAACATATAATTTAGAAGGAGAAATGAGATATCAATCCAAGCCCCTCATCATTTTGAGTTCCAAAGATAGTGTCACCTCTAGACAGTACTCAAACCTTAGGGTCTTGAACTTCATAACAAACCATATCAAAACATCCACACTTTCACCAAATGACCATTTTCCATCTGACTACTCCCATTCAACAACATAGAAAGAACATGGAAGTGAACAAGAACAATGTTGGAATCCCATGAACAAACACCACAAATGATAGAAGTAACCCATAGGGATATAAACCAAGTGACCTTACAATAGGATATTTAGCATCATAACATCCTCAACAACACGTCAACATTGATCTATTACCAAAATCACTCGTATCAAGGGTCACAACATCAAGTAGGGAAACAATATCAAGGGTTTCAAAATCACCATCAAGGAATAAGTCTAGAACATTAAGTTTCCCTAAATAAAATTAACCAAAATATTGAGGAACTTGAACAAAATAAAAATATGATGCATTGTGTTCAATTTTTAAACATTGCATATCCACAAAAAATGAACATCATTCCACAAACACCTCAATATCTACATCAATAAAACTTTCAATATCATCAAGACATTGATTCATATCAACAATAAGGTCTATTTCCACAACATCAAGTGAGTCAAAAAAATCAATGGTCACAACATCCAAATCAAACCCATCAACAATATCAACCCATAAATCAGCAATATCCACATCAAAATCATCAACTACAACATCATCAAGATCATCAACCTCAAAACCAACAGGAAATTCCATCTCAAAAACAACAACCGTCTCCACCACAACCTACCTTACAATCAAACCATACTACTAAACATGAGTAAACTCCTTTAGGGGAGCCAATTCAGGGTGTGTTAAACCAACTAGTCAATTCCAAACTTATCACAATTCCAAAACTACCATGAAGTGGTGAACCTAGCATCAAATTCCCATGGTATGATGACAAGATCTATTGTAAATACCATGGACTAAAAGGTCATGATGCATCAAAATGTGTTACACTCAAAAATCTCATCAAAAACCTTATTTACCAAGGAGAAATAGCTATTGAAGGTGGCATTCAAGGTCCATCTACCAATGACAACATCTCAACCTCAAAACTTGAAAACAACAATCAAGAACTATCTAGCATTGATCACATTGACAATGTCTCTACATCATCCAGTGAGCAGGAGGGCATACATCAAGAATTTAATCCCAAGCATGATCAAACTCAATCACCCAAGTCTAGCAATGATCCAGTCCAGGATATGTTAACATCATCCAATCTCATGGTAGTACATATTGATAATCAAGAGACTCCTAATCCAACACTTATACCCAATCCAAAAAAATCTAAGGAAAGAGATATCACCCATATGTCCACACTTTGAGGAAATCCAAGGATCCTTTACAAGAAATCCCTTCTTTGAAATTCATCCATGTCAAGATCATGAACCAAAGCATATCGAAGATGATACCACACAAAGTCAAGATCAAGAATTCCTGTCATCAAAATGATACAATGACTTGGCAGAGATCTTCCAAGACATCAAAGGTTTTCCAAAAGAAGAAAAAATATATATGCTAAGCACACATACATCTACCCATGAGATGCATACTCCTAATGGACATGTAGATGATCTTCATCTAAGATAAGAGTCTCATACTCTTGATAAAATTACCAAGGCACAAGAGTCACCTACTCTTAACATCTTTACACATGATCAAAGAATAGAAGAATCTAACGACATCTAAAATTGATTAAGAAGAAGCATTAAAATCAAAAACATCCTCTAGGCAGGTTGAAGACATCGAGAATGAAAATATGGAGCACAATAAAATCGACAAAGATAGCTAACAATCCTAAGCAATAGAGCATTGGGTATACAAAAGTTAAAGAAGCACCAATATATTTTGAAGGGCCATCAAAATCTGATATTCCCCAAGATCAAGTTGACAATATCAATCAGGAATTTATCCCATATATGAAGGATCCTATTGTTGGCAACACAAGGTAGACAACTGAGAGGGGCGGTGAATCAGTTATCCAAGAAATTAAAACTTACTCAACTTATTAACCTTATTCTCAGATATGATTATTAACCATGAAAGAATAAATCATACACCCATCAGAAACACACATAACACAAAGCTTTTTTTTTACGTGGAAACCCTGTTAGGGGAAAAACCACAGTGGAGGTTAGTCCACAAGATTATACCTTGTTAAAAGTATAAAGAAATGAAATATTGGGAACACACATGCATTTAGGCATAGTGCCTAGAGCTCACTACTCAATTACAACAAGGCTAACCACCAAAAGGAAGACACGCTATCTTACGGAAAGAATCAGATTACATCCACAGGGATTTGAACTAATAAAATAACATCTACTAATGCTTGATCATAGTTTTGATTAAGCACATGAACATTTCTTCACTCTTCTTCACACTCTTCTCTACCTTCGAATGATTAGGAGTTTATTCACACACACACTCAACATCCACTAGCATATTCTCACACTCTTCAATTCAAACAAAAAATTTCTTATATATATCTGCAACAAGAAATCTCATTCCTACATGTCGGCTTCAACAAAGTAATAAAATGAATATAAACTGTTGGCCTAAAACATAAAAGATTATTAATACGAATCAACCAAGGTTGACCACAACTTAGTGAAGACCCAAATCAACATCTCCAACATGAAAACACTTCAATTAATTACTCCTAGAATATTCATAACACGCTACAAGCACCGTGTTGGCCAAGAATAAGAAAAACATGAACACACAAGAGAAAATCGCCAACCACAAGCACAACGATCAATGTGGGCGTGAAAAAAAGATAGAGCATGATCTAGAAACATCCAAAAACATCATGAATCACTAGAGAATCATCTGTAGCAACTAAACTAATTGAAATCACATCATCTTCAATTGGTAACACCAACTGAAGCAACAGAAAAAACTGTCAAAATATAAATCTTCACAACTTGATCAAATCTTCACATGGATCTCTGAAACTTGGAGTGGATAAACTAGATACACTAAGCAACAAACTCTTTAGTCCAAAACCTCTAATCATCAACGTACAAAACTTACCAACACACTAAATTATACACTAAGCAACAAACTCTTTAGTCCAAAACCTCTAATCATCAACGTACAAAACTTACCAACACACTAAATTTCACTTCACCACTGACAACCTACAACTCATTCCATCACAATTTTCTCAATATCCTCGACATATACAACTCCTAATGAATTAATGCTAATAGTGTTGACATCAATGACAACCACATATCAGAAACACGCCACAACATCCAATAGTAACCCCCTTTGGAATTGATAGTGACACATGATGTGAAAAACACAATCAATTTAACTAACTCTTGACACTTACTCCCCCTTAGGTTCTGACTCATTTTCTCCTCAACTTTCTCACATGATCTTCTTTTTCTTATTAACACTGATTCCAAATAAAAATTCACATGATCTTCTCCCCCTTTGACATCAATGACAAAGATCTCTAAGCTCCACTCAAACTTTGAACCACATATTTGAACATCTAAACATCTAACTACTCCCCCTGAGTAGCAGCCACCACAACATCAATTTGGATCAAGATATAACTCTGAAATGCACGGACTGATGCAATGCAATGTATCCTTAGTTTTGATTAGGAGATTTAATCACCCCTAACTTCCCTTTGAGATACTCAAAAGCATCCTTAGGCAACAGATTGGTAAAGATGTCTGCATTTTTCTCCTTAGTAGGCACATAGTCCAATCTGACTTCTTTTCACTCACCTTTTCTCTCAAAAATTAAAACTTAATAGATATATACTTTGTCTTTGAATGCAGCACCAAATTCTTAGAAATGTTAATAGCACTTGAATTATCATATAATATAGAAATAGGCTCATTATACACAACTCTAATATCCTTCAACATTTTCTTCATCCACGGGATTTGAGTACTATTGTTAGCAGCAACAATGTATTCAGCCTCTGCAGTAGATAAGGAAATGGAATTTTACTTCTTACTTAACCATGAAATTAGCTTCTTACCCAAGAAAAATGCTCCACCAATAGTACTTTTCCTATCATATACATCTCTTGCCAAATCAGCATCAGTAAAGGCGCTCAAAGTAAGATCATCATATTTAGGATACCATAGGCCAAATTCATTTTGTTCCCTTCATGTATTTGAAAATTCTCTTCATAGCAATCACATGAGATTCCTTTAGATCAGCTTGAAATCTTGCAACAATACATACAACATTCATGATATCATGCCTAGTTTGAGTTAAATACAACAATCCACCAATCATTGATCTATATCTAGTTTGATTTTCCTTTGGAGAATCATCTTCTATTTTCAACTTGCATCCGATCACCCTGGGTGTACCAATTGGCTTTGAATCTTCCATACTAAACTTCTTTAGCAATTCCTTCACATGCTTGGACTAAGATATAAAAATTTCTTTATCTAACTGAGTAATTTGCAATCCCAAAAAGAATTTCATCTCACCAATCATTGATATGTCAAATTCATTATGCATCTCATTAGAAAAATTCATGCAAAAACCATCATCTCCTCTAAAAATGATATCATCAACAAAGACTTCAACAATCAAATCTTTATTATGATCAATCTTGAAATATAGATTACTATCAGCAATACCTTTGTTAAATCCAAGCTTTAGCAAATACTTATCCAATCTGGCATACCATGCTCTAAAGGCTTGCTTGATTCCATACAATGCTTTCTTCAATCGACACACCATATCTCCCTTATCAATCAACTAAAATCCATTAGGTTTCTCAACATACACTTCTTCCAATTCACCATTTAGAAAAGCTGACTTGACATCCATATGATAAACTTTGTAGTTCTGTGAGCAGCATAGGCAAGAAATAATCTTAAAGCTTCAATTCTAGCAACAGGGGAAAAATTCTCTTCAAAATCAATTTCTTCCATCTATGAATATCCTTTGCATACTATTCTTGCTTTGTTTCTAGCTGCTTCACCTTGCTCATTCAATTTGTTTCTAAAGACCCATTTAGTTCCAATGATATTCTTATCCTTAGGTCTAGGAACAAGAATCCATGTTTCATTCTTCTCAATATACTTTAGCTCTTCTTTCATTGCTTCAACCCAATGTTCATCTTTGCATGCTTCATTCACACTAGTAGGCTCAGTCTTTGAAATAAAGCAGTATTCTTCAACAATATTTCTCCTATTCTAGACACCTTTGTTCTTATCACCTATAATATGATCTTCCAAATGATTCAATCTTACATATCTCAGAGTCTTCTTAGGGTGTTCTTCAACTTCGGGCACTTGTGCTCTCTCTTTTGGAATTTCACTGGTTTCTTCTTCCTCTTGACTTTTCTGATCCACCAGAATGATTTGCTCTTGATTTGTAGTCTGAACTTGCTTTCCTTTTTTTCTACTATCATTCTAATCATTAGAGTCATATCCACAGGTTCTAGATGGTGTACCTAAGTCTTCATCAACCTTGGCATTTTCACTTTCAACCATTTTCCTCAATCTTTTATTGTAACACTGGTAGGCCTTGCTTTTAGTAGAATAACCCAAAAAGATACCTTCATCACTTCTAGCATCAAACTTTCCTATATCTTTATCTCTTTTGATATAACATTTGCTTCCAAATATCTTGAAGTACTTAACAGTAGGATTTTTACCAGTCCATAGCTCAAAAGGGGTCTTACCACTATCACCTTTGATTTATACATAGTTGAGTGTGTACACAGCAGTACTCACAACTTCTCTCTGGTAGATATGAGGGACATTTCCTTCCAGCATCATAGTTCTAGGAGCATCTTCAATTGTTTTGTTCTTTCTTTCCACAACTCCATTTTACTGAGGGGTCCATGGTGCAGATAATTGAATCTTTATTCCATGCTCTTTACAAAAAGAATTAAATTCACCCAAAGTGAATTCACCACCTGAATTTGATCTCATACATTTAAACTTCAGACCTGTCTCTATCTCAACCATAGCCTTAAAGATCTTGAACTTTTCTAGTGCTTCATATTTCTCTTAAGAAAGTAACCCACACCATTCTAGAGTAATCATTAATAAGTAACATGAAATACCTGTAACCTTGTAAATTTCTAACCTTAAAGGGACCACATAGATTAGTATGCACAAGATCCAACAATTCATTTGAACAATTACTATTTTCTCTTAAATGAAATTCTAGTTTGCTTTCCTAATTGACATTCCTTGCATATGGCATTAGTAGGTTTCACTGACTTAAGGTAGATCTCTCATAGCCTTAGTATAACTTATCTTGACAATATTATCAAAGTTAACATGACACATTCTCCTACGCCATAACCAACTTTCATCAACTTTAGCAATCAAATGACTTTTACTAGAAGCACTCAAGTGAAAGATATTACCTTCTTTTTTGGACCTGATGCAATTACATTTCCAAAACTTAATATTCTGTGCTTTCCATCCTTGAATTGAAGATTTTATCCCTTATCAACCATCTAACCAACACTTAAAATATTATGCTTCAATCCTTCCACATACAAGACATCATCAGTATTATGCTTACCATCAAGAGAAATGCATCCTATTCCACAAATCACACAGTTGTATTATCACCAAATCTCACAACACCACCATCATACTTTTTCAAGCTTACAAACTTACTTTTATCTACTGTCATATGATGTCAACATCCACTATCAATCACCCATTCATCTTTCTCTTCAACTCGAGCAGCTAGGGTTTTCTCCACATTTGTACAACTAGTAGATTTAGTAGATATATGATTATTTTACTTGATAGCAATAAATACCCATTCATCATCACTTCTATTTCTTTTATTAGATTCATCATTTGTCACACCTTCATTAGTAGCATAGTAAAACTTCTTTTGAAATCTATGCTTGTTATTTCTTGGTTTAGGAGCTCTTTTTGGACACCTTGATGCAAAGTGACCTATCTTATTGCAAGAAAAACATTTAAGGATCAATTTTCCTTCATACTTAAATTTTCCTCTTGGTACTCTTTTGACAATAAGTGCTTCCAACTCTTCTATCTCTCTTTCTTCTTCAATATTTCTGATTTCATCCTCATACTTGAATGTATTTCTAGATGAACTCCCACCCAGATCATATCTTTGTCTATCTCTTCTAGAAGTAGTAACCTTAAATTTAGATTCAACCTTAGGAAGGGCATCACCAAATTCACTCAACTCAAAAGCAGTAAGCTTACCAACCAACATATCTCTGGTTACATTTGTTATAGTTTGGAGCTCTTTAATAACACTAGCTTTGAATTTGTATGAATCAGGAAAGGATCTAAGCACTTTAGCAACAATCTCTGATTCATCTATCTTTCCACCAGCACATCTGATACCACACACAAGTTTATTCATTCTTTGCATAAAAATAGTAATGTTCTCATCATCACCCATTCTCAACTTTTCATATTTCCCTTTCAAACTTTGCAACTTAGCAATCTTCACATTAGCATCACCTTCATACAAGGTTTCCAATTTTTTCTAGATCTCATAAGTAGTCTTCAGATCCATAACATTTGTCATCTCAGAATTAGTCAAAGCACTCAACAAAGCTTCCTTAGCCCAAATATTATACTTAGCATCTCTAATCTCAGCAGTAGTAGTAGGACCATTCTAAGGAATAACATACCTATTACATGTAATGTTCGAAAAGGGTTCACCAATGCATCTCAAATGACACTCCATTCGAGTCTTCCATAGAGAATAATTTTTTCCATCAAATATCATACTATCCTTCTTGTATGATACCATCCCAGATCACCTCAAGCTGTTAAACTTATTCCAAGGAACCTTCTCTAATACCAATTCTTGGAAATACAAGGGAGACAATTGAGATGGGGGGTAAATTAGTTGTCCCAAAAATTAAAACTTATCCAACTTATTAACCTTATTCTCAAATATGATTATTAACCATGAAAGCATAAATCTTCACCACATTAGAAACACACATAACACCAAGATTTTTTACGTGGAAACCCTGTTAGGGGAAAAACCATGATGGAGGTTAGTCCACAAGATTATACCCTATTAAAATTATAAAGAAATGAAATATGGGGAATGCACATGCATTCAGGTACACTGCCTAGAGATCACTACTCAATTACAACAAGGCTAACTTCCCAAAGGAAGACACATTGTCTTATAGAAAGAATCAAATTACATTTGCAAGGATATGAACTGATAAAATAGCATCTCCTAATGCCCGATCACATTATCAATTAAGCACATGAAAATTTCTCCACTCTTCTTCACTCTTCATCACACTCTACTCTACCTTCAAATAATTAGTACTTTATTTGCACACACACTCGGCATCCACTGGCATAATCTCACTTTCTTCAATTCAAACAAACAATCACTTATATATATCTGAACAAGAAATTCCATTCCTACATGTTGGCTTCAACAAAGTAATAAAATGAATATAAACTAGCAGCCTAAAACATAAAAGATTATTAATGCAAATAAACCAAGGTTGGCCACAACTTATTGAAGACCCAAATCAACATCTCTAACATGAAAATGCTCCAATTAATTACTTCTCAAATATCCACAACACGCTACAAGCACCATGTCGGCCAAGAACAATAAAAAAATGAACACGCAAGAGAAAATTACCAACCACGAGCACAATGATCAATGCAGAAGTGAAAAAAAGATAGATCATGATCTAGAAACATCCACAAACATCAAAAATCACTAGAGAAGCATCTACAACAACCGAAATAACTGAAATCACATCATCTTCAATCAGTAACACCAACTGAAGCAACAGAAAATCTATCAGAATATACATCTTCACAACTTGATCAAATCTTCACATGGATCTCTAAAACTTGACATGGAAAAACTAGATACACTCAACAACAAACCCTTTAGTCCACAACCTCTGATCATCAACATACATAACTTACCAACATACTGAACTTCACTTCACCACTAACAACTTACAACTCATTCCATTACAATTTTCTCAATATCCTTGACATATACAACTTCTAATGAATTAATGCTAATAGTGTTGACATCAATGACAACCACATATCAACAAAACACCACAACATTCAACACCTATCAATGAAGAAGCTATCATATTTAAAGATCCACAACAAAGCAAGGAAGGATTAGCACCTTGTTTCCAAGGTAAGACATATCCTATTGCAAATAAAAAATTTCAAAAGATTCATTATCAAGAAAAAGTATTAGGCTTACACGAGTAGGGTATCCTAGAACCAATGTAGATTATTGGTACACCTGAGCATCAAGGTATTGGTAATTTAGCAATTAAGGGATCTAAAAATATTAGGGATACCTATATAATACTAGGGGAAACTTTATCTAATGCAAGCATCAACATAGAGAGCACGAAGAGTCCTAATGATGAAACCACTACCAATTCTACAACTATCCATGTCATGAATCTCCATTCGTGCATATTTCAACCATCTGATTGGGACCAACAATAAGAGAAAAATATATATAAAAGAAAGGAACAAGTCATTAAAGCAAAAGAATCGATAAAAAAAAATGGATAAGAAAAATTCAAATGGATGCAAAAGAAAAAGAAAGAAAATCATCCCTATCAAACTCCATTAGTCAAAGAAACTATGGGGAAAAATCAAAAAGGGAATTTCATCCATCAAAAAGAAAGCTTCAAGAGAAACCTACAAGTTATATCAAGACATTGGTCCCAATCAAATCTTCATATCCACCCATTGTTGCTCATCATCCCAAGTTTGGAAAATAAAAGGTTCCAAAATATCGACCAATCCATCTAAAAATCATATCCCTCAACACATTTCGCCATCCATGATATCCAAATCTTGCATTAACCATGCATTGGTAGCAACTCTTTATCATAAGGATCCTAAGGGCACTCTATCACGATATGTGCGTCAAGGTAAGGTTAACTCCAGTATCAACAAAGAAGATATGAATTATTAGGGGTTACATTCAAGAACCCACATCTTAGAAAAATAACTCCTCCAAGAAAGATATCGTTGGCACATCATGACAGCAACAACAACCATATCAGCATCAACAATGTCTACATGAACACCACTAGGTGGTTCAACATGAGAAAAAAATTGTCGCCATGATGAAAACTTGGTAAATAGGAATCTTGTGTGACATTAGAACAATCAAGAAAAATAATCAATCAAGAAAATTGTCAAAAGAAAAATTGTCCTCCAATGAAAAACACTATGGTGGCACTTTGGACAAGTACCATGATGAAAACTTGGAAAATAGGAATCATGTGTAGAATCGAGCATCTATGTGCACCATTTCAGGTGGAAGCATCTCAGCTAATCCATAATAAATCCAATCCATTTTTATCCAAATACAACTTATCTTGATTTTGACAAATGTTTGGTATACACTTTACACTTGCTTATGGAAAACATCTTGACATGGCTCACTATCATTGATCCTATCCTATCCAACATTATTTGAGCCATGAGGCATTGTCCAAAGGAGCATACTCTATCCAAACATACTATCCTATCACAAGATAATCCATAATTTGTAGACACTGGGGGTAAGTACTTACATCTTGCTTCAGAATAAATCTTGATCTATCTTCTAACTCATGTTGTGATCTAGGCATTATCCAAACAACAAGGTGTTCCACATGGTACCCTTCCCAATTTATCCCGTCAACAAGGTATCTCACCAACGCTCCACCAGGGTAACCTTCAAAATAGTTTGTCCCAACAACAAGGTATCCTACCAATGCACCACCAAGGTAACCTTTAAAATAATTTGTCCTAACAACAAGGTGTAGACCAATGCACTACCAAGGTAACCTTCAAAGGTACCAACAACATGGATTATTCCTTCACTCAAAAATTCTAGGATATCAATAGTTGCTTGAACCTCACATATAGTTCAAGTAAGTTTTTCCACAACATATCCTCTAGAAAAACATGGTGAAAGATCAATCCAAGTTTTCAATATCTTATACCCCAAGCAAAAGGGTAAAAATAAAAATAAAAAGAGCAAAAAACTCAAAAATCAAGAAAATAGTAAAGATAAATAAAATGTTCTTTAAGTGAAAACCACTTTGCGGTGCTTCTAGAATAGGTACCGTAGTGAAAATCTGGCAAACAGGCATCATTTTCTATTAGTACTATCCATAGCATTCCCCCATTCATCCCATAATAAAGCATGTGTCCAACCATGGCTTGATACTCATTTAGGAAAGTCGTGTTGTCTCAAACTGGGGGCAACACCCTGAAGCTAGTTGTGGATTAGATCTTTGTGCATCCTATCATGGTCAAAAAACAACAAAAATAAAAAACATCTAAAAACAACAAAAAAAAATTGAAAAATATCATAGAAAAAACATTATTGGATTATTTCTTCACTCAAACAATCTAAGATATCAACATTTTCTTCAACCTCATAGCTAGTTCAAGTAGATTTCCCAAAACATATCCTCTAGAAATAGAAGTGGAATATCAATCCAAGTTATTAATGTTGTTTACATCCCAAAAACAAGTTTATGCTTTGATTCAAATGGTTGAACTATGTGGTCTTTGTGTGTATAATGTAGGCAAGGTTTAATAGCCCCTGGGCCCCTAGGTCAGTCCCCTTAGGTTTCTATCATGTTTTATTTCAACTTAGTCAAAAAATACAACTAAAAATAGTCAAAAAAATCAAAATCCAAAAAAAATCACAAAATAGAAAAGGTCAAAAACATCCAAACCCAGTGAACTACGAGTCTCTACATGTACAACATAAGAAAGGCTTATCTTTGATGAGCCTTGAGGCCCTAGGTTAGTCCCCTGAAAACAACAAAAATAACATCATAAAAATCAAAAAATCAAAAAGACCCACTCCATCATCACAATCCACAATAAAAAATTTCAACCATAATAAATAAATTATCACCTTCACCCTTTGACGAAGCAAACAAAAAAAAATCAAACATCAAAAGCAAGAACCTTCAAGAAAAACAATCAGAAATATTTTATCACAAAACAAAATGAAACAAAGCCAAAGTATCAAATACCTATCTTTTGACAATTTACCAACATCCTGAGATATGCCTTAATGGATCTATTCCTACGATAGACATGATCAACAACAGATAATAGTCCTGGAACCTCAAACAGATATGGAAAGTGATACTACAACTTTTTTTATATATTTTTATAGTCTTATCTTTTCAATTTGTTTTGACTCATTCTTTGGATCTCTCAAGGATGTCCATTAGGATTTAGAGAATAAGGAATGGTGGCAATTGAGTGTCATTTCAATTTTTTGTTTGTAATATATTTTGTAATACTACCATGGTGAATACTTGCTTTATTGAGTGTATGAAAATTGTGTTGAAATAATTTGTGAAGTAGTTGCATGTTAGGTGTTCTATACCTCTCTATGTGATTGGTCTAAAAAAAATTTAACATAAGCCAACTATATAATTTTCTCTGTTTGTAGAGTCAAAGTCCATGCAATGGATATAAAGTCACCCTGGTAATTAATACTCTAGTGCATCATATTTGTTTGCTACATCAAACAAAATTGTTCAAAACTATAAATTTTCCAAGAAAAGCAAAAGAAACATCATCAACTACTAACAACATCAAACTTCTATCCATCATCAAAAAAAATCTTCTAAATAACCTACATCCTACACAACAATATCATTAGTACTATATTCATCCTACATCCACAATGTCGTCAATACATATCATGATGATAATAAAGAAATGAAAATATTATGTATCATTTATGGGGCATACATCCATCATATATCATCCATATATCACATAAACATCATATACCAAAACGATATATTGATCATCCATAATAAAAAATCATAGGAAAAAAAGTATGATTCATCTGTCCACATCATATGCATACATCAGAAAAAGTACAAAAACATACATAAACATACGTCATCATACATGGTCATCCATGATCATCATAGAACACATAATAAATCTGAATCGAAGAAGGTATATCACATATATATCATCATCAAAAAAAGGGAGAATGGCATAGTACATCATCATCAATGAAACAAGTGTGGTATGATAATACAAAATAATACATATATATACAATGCTCAATTGGGCCGATGAGTATATATACAAAAATCATGTCTAAAATATGTCTCTGAGAAATAAATAACTTGAAGATCAAGTACAAATGCATTGCCTAGTAGGAAGGAGAGAACTCTATAGACCAGGTTGGAGAACATCATCTAGATCTAGCTTTCGAACAGAATGCCTATATTACTCAACACCACCTCCACCTCCTACAACACTAGGCTCTCCAAATCGTGGACACCAAGCAACCTTAGGAATAGTAGCATCATACAAATTCTAATAATAAGTTGACATTTATAATATTCGATCTTGCTTATCTCGTATACTATCCCACTCTGACCTCAAGCTATCCCTCTCTGCTATCACTATGGAAAGTTGTGCCTCCACGGTCTGTCACTACAATATTTTTGCAGCAAGCTAAGCACCTCCATCTCCAGGTGGAGGAGGAGGACCTAGAATCTATCCATGCACCTAAGGAATATGATCACCCTACGCATGATCACCTTGTGCCCTATCCTATCGGGCCCTATCTAGTTGCTATGCAAGAACCTCAATCTGTTGTCACTCCTAGCGTCGACTTGTAATACTTGCTCTACCTAATGCAAGATCACACCAAGGATCTATGAATCTCAAAGGCTTGCTTCATACCCACCATTGATCAAAATTGAGTGTGGTACCCAGATTTGTTGGACCCACTAGAAAACCCCATCCAACAAGGGCAAGAGCTCTAAAAATAGTAATTGTTGGCCTCCTACAATGATTTAACAACTAGGCCTTTACAGTTGTGATTCAAAGATTGGACATCTAACCTGAATGGCTAATTCAATCATCATGAAGGTGCATTTAACTTGTCAACCCAGGGATGTGGAGTTGAAATGGGTCAGTGCAATATGTGCACTAGGAACGCAACGTAGCCATTTTCATTCTATAGCTAAGAAAGACACAATGATGAAAAGTAAATTGCTTAGAAGGGAATAACATAAATGTTGAACATCAACCATCAACTATACTAAGCTGAAATGCATGAAAAAAGTGAAAATATAAGAAAGAAAATAGGAAACTACTTTGTCTACTTTGGTTGCAGGAACAGTCACAAAATGGAATTCTAGTGGTTGCAGGAATAGTTGGTGCGAGATTGTTATCTAATTACTAAACAGAAAGTAATACTAAACTAATACTAAACTAAAGGATGGAATACTCACCAAGTGGGCCCCCTTGGATGAGTATCCTCTAATACTAATGTAAACTCAAATACTCAAAGTTAGAACTTCATTTTATTCACTAGAATTCATGAGTACAAAAGAGTAGCATAATTGTATTGCTGAAAACCTTAAAAGTGAAAGTATAATATCAAATCGTGTAACCTCCTAAAAAGGAGCATCTAATCCTTATTTATACTACCAACTAAGAAAGGCAGTCAACTCCACGAACTAGGAGGATGTCACTTTAGGGAAAGCAGAGAAAGTGGAGAGGTGGTTACACGTGCATGGAATTTGGTTAGACGTGCCTACCTCAACGTAGATTTAGCACAACAGTAACACCTATATTTTCTCAATAACAATAAAGACCATTACAAGGAAGTTACATTCGATTTGCATGGGGAATCTCTAGTCGTCGACCTCCTTTGACCTTTGAATGATTCTCTTGTTGGACGTTATGGTGCATGCCCAGCTGGCAGTGTCTTTCTCAATTTAGTATCCTCAAATTATATCTGCATGGCAATGTTAGTACGCATAATAATTGCATATTTGTAACCACCTTAAATAGCATTCATTAACCACATGTATAATTAATATAGATAGTCCATATAACATGCCAATGTCATTAAATATTTGCAGAAATAGGATTAGGCCCAATGTTTATAGTCTTAAGGAAATATCAATAAGTAACATCAATTTCCATCATAACTTCTGCAAATAAATCATAAATTCTACCCAAAATTAGACCATAAACTAGACTTGTCACTCCCCCCAACCTAAGGTTTTTCTAGTCCTCCAATAGGGGAAGGATTGTTCTTCTGCTTGGTCAATGCTCTAAAATTTGCAACTGACAACTATCCTACATTAGTGTTTGTTGTGTGTGAATCAAGGTCCCAATAGAATCCTCCCAATCTTTCTAACCAGCTCCATCTCTATCTCTCTACAACAATATCATAGTGGTAAAACCTGAAGTTTGGTAAAAGCCACATTAGGATGGATGGTTGAAAATTCAGAGAAAGCCATAATCATCCTTTTGTCCTTCCAATTTGAATATATCTATCAATTATTTTAATATTTCTAGCATAGTTTTGGATGAAATGAGGCTCAGCCTATTTTAGCTCATCAGTTAAGTTATTCCATCTTTGTGACAAGTATCTCTTCACAATTTCCTCTTTTTCTTTTTCATTTTCCTCATATTCATTGTAGACTACTTCTATCTAGGGCATGATCCTATTACCATAGCTAGGTTTGAAAAGCATTTTGTGCCATTCCCTATGAATGTCCCTTGGATTCCTTGATTCAACCCTGATGGGTAGAGGGATGTTGGATTCCATTTTCTTATAAACCCCATATTGTTGTCCCCAACTAATCTCATTTTGTACCCAAAACATAAATACCCTTAATTGGACATCCTCAACATACAACAATGGATTCCAATCATGGTCTTGAGTCACAACATAATTATGCAAATAAAACTCACACAACAAATTCTTCATTTCAAGGGAAGCAATCTGATAAGCATTGAAAAATTATATAGGAGTCTCAACGAAAGGGTTCAAACCCGAGACAATCGTTTCTAACTTAAAAGAAAGATATTTCTCCTTCAAATGCAAAGTATAGACCCTTGGAGGGTCCCTACACTCTAAAATATGTGGTACCAAAGCTGCCATATCATCTACTGTCTTCTTTAAGGTAGGAATTTTTTCATCCTAGTCTTTAATCTCCTCATCTTTATTTTGAATTTCCTTCTTCAGCATGTGTTTCCCCTCCTTCCATTCTTCTTCCCTTCTTTTCATCTCTTTCCATAAATGCATAGCTACCATGTACATTGAAAAATCAGGGGGGTTATGAATTCCTACCAGCATTTTTCTTGGCACTATTGCTTGCTCTTCATATAGTACTAATTGCAAGGATTTGAGTTGTCTCATCAATTCTAGTTGCAAGGGCACTTATTGTTCTCCCAATTCTTTTTGTTGTTGTAGGAACTCCTGCTCTTGTAAGAGCTCATGTTGTAGGATCTCTTACTGTAGGAAATCTTGATTTTCCTCATACCCTTGATTCTCCACTTGTTTTTCAATATCAACAAAAATTTTCAATGTTGTGTTTGTTGTCGTCTTAAATACATTCTCTTCCTCAACATTCACCTACCCCATTGGAGCTTTTGTGTCCCCCTATGATATTTCTCTAGAATTAGGGCTTTCCTACAAAGGCATCCCAAAGGCTAGCCTAGATAGTCTTGATTTTCTAAGAGGGCTTTCATGTTTTTCTTTGGTTGCAGGATGAATAGTGTCAACCTTCTGCTTCTTAGAGCTTGGTATTTCTTTTTTTTGTCAGCTATTGTTTAGCTTTTCCTTTTCTCATTTCTGCCTCTTTCTTTTGTGCCCTATTTTTCATTAGGATGCCAAGTGGAACATCATCATTAGAATCTGGGGAAGAACTTTCTTTGTCTGAGTGCTCTGTCCTAGAAGAGCTAATTTATATGGTTTCTTCTATTGCAGGAGTGTATACACTTAGGCCTACACCAAAGGTTGAAGCACCAAGAGTGGCTTCAGTCATGCTCAATCTTCTACTAGACCTACGAGGTTGAGGTAGAACCCTAGGTCACAAGTGCTAATGTCTAATTTGATCATTTTTTATGAATTCTTCCCAGGTCATTCCAGACATATCATGAAGAGACTTCTCAACTAACAATTTAATCAAACAATGGTGGGAAACGGAATTGTCCCGACCTTTCTGATTCTCTTCCGCCATGATTGAAAGAATTGGTATAGCACATTCAATGCATTCATCCTCCTCCCGTGTCTCATGTGATTGAAGAGCTTGAAGTGCACAAAGTTCAAATTCGACTGACATCCTTCACAAGTGATATATTTTATGACATAAACAACTATTTGCTTACATGGCTCAGCCATAGATGTTCTTTTTACACCTTCTTTATCTATGCTCAATGGAGGGTTGCTCAGTTCTATAAATGCAGCCCTAGCTGGCTTGGCATCTCTGGAAGTAGGCTAATTTTCACTGTTAGTAGGTAACCCTATAACTTTTGCAATCCTTTCTTTAGTTACCAATACTTCCAGTCCTTTTACCATGGCCTTCCTTTCAAACAATGTCTAGATGAATTCTAGTGCAATGTCTTCATCAAAACCATCCAGCTTTAGGAAGTAGTCTAACTAGTTGTAGTTTCTGAATTTAGCTTGTGAACATGCATCTTGCAGTAATACATCATGAATTGTGGGTTCATTCTTGATTTACCCACCTCCCATTTTCTGCAATCAAACAATCACTCTATGGTTTCCTTCCTATAATTCTCACCCGAAACCAAGTTCACCTTCCTCCAATTCTCACCTAAAACCAAATTCACCTTCCTGCAACACTTGCTAAATTTCCAATGCCAATGTCGACTGAATTTTCCCTTTCTACTTTACCTTTTTTTTGCAGCTTGAGATTATGATAGGATCAATAATAGCAAGCAAGGAGTAATAAAGGAGAGCTATGATGGAGAGAAATGGCGGTGGCAGTTTGTGTCACCTCACACATGTGAGTTGTCCTCTCACTTAGATTTCAAATTGACACAATTTAAATTTTGTTGATGCAGACCAGCATGGACTGACATGTGGACAAAGTATTCACATCATTTTTCTCCCCCCAACCTAAATTTAGGCATGTTTCCACACATGCGAGATGATGATTTGATAGGGGTAGGGAATAATGGCATGTTATGGTGGACGTCCATATTAACGTACAACAATTAAATGAATGCACTAAAGACAATTAAGATATAGCAATTATACGTACATACCTAAATGTGTGGAGGGTTTGTTGCAAATATTGTGGAGAAAGTACCGTTCTTTCAAGAAATACATTAAGAAATTAATGAAAATGAGGTGGAATGAGGTGGAGTGGAATGAAGTGAAGTGATGGAAGAGAGAGAAAGGTGGAGATGGATGGGAGAATGGGTGGATGGGTGAAGAAGTGTACTTTCATGGAAGTGGAAGTCTTTATTATGACAAGTACATACCTTAATTAGCTAGGACGGACACTAGGTCCATTTCCTTCAACTGTAGGAAGCTCTCGGGTGCTACATGTTGAGTGAATTGCTACACGAACTCCTCCTTGGAAGTTTTCTTGTGATATAATTTGAGGTGATGACCATTGAAAAGCAGCTTAAATCTAACTAGGTCAATAGTAGTGAGTTGCACAAAACCATTAGGAAAGACCTCAACAACCTCATATGGTCCTAGCCACCTTGTCTGCAATTTTTCTGCATTTTCTTGATACCTTGAGTCATAGAGCAAGGCCCGATCTCCTGGTTGGAATTTATTGTCCTTGATGAATTTTTCATGCCACTTGATTCTCTAATTCTACACTACCTCTATGTGATGTAAGGTTTCTCTCCTCATCTCATCCAAAGCATTCAGCTACATGATTCTTTCTCTTTGTACCTTAGAGATATTCATCCCCAAATCTATTGTAGTCCTAAGAGTCTTATGTTAAAATTCAATGGGCATCATGGTTTTCTTTCCATACAACAACTCAAATGGAGTGAAGTCTTTAGTTGTTTTCCAAGTAGTTATGTAGGCCCAAACAGCTTCTAGTAACCTGTTTACCCAATTCTTTCTATGGATAGCTACTATTTTGGTCATAATAGCTTTAATTTATCTATTGGTCACTTCAACTTGGCCATTGGCCTAGGGGTGCTAAAAAGTAGACTTCCTGTGTCTAATGTTGTACTCATTGACTAGTGCTACAACAAGGGTTGATGTGAATTGAGCCCCTTGATCATTCACTATCTCTCTTGGAACTCCATACCTTGCGCAAATATCTTCATAAAGAAATTTTGTAACCTTGTTATCTCTTGCATGCTGCATGGCCTTAACTTCTACCCACTTTGTTGCATAATTAGTGCATACCAGGATATAAAACTCACCATTTTATGGAGGGTCAATGGGTCCTAAAAAATTCAATCCCCACTTGTCAAAGGGAGTGATTACTACCTAAGGGTAAAGTGGTATCTCATTAGATTTGGTTGGCATGACCATTCTTTGGCATCTATCACATTTTCTTGTATACCTTCTTGCATCCTTGTGGAGTGTTGGCCAGTAATATCCTGTGTTCAAAATCTTCATTGTTGTCCTCTTGGCTGAAAAATGACCTCCACATGGTTCATTGTGACATGCATGCAAAATTTCATATGTCTCATATTCTCTCACACATCTCCTCATGACATGGTCTAGTCCAGTATAAAACAAATATCTAGCAATCCATGAAAAAGGAAAATATTTTTCTGTAAGTGTCCTCTCTTTTAGAGAGAAGTGAGGAGGAACTCTACCTGTGCCCAGATAGTTAGCTATTTCAGCATACCAAGGTGTTTGTACACTGATAGAGAATAAATTTTCATCAGGAAAAGAGTCATCTATGGCTTGATTATCCCCCGATGTAGTCAGCCTTGAAAGAAAATCTATATCAACATTGGCTTTCCCTGGTTTATCCACAATGGTTATGTCAAACTCCTGCATCAGCAATAACCATCTTGCCAGCCTACCAGAGATCAAAGGTTTATTCATGAGATACCTAATGGTTGCATGATCAGTGTGCACAAAGATTTGGTAACCTATTATGTAATGCCTGAATTTGTTCAGGGCATAGATCACTACCAACATTTATTTCTCTGTCACTATATCGTTGAATTCAGCTCTCTGCAAATTTTTGCTAACAAAATAAATGGCATTTTCAATAGCTTCTTATTTTTGTCCTAAGACTACTCCTATGGCATAATCTGATGCATATGTATGGATGTGGAAAGGAAGCTCCCAATTAGGTCCTTTGAGTACAGGAGCCTGAGTCAAGGCTACCTTCAAATTAAAAAATTCCTTGTCACCATCTTCAGTCCACTAGAATTCAGTATCTTTAGTGAGAAGAATGTACAACGGTGCTACTATTTTTCTAAAATCCTTGATGAAACACCTATAATATCCTACATGGCCTAAGAAACTCCTAACAACCTTTTGTTTTGTAGTTGTGGGAAGATTTGTGATCACCTTAATCTTTGCAGGATCTACTTGAATTCCTTTGTAGGAGACGTAGTGGCCAAGGACTACACCTTCTTGCATCATCATGAAGAACTTTTCACTATTTAAGGACATATTTTTGTCTTAACATCTATGTAGGACTCTCCTGATATTTTCCAATGCCTGATTGAAATTAGAACCATAGTTGGTAAAGTCATCCATGTAATTTCCATGCATTCAAGAGAGATATCCGAAAATATGCTAATGACTACCCTTTGAAGGTTTGCAAGTGCATTGCATAAGCCAAATGGGAGTATTGAGTAGGCATAGGTCCCACATGGATAGGTAAAGGTGGTCTTCTCCTAGTCCTCTGGTGCAATTTGGATTTGGTTGTACCTGTTGAATCCATCTCGAAAAGATCTCATGCTTGAAACATTTAGTTGTTGCAAGATGTCCTTAGTCATTACATTTATAACTCCTACCACAAGACTACTTGGGTCATTATACTTCGGGATAGTCACTTTTCCAAGCATGATTCCAGCTAGTTGTCCCACCACATGAACCATAGTGGGGTCTTTCTTCTTCCTTCCTAGATTCTTGAGGCATGCTTCCTTGATTGCCTTTCCATAGATTGGGACATCCCTTATGGCCTAAAATAGAGGTATCTAGACACATGTATGCTTCATCTAATCCAAGATGTCAAAATTTGTGTCCTCTTTTTCTAATTTTTTCTTGGAAGCTTCCAATCTCTAAGGAAATGATGGTTCTTGTTTAGTCTGCTTCACTTGGACTGGTTCAGGATTTGTAGGTGCACTTAGTTGAATGGGATTATTCATAGGTTCCTATTCCTCTTCCATAGGAAGCTCAATGATAATGGACTTGGAAGGGGCTAGTAAAGTAGTTCTTGAATGCAAGTGGATGTCACTTACACTCACAACATATGTAGGAAATTGATTTGAATTAGCAGAGTATACAGGTTGTTGTTGTGGTTTGTTATTTAGATTGGGTGTGGGCTGAGCTAGTAGTTGAGTAGGTTTAGGTGCACTTGATATTGAATTAGTAGGGGGGGCATTATAGTAGGTTTTTGGGGTCGAGAAGATGGTTACATGTAATTGGTTGTCTGGGCTGGCCATTGTTGTCCTCCCCTCCATTGATTTGTTTGTTGCTAATTTCTTGGAGGTGGCTACCAATGCCCTTGAAATTGCTGCCAATTTCCCTAAGGTTGTTGCCACTAGGGTGGAGAATTTTGATGATTGGGCCAAGCATTTAGATGGTTACACCAAGGCTTTGGTGGATATCCTCCATATCTGGATGGATATGGGGGTTGCCATTAGTTACTAGATGAATAGGAATTGAAATATGGCCTAGCATAAGATAGTGGATCTAGTGACATACCTTGTCTTGGATCCCAAGGCCTCCTTTGTGCAACATAGTAGACTTGTTTTTCTTCAATCTGGATTGGTTTGAACTTAGGTGAAATATGCTTACTTTCAATATTAGCTACCATCTTGCATCTTTAGTCCTTCTTTTGTCTACAATGGGGGAAATACTTTACCAACATTGCCTCTGCCACCTCTTGTTTCTTCTTGGCCTGAAGTGTACCTAGCTGAGTATCTAGATTTTTTATGATCTCTTACTGGAAATCTACTAGCAAGTGTGTGATCTCCATCCTTGAAACTCCATTGCTAGATGACTTACCCATAGAGGATTTGTAAGCTCTCTCTTTTTTTGAAGCTACCCTAGAATAGTTTTGGAATATTTTCTTGATGTCTTCCCAAGGAACTTGGGTGATATCTCCTCCTACCATCAAGTTCAAGGCATCAGTGTAACTCATTAATTCCTCTTAGGAAAAGAAAATTTTGTGATTCTTCATTGAGGGTATGGTGTGGAGATTTATGTAAGTAGAAAAGAAACTTTGAATTGTAATCCTCCACGCTCTCATCTTCCTTTTGTTGCATCTTGAAAAATCTCATCTCCTCTCATGTCACTACCCCTGCAATATCCCTTGTATTTCTCAAGGAACTTTGTCTTCATACACTCCCAAGTTTCCATAGTATCTCTTCCTAGGCTCATGAACCATCTCAATGCAACCTCTTTCAGGTTGGTAGGAAATTTCTTAAGCCTATGAGCATCAGTGGCATAGTCATAACTCATATAGAGTATATCAAATTCAAACAAGAAGGTATTACGATCTTTTGTAATAAGTCCATAAAACTTAGGAAGGGATGAAGTAGGGATATTTCTGAGATTTTCAACTTCATTCTAATGGGCAATGGGGAAAAGAAAAGTTGGTTGGTTAGGTCTATTTCTATTTGCATCACCCATTCCTACTTGATGGATTTCCCAAGCAAAGGGATTCTCAAACTGATTTTTCTCTTCAAAAGAAGCTTCAGAGTTGGTCAGATCAGGAAATGCATCAGCAAAGGGGTTTGGTTCTTCTTCTTCATTCCTTGGTAGATTTTGAAGCTCTTTTAGCTTGAATGGATTAGGATTATTAGGAAGGAATCCCCCATAAGCATCTCTTCTCCTTCTTATATGCATGTTGTACCAACACACTATCAGCCAGCTCACATAAAGAATTGTAAAATAGTAAGGGGACATTACTTCCTAAATGAGAGGTATACTAAGAACAACTTTCAAAAATTCTACAGCAAGAAAAATATCAATGACTCCAAAGAATTTTTGACACCATCTTCAACAATGGTGACTTCTACAATGATTTAACAACTAGGCCATTACAACTATGATTCAGAGATTGGACATCTAACCTGAATAGCTATTTCAATCATCTTGAAGGTGCATTTAACTTATCGATCTAGGGATGTGAACTTGAAATGGGTCAACACAGTATGTGCACCAGGAACCAATAGGATCCATTTTCATTCTACAGCTAAGAAAGATACAATGTTGAAAAGTAAATCGCTTGGAAGGGAATAACATAAATTAAGAACATCAACCATCAACTATACTAAGCTAAAATGTAGGACAAAAATGAAAATCTGAGCAAACAAATAGGAAACTACTTTGTCTACTTTGGTTGCAGGAACGATCACAGAATAGAATTCTAGTGGCTGTAGAAACAGTCGGTGCCAGATTCTTATCTAATTACTGAATAGAAAGTAATACTAAACTAAAGGATGTAATACTCACCAAGTGGGTCCCCTTGAATGAGTATCCTCTAATACTAATGTAAACTCAGATACTCAAACTTAGAACTTCATTTTATTCACTAGAATTCATGAGTACAAAAGAGTAGCATAACTGTATTGCTGAAAAACCTTAAAAGTGCAAGTATACTATCAAATCATGTAACCTCTTAAGAAGGAACATATGATCCTTATTTATACTACCAACTATGCAAGGTAGTCAACTCCATGAACTAGGAGGAGACCACTTTAGGGAAAGCAGAGAAAGTGGAGAGGCAGTTATGCCTTCATGGAATTTGGTTAGACGTTTTTGCCTCAACGTAGATTTAGCACAACAATAACACCTATATTTTCTCAACAACAATAAATACCATTACAAGGAAGTTACATTTTATTTGCATGGGGAATCTCTAGTAGTCGTCCTCCTTTGACCTTCGAATGATTCTCTTGTTGGATGTTATGGTGCATGCCTAGCTGGCAGTGTCTTTCTCAATTTAGTATCCTCAAATTATATCTGCATGGAAATGTTAGTATGCACAATAATTGCATATCTATAACCACCTTAAAGAAAATTCATTAACCACATGTATAATTAATATAGATAGTCCAAATAATATGCTAATGTCATTAAATATTTACAGAAATAGGATTAGGCCCAATGTCTATAGTCTTAAGGAAATATCACAAAAAATATCAACACGTAACATCAAGGTCCATGATAACTTCAGTATATAAATTGTAAATTCTACCCAAAATTAGACAATAAACTAGACTCATCAACAACCACAACATCTATATCTACCAACTCACTCCAAACTCGAACCTCTCTAGTGGTCCTACCGAACCGAGCCTCATAGGTATCAGGAAATCGACCCTATCTCTCTCCAAACTATTGTCATACTCTGTTAGGTACGTATCGCTCTAGAAGAGAATGAGAGCAACCAATCAACCATTTGGTCTACCAATACTAAACAAGCTACTCTAGATCCTCTGGCCATGGCCCACAATCCATATAAGGTCTCCAAACAAAACCTGACATGTCATTGAAAAAATGGTGCCAATACAGAAGATCTCCATGAAAAGTGTAATGTAAGAAATCTCCATAACGATATGAGTATGGATCTCCAGTAGTAAGATCTAGTATCCCATCCAACTGAGCAACTATAATGTTCTCCTAAGCCCATATGTGCAAAAGAGATACACCTACAAAAATGAATTTATCACCTTGATATACAACATCATGCATATCTCTATAGAGGTGGGCGAGAAGACACAGACCTCATGCATATCCAGTCCCATGCTTGAATATACCCTCAATGCAAATACCCCAACCAATAGGGAACTGATGACATCTATCAAGAACAGCTAGCCCCAAAATCAAGCCATAAAGAACAAGAGAAATAGGGTTTTCATTGCCAACGAACTCAGAAAAATCAATCTCAAACTATCATACCTCAAAGTATCAAACACCCAGCACATGCTGCATGGCATGAGTACCACGTTGAACATGGTATGTCATGAGCTCATTGAGTATGGGAATACAGAGAATCCTCCACACATCCTTGAGTGTAATGGTGGCCACTCATGTAGGTAAATGGAACAAAGAAATCTCTAAATGCCACAACTCCATGAGCACAGTCATCATAGTTGTGTGAGATTGGATGGGAGGCATGTAACAAATATGGTGAAGCTTGACTACATTTAGGAAATCTTGCTCCAAAACATCAAGGTGGGAAATCAGATCAAATAGATCTCAAGGTCATCTCTCCCTTGCCTACAGTGGTTTAAGGACCACCTACAATCATTTTAACCCATGATGTTAGGGCTTTGATTTGAATGAGCAAAACAAAATGAAAACAACAAATAATGAGATTTAAGGTTTCAAAATAGGAAAAAGTGAGAAAAACTTAGTAAAGGTGAGAAAACTTTATCAAATGCGATGAAAAATGTCAAAAGAAAAGAGCAATTGCAAAGGCGAGAGAATCAAAAGCATAGAGTTTTTGCAAATGTGTAAGAAATTAATCAAGTGCATGGAAATGATCCCAAGCAAACAAAAGCAAAAAAAGGAAGGAAAAAGTGCAATCAAAGGCAAAAACTTAAGTCAAAAGTGAATACTTAGAGCAAGTGCACAAAGCCAAAGCAAGTGCGAGCTTTCTAAAAGTTCAAATGCATAGAAACCATTGCAAAGGCACTGAAAACATAAAAACATCACTTTTGACTAAAGGAACTTTGTACACGAATTACAAGAACAAGAGCAAAAAAAAATGAGAAGCAAGAGGGTACATACCAGGCCACCGACACTTGCGGGTTGTCCAAACTCTTGAACCAGATCTGAATGATGAGGGGCTCCCTGAATCCATAGTATTGCTCCTCAACAACTAATAGGATGGAAAATCTAGAGACAAGAATTCGTTATAGGATCAAAACACAAATGAGGCAATTAAAACCCTAATTACCTATATTAACCCTCAAAAACCCTAATTTTTAATTAGGGAACATCCTATGTTCAAATTAGGAGCTCCCAGAAACATTTAAACAAGTAATGAGGGACCTATAGACCTAGCTTTCTATCTTCTCCACAACTGAACTAAAATAGAAAAGTGTCGTGAGCCTGACCTCAAAATCAAAAATTCTGGCCAACCTCTCAAGTGGGCAGCACAAAGTCCTACCATCATTCCACTAATCACTAAGGCACGATGGGGCATAAAATATTTTCAAAAAAATTGATCTTAACATCAAATCTTTGAAACAAAGCAACCAATACTTTGTATCAAAGAGGGGGAAAATGTAGACATGTAAAATTGACCTAACACCTATCACACACTTTAAATGACATTTTCACATCATCGACATCATTATCAATAAAAAATAAATGCATTTCACATCAAAATCATCCAAAATCCTAATTTCCTCTATTAATTGAATAATACGACATTATTTAATTAATCCAATGTTTCATCATTTTTTGACTAGTTAAATAAATTTCATTTATTTAATAAAGTCCTAAAACCCTATTTTTCTATTAATTAAATAAAACGACATTATTTAATTAATTTTTGTTTTCATTGTTTCAACTAATTAAATAAATTACATCTATTTAATAAAGTCCTAATCTCACTTTATTTCGTCCTAATTAGTTAAATAACACCAATTATTTAATTACGTCACTAAATCACTTTATTCCCCTAAGTCGATTAAATTATTAAATCATAATAAATTAATTAACTCACTTTCCCTTCAAATTTGAATAATTTGAAATAAACTATTCAAAACATTATCAAAAATCAAATCAAACTAATGCAACTTCATTTACAAAAGTCAAACTTGATTTGCACGTTCAACTCCAAAAAGAAATTAATTAATTAAATCAATTAATCAATTATCCTCACCCACTTTTTGATTGAGCAAATTACAATTTTTGAGTGAGCCATCTAATTTTCTGACTAAACCAATTAATTCCCTAACTAATCCATCTAAATCTTAATTGATCAATCTAAATCCTGACTGATCAATCTAAATCCTGACTAACCAATCTATTCCTCAGTCACACAAATTGTGCAATCAAATTTGCACAATCTATTCATGTCTATTTCCTCTCAACATCTCTCAACCGTCAATCTGGATTTTCTACTATACAATCTTGATCTTCCATTGCAAATCACTTTTTCTATATAACAAACCTCTTTCCTTGCCAAAAAGGATTGAAGATACAACATCATTTTCACAATGAAGTACTGCCAACATTCACAACCGCCATTGGTAGAGCTTCAACATACCTTCAATCAACCATTCATGCATCAAGATTTTGCACACAATTTATGAAGCCTTCGCAGTGATACGAGAAATCCAAAATTAGGCGAACACACTCTAATACGAGATGGTAACACTATGTTTTTTCATGAATTCATGTATGCTTTCATATTTTGATCTTGTTCCTTAAATTTTGTAATAACTTAGTTTCATTTCATAAGTGTAGGAATAGATCTATGATTTTTGTGTTTGAATTAGATTAGATTCTATGTCATTTACATTTTTCTTGTTTACACTCTACGATTTTCCCCCTCACACAGTGGGAACCTATATTTACTTGAAAATTGCACCGAGACAAACTAAATCTTAGGCTAAGTCATCTTAATCCCAAGGCTCGTTTATGTTAGTTCTTGACTCTACTAGGTTTGCATCAGGGCTCATTGTGATAATGTTGTTAATCACAAGGGGTAAATAATCCTTCCACTCCTCAAAGGCACTATAAAGGATAATCTCGGTCTGATCATTTAACAACTTCATGAAATTGATGAATTTGCAATAACATTTCATGAACTTCAAATAACTTGCATTTATCCAAGCAGATTTAGCATTAAGCATTCAATAATATCATGGAATCAAAATATTTGCAATAAAACTCCATGCATTCATCTCTTTTTTGAAACATTTTTCTAAAATTTAAACATCTATTCTAAAATAAAACATAACAAATTACTGAAAAAGTAAAATTTCTCCCAGGTATTATCCACGCATGCCTCAAGAAATAACTGAACTAGAGCAAAACACTCCATACGTCACCATATTGCATAATAGATATGCACAAAATGATGCGAGATTTTAAAGAGAGGGGGATTATTTTCCACTAGATAGTGTATGTATGCACCCTTAAATGAGGCAGCACACAGTCTTGTCCAATAGGAACAAACAATTAGGTACGTAAGATTTCATATCAGGAGATGGCTTTCAAATCGGCTCTAATATTGATTAACTTCTAATGAAACATACAAGTTTTGAATCTAGAATGGAACAAAAAATAGGAAAAAGAACAAAACTTGAAGAATTTTTGGTTCTCTACCATCCACAAATTCTAAACTTAAAATAAAAATAAAGTAGTAAACGGCCTTTTATAGAACAAGGTCCCAAAATTTTAAACTTAGGTCCACCAAAGAGAATCATAAAAACAAATTGAAATGTAGCACATGGCAAGTGACAACTATCATCAGAATATTCTAGGAAAATTCAAAACTTTGACTTCTTCATCAGTAGCAATTGTCAACTCCAAGATTTGGTTCACAAGTACCTTGCATAAAACAAGACCATTAAGAATCTTCAAACTCCTAAATGAGCCACCTTCACTAGGACTAGGAACAAACTTGCAAAATTCATTTCAAAACCCTATCAATGCACTAAACCTCTGACATCTGATGTTCATTGAACTCTAAGTTTGAAGAATCTTCTTCACCTTTCCTTTATTGATACTTTGAGAAAGAAACCAATACTTGATGCATACGTTCCTTTGAAACTCCATGAATCACCTTCTAGCTATACTTAAGAATAGTATAATCTTCTAATATCTGAATGATATTTTCATTCCTCTACATCCTTTCTATCTCATATTTTATCATGGCATTCTTGCACTTTATAATCTCATCAATAACTTCTCGGTTAAATGAATGAACAACATCTTTATTCACTCTTTCAAGCCATTCCTTGAAAGCTTTTACTTCCTTACCATCTTTCCCTAGATTTCGGGAATCACAACTTTGTGGTGCCAACATTTCAATAAAATCTTGATCTCTGTCAAACAACTTCTTACATCTTTCAGCCACCTTTTCAAGTCCTTTTAGACATTGCATAAAAGTATCACTTTCCCAATTCACTTATTTTTTCCACTTTTCAAACATTAGAACCTCCTATTTTTTTGTTATCTTCTCACTTATCAATTCTTAGACATCTATCTGAATGAGAGATTTTAACTTTTGTCTCTCTGCATTAGTCTGTTCTTGGTGAAATCTACATTCTCCTTCTAGTCTTTTATACTTTTCACACCAATAGTATTCCTCCTTATATTTCCTAATTACATCTATAATTAAATCTTCTCCTTTCCTTAATAAGTACTTGATCCATTCCTCAAATACATTTAGCTTATGGTAAATCACTACAATGGAATCCACCATCTCCTTAGACATAAGTACTAGATTTTGAGGCAATTCAGTCTACACTTGATTAGATTGGGTTAATGACTTGATAAAAACTTCCAAGAAAACAATTTGCTATTTTAGCTCTCTTTTCTTCTATTTACTTTTTTGTACTCTAGCGATAATTGTCTCTAAATTCTTTTTCATTTCCTCTAATTCCTATCCCTAAGATGAATGTCTTACATTAATGGTTGTTACCCTGTAATCCCTAGTTGTCATCTCATTCTTACTTTTCTCACCCATTGGAATGGCTATATGGAGTGTTCTCCCTCCATTTGCATTCTTCCTAATAGCAAGTCTTTCTTTTTCTCTTCTCCTAGGTTTAGGGGTTTTCACTTCTTGCATTATACTTTTAAGATCTAGAGGCACCAGTTCCACCTCCAACGGTGGAGCCATTTCCCTAACTAACTAGTTAGGTGCTTCTTCATTGTGTTCTTCCTCTTCAACATTTCATTGTTCCTAATTATCTACATGTTCAAGAACTTCTCCTCTTAAACCATCAACATTTTTTGTCACACCTCTTAGAACTTGAAATTCTTCAGTTCTTACTAGCACGGATTTTGAATTACCTTGATTTATCACTATCTCTTCATTTATGAGACTTATATATTCTTTTCCAGCCGTGTGTTCCACATCTGTCCTTCAGGACTCACTTTCCTATTATCTTGAAACACCAAGATTCTCCTCATTTCTTACTTCACCATCCAAGGTTCGTGAAGTCTTTTCGTATTCACTGTCAACCTGATCTCCTAATTTCTAATAAACATGCAATTTCTCAACATCATTTCTACTCCTTCCTTTCCAAAGTTAGGAATCAACTATATCTTCATCAACAATATTGTCAACGAGATTCTAACTTGCAATATTCCTTGTGACTCTTTCATCAATATTATCATGGTTTCCTACCCCTAGGGTGAGTGTTTCTCTTATAAAATCTTCTTCTTCAACACCTATAGGAATTGACCCTATATTTGGCACTTCTTCCACTATTGGTTACACCATGGGTTTTTATTTAGATCATTTTTCTTCAACTTTTTTCATCATGGCAGTCCACTTCTCCCACTATTCTTTGATTTTTTCTTCATTTAGCTCAGGACTTTTCTCTTGAATCACAAGAGTCCCTCCTAGTTTTTTCTTAATTGCATTCTTGTTAACTAAAGGGGGAGAGGTGAATAATTCTGCAACCCTTTGAGATGCAAACCTTATCTAAGTGTGAGTCTGTGTCTTCATTCTTGCCTCTTCATCAATCATAGATTGACCTTTATGCTTTTTCATGGAAGAAAATGTCACCTTAGGCTTTACTATTACCTTGACGTTACTAGCCACAACGTCTTTACACTGGCTAGCTAGTGTCATTGAGACTTTCCAGCTTGGAGCATTAGGAGTTCTCTCCTCAACATGTCCATCTGCCTCTACTTTACTAACTTTTCTCTTCTTTTTAGCAGTCTCCTCATACTCAGATTCATCCTCTATTTTTTGTTTCTTCTTTATATTGAGTAGGTATGTGGGCTTTGTGCCATCTTTTCTTAATAATTTCTTATAATAATCAATCTAGTGTTGAATATACATCAACACTTTCTTAGGAATTTCCTCTATAGTTACTATTTCTTCCTTTTCGTAGTCTAGGTCTGGGATAGGTTCAGCATAAATCTTCTCTGAGTTATGAATTTGATTCAACACATCTCCATCATTTGTTTCCAACTACTCTATAATATCATGGAGTCCCAAAATACTTACTCATGGTAATGACATCCTTTGATATGATCAATTTGTTACCTGGTGCTCGTCATCATGATTAAGCCAAAAAAACTTCTAAATCATTAACATGGGCATACTTTTCACCTATCTACTTGGAAAGGTTTCCTTTTGGATCATAATTATTTCTTTGGAGTGTAAATAACTCTAGATTATACATCTTCAATTCTTCTTCACACATATTTACCTATTTAGCTGCATTTCATTTATGATTCCCGATTGTGATGGGGAATTTGATAGAAAATTTCTTGCATGCTACCAAGAATAGGGAATGGGAAGGTTTCATTTATCTCACTAATTCCAATAATATCATTTTTTTTGTTGGATACCGAGGTAGCATGAAGGGGTATCCTTCAAATCATTCAACCTGATGTATGTGAAAGTGGAAATTGAATGTACCAACCCCCAACCAACTAAATGATAGCCTATGCTTCCAGGGAAAACCTTTTAGCTTTGTCACCTTCCATTATTCTTAAAAACTTCATTAAAAACACATCATTAACCCTCTGGTAATTCTCCCAAAATATGTGTATATTGATTTGGGGTAAATGAGCATATATCAAATTATTCCCTAGTTCTCTTCCTTGGTTACCAACTTTGTTTAATCCTTGAACATTTTCCCTTAAGGGACAAGGATAAACCACATATGAAGACATTGAAAACCCTTATCTTTTCATGCAACTTTTCACTGATGAACCTTCCCCAATGAATTTGTACAGGGCCCTCCATTATTTTTTCTATGAGTCCAAACATCTAGGGTTTGAATTTATTGGCATCTATGATCCAAGCTATTCTACTTAATAGGGTTATGATGTCTTCAACATCTTGGTTAAACATAGACCTCAAAATTGGTTTCATTTTCTTGGTAATCTCCTCCTCACACCACCTTCCACTCATAAATCTTCTATTATATTCTTCTACACTTAGGTATGTTTTGGCCAAGGTTTTCATATCCAATGGATACATATGATGGGATGTAGGGATTCCAAATGTATATATTATCACTTGTATAGACAGGTCTACATAGACTCTCCTTTCTTTCTCAATGACCCTCTTGTTCAGGTCATACCAACTAATAGATTCCATTACTAGTTCAGGGGCCTCCATTGCTAGCAGAAATCCTCTTGCCAAATGCAACCCACTTGCAATAATATTCCTTGAGCATTAAGAAGCATTCTCTTGCTGAACCCATGTGATGAATTCAATACCACAAAACAATCTTGAATGAGTGTTGGTAATTATCCCACCGACTAGTGCATTTTGTGAAGAAAAGTACTCAAATTCCTTCTCTATCTTCCTTTTGGAAGTGCTCATATTTTCCTGGGGGGTGGGTGCAAAAATATGGGGGGCCAATTTTGTGGCCAATTTTTTTAAAAATTTCTAATAGCTCATAATGCGAGTGTGTTATAACGTGCTCGCGTTATGAGCAATTAAAAGCAAAAAAAAAGGAAATCTATCTCATTTCCTTTATGACTATTTTTTTCTTCCCACAACCAAAATCCTTTCTTTTGTGTGCTTGCATTCTGGGAGGAGTGAATCTTGCAAGTTTTTCATCAAATTGTTGCTATTTTTTTGCCACAATGCTGCCACATCGATGAGGAGGACATAGAGATAAGGATTGTTTTTTTTTGTTGTTGTGAATTTGTTAGTTTTACTTTTTTTTTGTATTTATTTGTTGAATTTGTAGGAGATGTTATTGAACCTATAAACCCTCTTCAAAACCCTCCTAAAAATCCTCAACAAGTAGAGCAACAACAATAGGAACAAAATCCTCAACAAGCAAAGCAACAACATTAATAAAATCCTCAAGTTCAACAACCACAACAACAATCTCCACCACCAATCCCTTAACATCCTCCTAGCACTCAGCAAAATTTAATGAGTGAAATTGAAAATAATATAAAAAAAATTGAGGAGATAAGCATGAGGTTGAAAAATCCAAATGGTTCAACCATAGAAAGAAAAACACTTGCAAATTCACTAAAATAAATGTTAAAACATGTAGATTCAATTAACAAACAATTAACTAGTTAGCAATATATGAGGCATGCAACTAGGAATTTTTACCGAGATAAATTCTCATAGAAAGATGTAAAAGATCTAAAAATTACAAAATTATATTTGTGCTCATTATTCACTAACCCACACACAAATGTAAATCTTAGCCTCAATGCGAAGAGGTTTCCTATCCATTGGTTCCACCACCAATAGATTAGGACATTTTTTTGGGATAGGTGTACATGGTTTTTGATTACCCACCATGTAACAATTATGAAGTCCTGCAATATTTACTAAGGAAAATATACTATGATTTCATCCTAAATAAAATACTGAATTATTTTGATATGAGGGACTTCTAGGGGAGAAGTGGGGGGTCGGCTCAAGATAGACCCAGTGCACATCAAGATCCTAGTCGGCAAGCGAGACAACCTCTTGCTAGGCCACCTCATGAGCGTGCATTGTTATCCCTTCCATTGCAAATGAGAGTGCCGAGGTAGACACTTTGTAGGCCATCAACTCTTTGACCCAGAGTGTCATCCAACATGCTAGTGCTATACTACAGTGCCATCCATGGGATTCTTCGAGTGGTGGGCTTCGATCCCATTTGTGCCAAGCTTGCAGGGTCACTTGTTCATATGACCCCACTAACACTCAGAAGGTTTCTACACATGATACATCTACAACTATGGAGATGGCGAGGGTAGCTAAAAATTTTAATGAGGCCTATGGCATTGATACTTAGGTAAATGTTATCAAGTTCATTGAATTTAATTTATTAAATTTCAATTTTGAAATGCAATATTAACTAATTTAGTTTTATGATTTTAATAAAATTTCAAGGTCAGAGTGTTGATACAGGATACACCAGCCCTACACCCCCTTATTACTCCATTGAATCTACTGTTGAGGTATGTAACAAGTACACAATTATAAATTTATAACATGTTAATAGCATTGTTTTATGAATGGTATTCTAATATGTGATTTTGGATGTTGAATAGGCTAATATTGGAGGTTTCGAGGGAACACCTCTTGATGCCAGTGGATTTAGAAAAACCTACACAAAGGTAATAGAATAAAGAGTTTAACTAATGAATTATACTTAATATATTTGCATAGTTTATATTCATATCATTGATACATTGCATTGCACTTCTTCCAAACTCAAAGCATTACTTCACATTCCATAACTAATAACTAGATTTTGATAGATGACAAAATTTCAACTACAATATAGTTTTTTAAAATTTCAACATAAGAAATTATGTAATTAATTCAAATAGCATAAGTAATAAGTAGGAGCAACTTCCAATTGCATTTTCTTGTCATGACATTCCATTAGACCACTTTTTACTAAAGCATCTTTTCAAACAGTTCACTACCTTGTCTATGCTATGGATGCTTGGAAGAAATATATGAAAGAATAATAGTAAGCAATAGCATAGACAAGGCAATAAGTTGTTTGAAAAAATGCCTCAAATAAATGTGGTCTCATGGTGATGTCCATCACCATGAGATCCAATTTCTTTGAGGCATTTTTTCAAATAGCTCAAGACTTTTTCTATGCTACCAAATTTTCCATACATGTATACCAAAGTATTTTATCAAACAGTTCATTTCCTTGCTGCTATAGCTAAAATACTAAGAAAGGTGCTTTCCAAAAAAATATGGATGCCCTAAAAAAATGTATCAAAGAATAATAGTAAGCAATAGCATAGACAAGGCAGTGATGCCTTGAAGAAATGCAGTTTCATGGTGATGGAATGTCATCCCATCACCATGAGACCACATTTCTTCAAAAAACTCACCACCTTTTCTATGCTACCACATTTTCCATAAATGTGTACCAAAGCATTTTATCAAACTCACTTCCTTGCTGCTATGGCTAAAATCCTAAAATAGGTGCTTTCCAACAAACTATGGATGCTTGGAAAAAATCTATCAAAGCATAATAGTAAGCAATATCATAGTCAAGGTAGTGAGTAGTATGAAAAAATGCCTTGAAGAAATGTAGTCCCATGGTGATGGAATGCCATTCCATCACCATGAGATCACATTTCTCTAACCTATTTTTTCAAACAGCTCACTGCTTCAAGAATATAAACCAACCCTTTAGCCAAAATTCCCCTCCAAATTATTTTCAAGGCTTCATCCTCAATTTACCAATCCATGGAACCTTCAACCTTTTATTCCACTTGTTCATGTCCCCACCCCTCCCTCTTCATGTCATGATCACCCTCCATCTCACAACCAAGACCACATTATACCATCCACCCCATCCCAGTAAAATACCGTAGAGAAGGCAATGAATAGTTTGAAAAAATGCCTCAAAGAAATGTGGTCTTATGGTGATGGAATGCCATGACACATTTATTTGTAATGGCATTCCATCACCATGAGACCCCATTTCTTTGAGGATTTTTTTCAAATAGTTCACTGCCTTCTCTATGCCACCATAGTTATCTTACATGTCTACAAAAGCATTTATCAAACAATTCACCACCTTGCTACTATGGGTAAAATCCTAAAAACGGGTGCTTTTGAACAAGCTATGGATAGGGAAAATAGTAAGCATGATAGTTAGAAATATATAGTTTAATAAGTACTCAAAATTTTGTTCATTATCTCATACATTATAAGCCATGGCGTGGATTTCTATTGTAGTTTTTGTCATTGAATAATTTTTTGTTTTATTTTTAGATGTTGCAAGAGGATACAACTCTAAATATTCATAGGGAAATGGAGCTCGGTGTTTCATCTGCTATAGAATCCTCAATGGCTCTCATAGGGGAGGCATGAGGCAAATTACTAAATTTCAATTTACATTCATTGTTATAACTATTAGTTAGTGAAAAATCAAACCATTATTGACTCAGTTTAATTTCTCTTTGGATTTTTTCTACAAGGCTTCAACATGCCTCATCATGGGAATTTGAATATTTCCCTCATGGAGAGTGATCATCAGATGGTGGTAAGTGATTATTTTGTTAAATATATCATTTTTCTAATGTAATTTCTATATATTAATGTATTTACTTGTTATTGTAACAAATAAGACTTGACCAAGAACTAAACCCTAGGAGGAGCACCAAGAGCACTCCTCAACCTCAGAATAAATGAGTGATAGACATATGCCATCTGATCGACAAGCAAAGGGAAAGAGTTTAATTCGAGAGCATGGAGAGCAATGACTTTTGATTCCAGATCCCTTTGTTGTATGCCTATATGGAATTTTTGTACATGTTTTGTATTGGATATATTTGACATTGTATGCTTATATGTCATTCTTGTAAGCAAATATGGCTATTTTGTATATATTTTATACTTATATCAACATATATTAATGTATGCGTACATGGCTATTGGGTTAATACAAATCTTTTTTATCGATGGTGTCCATATTTGCATTATAAATCCATGGTTCAATAGATATGAGTCACTTGTATTCAAGTGTATACATTACAACTTACGTGTATACTTTGTGACTTACGTATATTCCAATGTATACTTTGTGGTTTACATATTTTCATGTGTATACTTTGTATTCATGCATATAATTTGTATTAATTTGTGTATACTATGTATTCATGTGTATACTTCAAGGCTTGCGTGTTTTTTAGTACTTGTGCTTCCCTTATTCACATGTATGCTTGACTTATTCACGTGTATACTTATTCATTGGTTAGCCCTAGCATTGATCATTGTTGTCGTTCATGGTTTTTCTTGAGTATTTATTGATTTCCGCTAAACAACTTTATTAGTTGATGCTAAACAACTTCAATATTTCTAGGAATATTGGTAGAGTTACAAATTCCAAAATTGCAAAAATTGAAAAGAAAAGATTAACTGTAAATAAATGCACTAATTATTAACTTGATAATTGATTAACAATTAGTATAATATATATCAAGAGATGAGCCTTTTAGAATGGCAACTACCAACTAGAAAATAGGCAAAGCATTTCCAATACTTTGAAAGCAATAATCCACCCAAAATTGCAATGGGAGAGAAGGCTTATTTAAGATCTTTGAACTATGTATTTCCTAATGCTCCCTTGTTCTTTCATATCTCAATTCAGTTTAATCCAAAGAGTTCTATGAAATGCTTTATCTAAAAGAAAAAAAACACATTTTCAATTGGTATTCCATGAGATGTTTCATAAAAAGATTCTAGTATATTTAATCTTTTGGTTGGAACAACTCAATTAAGCAAAGGATACATAATCTTCACAACACTTGCAAAACATAATATTCATAGTATATTATGAGTAGTTAACTTCTTGACACATTATCATTCAATCATTTATCTTGAATAGTCTTTAAAAAATTTCACAGCATAATCCTCACATTATAGAATGAATTTTTATGTTATTGATCCATCACCATATAAACACATCGAAAGATGTATATGTAAACTCTTTGTAATATTATTTCCTGTATAGGAAATGGACTTGGGAGAAAGTTTTATAATTTATAATACAACTAAGAAATAGACTCAAGGGTGGAAAATTTATTTATCATACCAAAGAATAAATGTACGTGAGAGAATCACTTGTTTCTCTTAGACTTCAATTTTCAAGCATAGCAAATCATTTCAAATGAAATGACAAAATGCTTGGCAATCAAAGTTTTTATGAGGAAAATTAATATGTTTCCAAGTTCCACCATTGTACACATTTACAATTAGTTGTATATTGTTTTAAGGCAAGGAGGATAATTAAAAAATGTCTTGTGTTTGCTAGACTTGAGGATGATCATATACTTTTTGTGTGGAAAATTTAGACTTCTCAACCGTCATTTGTATGTTTCTTTTTTTTATTGTTTTGCATGCCATCATAAAGGATCAAGCCAGTTGAATGTAGCTCAGAATGATTTCATGTGTTTGGGTGTGAAAGAGGACCATTCCTACTGTAAACGTACCTATCAAGATGCATTGAAGCAATTTTTTTAATCACATGAGTTGCAGAATGAAAGTTGCACCACTTTACAACTTTGCACTACTTGCATTTGACACTTTTCCATCAAGTGAAAACTAGACACCACGAGAAAAAGACTCTAAGATAACATAAACCTAGAGAGGTTATTGTAGAGGGGCCCAACATAATCTTTTAGGCTCAAACAAAGAGTTCTTAAGCGTCACAATTTCCAAGTAATAGCCTATCAAAGATTGCTACCCTTTTGCACTTTGGACCCTTAAGGGTTCGAGCCAATTAAACATGGCTTAAATTGATTTTACATGTTTGGGTGTGAAAGAGAACCATTCCTAGCATAAAAATACCCATCCAAATGTGTTGGAACAGTCTATTTGGTCACACAAGTTGCAGAACAAAAGTTGCACCATTTTGCAACTTTACACTGCTTGCATTTGACACTTTTTCCATCAAGTAAAAATTGGACACCAAGGGAAAATGACTCTGAGATAACAAAAAATGAGAGATCTTATTGTAGAGGGGCCCAATGCAATCCTATAGGCTTAGATAGAGAGTTCATAAGTGTCACCGAGTAATAGCCTATCAATGATTTCTGCCCTTTTGCACTTTGGACCCTTAAGGGATTGAGCCGATTGAATGTAGATCAAAGCGATTTCACGTGTTTGGGTGTGAAAGAGGACCATTCCTAGTGTAAACGTACCCATCTGGACATGTTGAAACAATCTATTTGGTCACACAAGTTGTAGAACGAAAGTTGCACCACTTTACAACTTTACGTTGCTTGCATTTCACACTTTTTCCATTAAGTGAAGACTAGACACCATGGGAAAACAACTCCGTGATAATAAAAACTAAGAGATCTTATTGTAGAGGGTCCCAATGTGATCCCATAGGCTCAGATGGAGAGTTTGTAAGCATCACAGATTTTGAGTAATAGCCCATCAAAGATTGTTGCCCGTTTGCAATTTGGATTGTTAAGGGATTACATTGCTTGAATGACAAATGTTTGAGGGAAGCAATAAATTTCAAATTTTGAGTAAATCTCATTACAAATGTTTATTTGAATAGAATATATGCTATATTGATATTGATATATAATAATTACGTTGATTTGTTTTAATAAATGAGGTGTTTATAATAAGTTAGCAATTGGTGCTAGTTATAATAGGGTAAGAATAAAAGAAGAAAAAGAATGATTAGTAACCATCAATGGTTATTACACTCACTATATTAATAATATGATGTTTACAATAAAAGGAGATTTATTTGTCTGTCCTAATTCTTTTGTTTGTGCTACAATTGTCTAATATGCTTCATACACCATTCTAAAACCCAAGTGCTTGTACTTGTAGGCACAATGCCTTAGGTACTTTATTCTCACAGATCTTTTACAATGTCACTCTTACATTCAAGATTCTCTTATAATTTCTACATCATAGGTGCTCATGATGAGGTTAACTTCAAATGAATAACTTGAGATTTCCTTGCTAAGCTTCACACACTCTTTTATAATGGCTTCAAATCAAAATTGAGATTTGTTAAGATCATCAAAATAAGGATGTTGCATTGCTTTTTTGGTTGAGATTCCCTTAGATGGCTCATAAATCAACATTTTCTGCAAGGGGACACCAATCAATTTTTAGTAGTTTACTAACAAATAGGAAAAGTAGAAGAAGAAAAAGAAAGATGATCCAAAATGGAAATGAAATGAAAATAGATGGAATACACTTATAGACAACAAATCCACACCATTTGGTTCCAAGTCAGGAATAGCAAGGCATAAATCTTGATTCTTCCATTGACGATAGGCATGTCAATCTTTCAAATTAGTCACTCTTGGCCATACATCTTCATTGGGAGTTCCAAGATACCTATTCCACACAACACCTCTTATGAATAGAATAACTTGAAATACAAGATGCTCTTATAATGTCTACATCATAGGTGCTCATGATAAGGTTAACTTCAAATGAATAACATGAAATTCCCTCGCTAAGCTTCACACACACTTTTATAATGACTTACAATCATAATTGAGATTTTTCAAGATCATCAAAATAAGGATGTTGCATTGCTTTTTTGGCTAAGATTCTCTTGGTTGACTTATAAATCAACATTTTCTGTAAGGGGACACCAATCAATTTTTAGTAGGTTGCTTATAAACAGGAAAAGTAAAAGATGATATAAACATTAGATGATAGCATTGGCATCATACAAATTAATGTGCATACAAGTATAAATTAATAAGAACCAATGTGCATACTTACAAATTAATCCAACAAACCATTCGGGTTTTCTCTACTCTTCATTGTGTCAAGTATTGCCTCATGGTCAAACTCACGGACCTTCCACAAGGTCTTGTTCAAAGGTCTAACCCATATTTAGTCAAACAAACATTGGAAGCCATGACAAGGTTTGAGTAATGAAGAATCTTTTGATGTGTGTCAAAGTCCTGAAATAGCCAATATTTAACACTCTTATGTGGGTCCCTTCCAAGCCACGTTCCAATAAAAACTGAGCCTATAGGGTATTTGATATTTTCTCCATCTATAACTGGGGCCTCCAATTTCTTTTTGGCATCAACACAATGACACAAGTAATAGTCTATTCCCTCTTCATTGTCTTCATCTACAATAAATGCATAAAAATGCCCTGCATTGATATGTGCAGCAAATCTCTTGAAATTAGTCAACATTACAAATAAACTACAAAGAAAGATAACAATAGGAATTTCAACAACTAATCAAGTAGATATATTACCAAGTTAAACTAGCTCTGATATGTGGTCAAAGTCGATCGATGAATCCATCTTTGTTAGTTCCAATGTAATTGGATGGCAGGTGCTAGCAAGAAGTTGAGTCCACTTTTTAGCCAAAAAGTGGAAGTGTTTTCCCCGATTTTTTAGAATTTAACATATTTGACCTTAAAATTTGAAACACTTAGAGATGGAATCTTCAAAAAAGTCACTAACCATACAATGTAGTACTTGGAGTCTAGTTTCCAAATATGTAGTTTATTTCAATATCCAGATTGTACAAATTGAGTTTCAATAGGAATTTCTAAAAACCACTGTTTAAAAGTCACTTTTTTATACCATACCATGCACATGTACGATATCCATATTTTGACCTAAATTATCGTATTTTTCTAAATCCTTTTGGGAAAATATTTGTGACTCACTAAAGCTTGTTTTCGATATTTTTTGTAATTTTTTATTAATTGTTTTTTTGCTAAAATTTTTTTAGGAATATTTGTCACTTTGAAAAATCCTCATGTATGACACGCATAAGATGACCTAAACTTATCATTTTTAATTTTTTTTTAAATTGAAATTAATTGTTTGAAGTTTGTTCTCGTACAATCCATTCATCAAAATGTTATGTTGATCAAAAGTTATTAAAATAGTAAAAAACCATGATATTTAACGTTTATGGACTAGTTTCATCAAAAATTAATTAAAAATATAAAAAATAATCCAATTGTAAAAAAAAACATATTTGGAATCTGATATGTTTCATCTAAAATGGGTTTTAATTTTGTCAAAAAATTCAACAAAAAAAGTCGTCAACCATATGTCCAAACTTGGTATTTTCTCTGACATTTTTAGGACTTTCAACTTGCAGTTCAAACTAGGTTGAAGGCCTAGGTTCGGATTCCCAATGCTTTTCTCGAACCAAAATACAAGGCAGAAACCCAACCAAAAATTCGTATTTTAAAAAACGGCATCCCATTTTAAAATGAGATCATGTTTCATAAAAAAACAATTTTTTAATGGTTCTACGAAATAGGATCCCGTTTTACAAAATGGGAACCCATTTTGAAAATTGCTAAAAATGGAAATTTTCCATTTTTGGAAAGTTTTCAAAACGAGATCTTGTTTTGAAAACTTTCTAAAATGGAAATTTTTCAAAATTGAAAGTTTTGGTAAGTTTTCAAAACGGGATCCTGTTTTGAAAACTTGTCATTTTGAAAAATTTGTTTTGGAAAATTTTCAAACGGATCCCATTTTGAAAAATGAGATCCCGTTTTTTAAATTTAGGCTCAGAATCCCGAAGCTAAACAGGATCCCATTTTTTAAAAATGGGATCCCGCTTTTTAAAAACGAGATCCCATTTATTAAAAAGCATGATCCCATTTTTTGCAAGCCGATTTCATTTTTTTTCCTAAGGAAAAAACTTCCATGTTTTGTGGACTCATCTTCTTGCATTTACCCTAGCAATACGTGTAAAGTGGAATAAGATAACTTAATGACCATTTCTCAACCCACTCCTTTGACTCACAATCATCCTAGGCTTGCATTATACTTGAAGAACAAAAGCATGCCATCTTACATGTATTGATACTCCATGAACCTACATCTGGGCTAAGGAAAGAGTGTAGCTCACGCAATCTTATTAGTGTACAACAATTCCCATATGGTGCAATGTTAGTATCATCCATCAAACAAAAAAATATACAAACTGAAGATAAATCTTCATTACCTGGACCCATTGAAGCATTATACCACTCGACAATTGATTTTGTATCTGTCAACTTTGCATTGTCTTTATACTTTAACTCTTCTCATTCTAATTCTTTTTTCACATAGGCTCCTACACCATCATGCTCCCCCTTTCCATGCCCAGCCTCACAAAAGTTCCACATATGTTGAACACCTCTAATGACATGCATCATGCACAACTAGTAGAAAATGTGTGAGTTCTTGAACTATGTTGCACAATTATCTGACCGTATTAAATGTCAACCATATGTTATGCCCCTCTAAGCCAAATCATTGTAGAACATCTGGAAGCAACCTTCCATGAACTTTAGAGAATGTGTGTGATCATCACTAATATAAAAGTGATACTCCCTCAATACCTTCTTTCGGTCCTTTGTACTATCAGTTGCACAAATGAATGTTATGTGCACAAATATCAAAACCTATGTGGAGTTGTAATATTATGATTACACCTCATGTTGCAGCTATAGAGTGTAGTTCTCTACAAATTCAACCACAGAAACTATGTTTCCAACTAGAAAGGTGTCCTTGCATAGCTTGAATTATGTGTCCATCCATCGGGCTCTATGGATATGCCTTGCATACTCATACACTATATTGTCACGAAACATGGACATAAACTGATACATTGGAATCTTTTGAATAACCAAATCACGCCTTTTTTCTTTATTACCATCTTTTGTAGCATATGCTGCTATTTTATACTTTTTGAACTCTACTATTTTATGTCCCACCTCATCTATGCTTTTCATATGTTGACATATTGGCATATGTTGACATATTGGCATATGTTGCAAGCCACCGCACCGCTGACATGAACCATCCAAGCATAGTGTCCTGTAGAATATTTGGCCATCCTCTATTTCACATAAATTTTTTGATAAGAACTCTCTTGAAAATTTTGGTTGGGCTTGTATGCCACAATCCTACAAAACATTGTTGGTATGCAAATATAAACATATAAAACGATAAACATAATAATGGTTAGAGAATTCAATATGTAGTCTACAACAACAAGTAGTGCATGTGTGATATATCTTGACATAAAAAGGGTAAATCATTTCAAAATATATTTGATAGATACTAATTTGAAGATAATTCTATTGAAATTTATGAAAAAATTTGGTTTGAGTCATATTAAAAAAATGCTTTGGATGTGACTCACGGTTCTGACAACTAATTCTCCTTCTTAGCACATCCCTTTGATTTGCAGATGGCCTTGTGTTATTCTTCCAATACTCTTCAATTACTTTTCTCAAAAACTTTTTTATTTTTTTGTGGCAGTCTCCTCAAGAATGTCCATAATTCATTTGAATCAGTGCCCTCAATTCTTTTTCACCTTTGAACAGCTCTTGATATAGTTGCACCATAGAAAAATGGTCCCTTGACATTTTCATGATCTTTTAGGCCTTTCTCTCATGATGCTCAGTCTATTTTTCTCTGATTTAATTTTGTAATGTGGCTTGAACACTCACATTAGGTCCTAAAAGTTCAAATTACAGCATCTTGTGAAGGTGTTGTGAAGTGTTGTAAAACATTTCTACACTCTTCTAGACTCTACTCATTACAATTCACCTAAAAACAACATTTTCATCATTTATCAAGTCCTATTTTGAAGTGTTGTAAGGTCTTGTAATAAGATTTCATGCTTCTCTAGGCATAATTTTACTTTACATCTTTATTATGCTTTATTTGACCCCTTTATGCCATTATAATCCTTAATTAAGTGTATTTTTAATGTAAACCTGACAAATAACATTAAATGTGACTTAATTCCCGACACCCATTTTCAGGTCCAAGGTGGGACCCATTCTCCATGGGTGGCGAATGAGTCCCCCTTGGCTACAAATTCAAAAAAATTCAAATTTCCTTTCGGTTTTTTATTCAAAATTACTTGATGTTAGCCTATGATGAGGTATCAATAGGTTACTAAGGCACAAGAGTGTATAAATAAGTGTTTTTACATCCATTTCAACCCCCATTCATCAAGTTATCTAATCCACTCATTTAATCATCAACTCAAGTACTGTGTATAATCAAATCAAACATCTTGGAGCATTCATTGACATATCTTCATATTTTCTTCAACAAGGGTTTGGTAATTTGATAGCATTTGCATGTTATTTTTTTATCATTCTCTTACATTTCATTATTTTATTAAGGGTTTGATTACCAAAGTGGGGTTTGACCAAGGAAAACCCCTATTCTCTAACCCTCAACTATTTTTCCCCTTTGGCATGTTTGTTTTCAGACTTTTGTATGTAGATTTCTCAAGAAATTCAGTGTTGAAAGGTGGTAAACTATTCAACAAGGTGCTTCAATTCAAATCAACATTATTTCAAGCTTGGAGAAAACATTTTATCTATTTTTTGTAGAATTAACTTCATCAACCCGACAAGCAGACAACCTCAGATCTGGCATTACAGAATTGGTCCCTGATTTCTCAGAATTTTTTCGAGAGGAATGATTCGTCAATAGTGGCAAATGAGTCCCACCTTAAGACTAGAAATCTATATTTTGTCAGATTCTAAATCTCGAGACCCAAAAACTAGTTTTCAAAAAAAATTCATTAGAAGCATGACTAATTCGCCATCAGTGGTGAATGAGTTCCACTAGTGATTTTTAGTAATCTCATACAGCATTCAAAACATTCTAGAATCTTCATCAGACTTTTCAGTGCACTCTGATTCAACCTTCTTCCTTTTTTTTTGCATTTGTCCATACTTAGTTCAATTTTTCATATCTCATTGTGTTTTCAACATTGTATAATTCTTAGGTTTTGCATTCATAATCAGTCAAATAGATCATCCAATTGCACTTAGATCATTCCTTTTAGTTTGAATAACATCGTACATTGAATAATTTGAGTGAACCTAGCTAAAATTTTGAGTCAAGTTTATCTCTCTCCTTTTAGGTGAGACAGCCTAAGAGTGCAAGAGTATCCTATAAGCCCTACCCAAAAATCCTTGGTTCATTTTAATGAACCCACATATTGAGCACTCTTTCTTTCTGATTGCAATCGCATCTTGCATCCTAGATTACATTTGCATTAATATTCATTTAGGGTATTTTTTTTCTTTTGCATCCTAGGGTTTCTTCAAATTGCATTAGTGAAAGCCTCATTTAGACTTCATTTTTGCATATCAAATCATTGGAAAATTGAAAATCTGCATTTGCATATGAAAAGCATTAGAATCACATCAGCTTTTTTGAAAAACAAAAAAGCATATCATACTGGGACTCATTCACAACACTGGGTGAATCAATCCACCTACACTTTTTAAACAGCATCTTCAGGCATTTTTTGGATATTTCTTGCATTACATTTTTTTGTAGTTGCTTCTTCTTTTCCTTTATAGATTCTTTGTTTCATGTTATTTCTTGCATCCTAGTTTACTTTTCTCAATTGTCATCATGGATTTTTCATTTAACAAGTTTTGGAATTCATTTAAATCTTTAGTAGACATGTCCAATTGTGCCTTTGGTTGTGATCCTAATGACCTTGAACTTACACATGCTCCTTCAACTCCTCATGATTGTCCTCCTCGTGATGTTGACATCATTGGAGAAGATGATGCTAGCATGAACAATTTCTTATATGAATGTCTTGATAACCTTGAATCCAATGCAACCTTCTACCCATCCATGAAGTCACAAAATATTCCTACTGTTGCACCTCCTGATCACTTTGCATACTGTCATCCTAAAATCAATGAAGGACCCAAGGTTCCTCCATCAAGTGGAACTAGTTCCTCTAAAAAAACACACTCACAACCATTTTATGATCACAAAGTTACAAACACCTCAATCAATCTTGAAGAAACATATGGCAACGGCTTTACCATCCTAAGTAAACAAGGGTGTGACACAATAAACAAACACAACATTCATCAACTTTTTGAACAACAACCAATAGAGGAAAACACAACAAGACTCAGATATCAAGATCCTCCTCATACTGATAAACCTCCTTTTGAATATTGGAGACTTCACGATGATGGTACAGTGATCTTTGATTCTCCTCCTGACTTGAATATTCTCCTTCCATGTCAAAAACATCTACATGATATTGACAACAAAGATACTAAGATCCCCACAAGTCCTCTTCCTCCTTCCATTCATGAAAAAGGAGAGTAGCAAATGAAAAAGACCTTATAAATTGAAAAAAATCAAGTTTCCTACTCATCCTCCACCTGAATGTGAAAGGAGACTTCAACTACTTTTAGAAAAAGGTCTCATACTTTTACCACCTATGAATAGGTTGGTCATCTATCCTAAAGATTCTAAATACCATATTGCCAATATCATCATATTCTTGGACCTCGAACCAAAGAATGTCAAACATTGAAGGACATACTGGATAAGTATCACTTCATTGATATTGTTTGTTTCCCCCTCATCCCTTGAACCAATCATAATCCTTTTCCTCATGCTATAGTTGTAGAATTTTCTATTTTCACTATTGCATGATCTTTCCCATCACCCACCTCGGCTCACTCTTACCCTACACTCAGTGGGGGAAAGAAGCTGTTAGCCTTTTCCTTGTAGTGCATTTGTCTTTGTCTCTTAATCATGTTATTCATCTTCCACTTATATTGCTTAAGATTGTGAAGTCCATAACTTGGTTAATGGTTGACTTACATTTGCATTACTAGCTCCTTATATTATTCCATTTTTCTCTTTTCTGTGTATCGAGTTCCCCCCATAACGTGTGTTTGATGTTCTCTCTCTTTGTCTACTTCCTCTATTTGTACCTCTATTCTTCTGTATGTCGTGCATTGTGTTAGAACTATAAAATTCTTATGATTTTTGCATATCTTTTATCCCCCTGTGTCTCCCTGTGAAGTCTACCTTTAGCACATTTTCCTCATTTCATGATGTACACACATTTTCGCTGTGTGACCCTGTTGAATCCATCGAGTTATGCATTTTTCTTATTGTGGTCCATATCGGCATAGGTTTATCTAGGTCTCCCCGACCCATGTTGCTTGTACATTAACATACATTTGTTGTAGGTGTTTCGGCATGACTTGTCCATTGTTACAGTGACCGGCATTCACCTATGGGTGGCTATCAGCATAGCATTCATGTTGTTTCAGTGACCGGGGATGCACTTATTAGCAGGAGTTTTTTCGTCAAGGTAGTGTCTCATCGAACTTGAAGTGTCTCCTCAACTTGTGCATATGGAGGTCTATCAGCAAGAGCTAGGCAGTATCGGCATTGTGTCTTGGCGAATATCTTCTGTCTTACCAATTGGTGGCGGAGGATTCATATCGGTATAGGTTGGAGCTATTGACCTGAGGTCTCGGCGAGTGACCTTCGGTCACGCCGACACTTCGTATGATTTTTTGCTTCGGCCAAACATAAGGTCTTCGGTGAGGGGTCATACTAATGTGCACATGTCTCACTGATGGAGCATAAGGGTTTCTTTAATATGGCTTTTGACGAAAGGTTGGCTTTCTCTTGGCAATCATGTATGTTCGGGGTGCTTTCGTATGACATAATGTAATCTCCAAGAGGTCTGCCCGACATTGATGTGTCTCACCGATACACAAGATGAAAAGGTTATATCGGCAAGAGTTGAAGTTTGCGGCATGTGGTCTTGGCGAGTTTGGATTGTCTTACCGATCGGCAACTAAGTGAACACTTTGGTAAGACTTATGGGCTTCGTTGTAAGGTCCTGGCAAGCCCATCGGGTCTTGCCGACAAGTCTTATGAGTGACTTTCGAGGAGATGTTGGCTTTGTCTTTGCGACCTAAAGATAAAGGGATGCGATATCGGTGAGATTGGGTTTTCAATAAGAGGTCTCGGCGACTGACCTTCGGTCTCGCCGATGGAAACAAAAGGTCCTTGTCGACATGAGAATTGTCTTGTCTCGGCGACACTCATTATGAATGAATATTTTTGGTGAAACACGATGTGGTCTATGTGAGCTCTCCCTGATATCACAGAGCTACAACGAAACACAAAGGGAACATGTGGATGCTTCTTATCTTCAGTGTAACAAGCAATATGTTATAGCGACATACAGTTTGATCTTGGGGGCTCTCGTTGAAACATAAAGTGATCTACAAGACATCTCCCCGACTCAGACAGGTCATGGTGAAGGAAAATAACACCCATGGAGCGATTAGTGATTGAATTTCCTTGGGCATAATTTCTAGATTGTCTCACCAACTGTTTCACTGGTGAAAGATAGAAATTCAAATACTGAGGCCGACATGTAAATTGCTAAAATACCGTTGCTGGCTGACTTGATTTGAGCCCGAATTCTGTGGAGGGCCAACATGGAATTTCAATATGATTTATTTTTTTGATGCTAGTGTATAAATAGGCATTTTTTAATTGTAAAACCATCATCAGTTATTAGATATTTGATGCACAGCAAGTAGATACAGTGGAATAAAATTATCAGATCAGAGACTATTGTTGCATGATTTTAGAATGGAGGTATTTATGAAAATTAGTTGATGTCGCTGCATTTGTCTAGTGTCAACTGTCTGTTGAATTCAATAAAAAATACTACTAAGTTGTCTCCAAGATTGATGCTTTCTGGTTGTTTAAATTGACATAACAAGTTTATGTTTAGTTTATCAATGCACATTTGTTGTATTTGTGTGATTAATCAATTGGTTCTTTCAAGCAAAGATTAAATCAGTTTAATTGATCATAGTAATTAGAGAGATTCATTTGGATTGTTAAAGTAGAGATTAGTAATTATAGTATTGCATGTTTATACGAGTTGTAAACAGAATATATGCCAGATAATTTGAGTTTTCTCTAGAGAGTGTTGCTCAACTTGATTTCATTTGACTCCACCTACCTAATAACGCACTGGTTTTTGCAATTTCATCATTAAGATTTGTTTGTTCTCTTTATATTTGTTAATTGAACATTTTAGGATTTATATCAGAAGATTACTATTGTTGTCAAGTTTGTTTTCATTTGTTCACTTCCATCTGCCATTGTGGACAAATCATTGCAAGAGGGATAATCATAAGTTAAGTCTGGCCAATTTAGAAAGGTACATCCGCCTAGGTTTGGCAGCACCTGAAGAGTAGAAGGTTGGGCTCTTTTGACCTTGTCTGTTACCCTAAAACGTATCAAGAGATTGGCAGCCTCTTGAGGTATCTTTACCTACATTTTTGAGAGCTAACAAATTGGTGACTCTGCTAGGGATACATTCAGAATCAAAGCCTTAATCATAGAGTCAGGAACTGTATACAGACTCCACTGGGAATAAGAAACATCAAGTTTTTCTCATTTTTGACAAAAGTGAGTGGCGACTCTGACAGAAATTTTGCAGCTATTCAAACATGAATGGAAGATCTCAATATAGGGGAGGTCATACTGGAGCTCCTGTTAGCAGCAGTAAGTGGACACACAAAAATGACAAGGTTGATAAGGGAAAAGGGATAAGTGAGGATATGTGCCTAATAGATAAAGACAAGGTACCAAAATCACATTGTGAAACATATGATCGCTATGATACATGGAGAAACAATTCGAGTGGAGAGCCTTGTACTCCAGAAGATCAAAGAAATCCTTTCTTTTTTCTTGATCCTCAGAAACAGGTTGAGTTCAGAGCTGAACTGTAGGCTGAATGAATCAAAGTTCAGCATGAATATGATCAGAAGATGGAAGGTAACCAAAATGACTCTATTGATCTTGAGCTTCCTAAGGAGGTAAGAGCACAGTTTGAATCACAAAGGAAGGAGATAGAGGAACTAAGGGTTGCATTGTTGAAAGCCCAAATTACTTCTCAAACAGCTGATTGCCCCCCAAAGTATGTACCACCTCATAAGCAGGGTAATCATAATGTAGGGCCTTCTGATCCACTTGTGTCTCCTCACTATCAAACAAGAAATCACTATAATCAGCCAAATCATCCACCTCATATTCCCACACAGCATACAAATATACAGCCACCTCATGGTCAGCCTTTTGTCCCACAACATAATGCACAATATAACAATCCTACGTATCAATATCAGTACCCACCTATCCCTCCCCCTCACCAGTTTGCAGCAATGATTAGACAGTTTGATTTGACAGGGTTTCATCTATACCCTTACCCTATGCATGGCAGTTGGATAGGTCTGGTACCTAAGTTTACAGGGAGTAATGCAATTACTATTGAAGAACATTTAAAGAATTTCAATGTGTTCATCCAAGACATAGGGGTTCCATATGAAGATTTACATATGAGGCTATTAATGATGTCACTTCTTGAAGATGTTAGGGATTGGTTTAACAGCTTTCCAGCACTTTGAATTAATTCTCCAAGTATTCCAAGATAGATTCCTAGAGCAATATGGGAATCAAAATGCATCAGATGCAGCTTTTCATGAATTGATGTGAATTCAGAAAAATCATAATGATTCAATTTATGATTTCAACCGAAGATTCAACAAGTTGTAGACTAAAGTACCTCCTAGATCAAGGTTGTCAGATTCTGTAGCATTGAGTGTTTATTTAAATACACTTGATCCTAAGGCAGGGTATGAACTAAGAAATAGGTCTCCAAGAGATTTGGTTGAAGCTCAAAAGATAACACTGACAATTTAAAACAACAGAAAGGCTGCAGGTATAATCAATAAAAGAGATAACCCTAGGGCTCCTCAGCAAAGCAACAATTATCAGTACAGATAGGAGAACACATACAGAAATGAAAGGCCGAGGTTTCATGACATGCCATATAATATAGAATGGAAGGATGGAAAACCTATAACAGCTAGGCCAAGAAATAGAGAGACTCCTGATCCATTGAGTAAGAAGGGAACTTACATGGTGAGTAATAATTACTTTTGTGAAGCTTGTGATAAACCACATTCTCTAGACTATTGTGTTGTAGCTCAAAGGATGCAAGAGGAGGGAATGTTGATGGAAAATAATGGAGAAGATCACAAAATGTATTTAACTTCAAACATTTTTCACCATGTGGAAGAGAGGTACTCATCTTCAGATGATGAAGATTATGAGCATGATGTTTCAAATCAGAGATACAATGTCCATATGGCTAAACAGTAGGTCCTTTCTGATTCTGAAGAAGATCATACAGAGCCACATTCGGTTGAGGCGCCTACTCAATGTAGTATGAGGAGACTCACCAAAGATGAAATAGAGAGACTAACTGTTGCTGCAGTTGCAGAAGCAAGGAGTAAATATTGGTTGAGAAACAAAATAGTAAATGAGAAGGATGGCATTCCTGGGGGAATCTTTATGAAAGATCAGAGGGTAACACAAGGAACTGTTAAGAAATCAGAAAATAAATAGCATGATAAAAGTGAACAGAAGCTTGTCCAAAAAGAGGAAGCGAAGGAAGTACACAAAGAGATATAGAAGCCTGATTAGCCTAGTAAAAAAGAAAAGGAAGAAAACAAAGGAGAAACATTGGAGCAGAAGAAGATTGTCAAAGTGGAGGGCTTTTCTTTTGACTTCACTCAGGCATTATCCTAGGTAAAAATGTCTTTCCTGCTACTTGAAATGATGAAAATAAAAGAATATAGGGACACTATTGTTCAATTGATAATGAATGGAAATGAAAAACATGTGAATTCTGAAAATAGAGTAGTTGTTAAGGCATTCACTAAGCAAGAGAGAATAAATATCCTAGAAGTCTGCTTGAGTGATGTATTAACAACTCCCTCTCAAGTGGATCCTTTTTTCACTACATTACTTATAAACAACAAATTGTTGAGAAATTGCATGATAGACTCTGGTGCTGCTATAAATATCATGCCAATAGGAGTTATGAAGCAGCTTGGTATATGGGTTGATACATGTGAGGGGAAGTGCTATGCAATGGATAATAGACCTATACCTATGGTAGGCATTATGAGAGGTGTTGAAGTCAAACTGGCTACTTATCCACAGGTGGCATATAATATAGATATAACAGTGATTGATACTCCTTTGCAGTTTGGTATGCTCTTGTCAAGACAGTGGACAAAAATAGTTGGGGGAAACGTCCAGTTTGATCTGTCTTATGCTACAATTCCAGTGAATGGTCAGGAAGTCAAATTGTATAGAGAGCCAAGAATGAACTAGCTTGTTGATTATGTACCACAAGATCAGATCAACTATTTTTGTGATGTTGATCTTGGAAGTTTTAAGATTAAATCAGCCCAGCCAGAATTAACCAATAGTGATCCAATTGAAAAGCATGTGGCACAAAGCTGCAATGAAGTATGGAAGATGTATTTTGATGGAGCATGCAGCCAAAAAGGTAATGACGCTGGGATTGTTTTTGTTTCACCTGAAGGTATTACATTTAAATATCATTTTCTGTTAGCATTTGAATGTACAAACAATGTGGCAGAGTATGAAGCCTTTTTGACAGGTTTGAACATAGCTGTGAAACACAAGATTAAATTGTTGGTTGTTTTGGGCGATTCTGAGTTGGTTGTTTCACAAATCAAGTCAAAATATGCAGCAAAAGATAAAAGATTGAAACAGTATAGGAATGTTGCATGGGACACAATTGAATTATTTGATGCCTTCTCAAATGAGTGGATTGATAGATCAAAGAACATAATGGATGATTTTTTAGCAAATGTGGCACTAAAAAGAGATGATATCACATTGGCTAGGGTGTCACAGATTGAGTTCAAGACAAGACCTGTTGTTCCTGATAACATTTATAGTTGGAAAGTTTTCAATGATGATACTGATCTTTTGAAATTCCTCAATTGTACTGATCAATATGAAGCCCAGGAAATTGATTTCAATGCTTTTGTTGAGGAAGTAGATGGGAAGCAAACAGTGTTTGGAAAGGAGATCTTGCAGCTCAAAAAAAATAAGCTTCCTAAGGGTTTAGTGGCATTGGAGCGGTTGCATGATGGAAATGATCGGTCTCTCATGAAGCAAACACCATTAAAAGAGAAGATATTGAAGAATTTAATTTGGGGACTAAAATAGCACCAAGAAAGGTGTACATAGGAAAGAAGATAAGCCCTACAATTAGAAGAATACTGATAGAGTTGCTGAGAAAGTATAAGCATGTCTTTTCTTGGTCTTATGAAGATCTAAAAGCATACAAGGAAGATTTTTTTCAGCATGAAATACCATTGAAGCTGGATGTTAAGCCATTCATACAGAAGCAAAGACCCATAAATCCAACATTGGAGCCTAAAATGCAAGAAGAATTAACAAAGCTCAGAGATGGGGGAATCATCAAACCAATCAGGAACTCAACATGGGTCTCAAATTTGGCCCCTGTGAGGAAGAAAAATGGAGACATTAGATTATGTGTGGACTTCAAGAATCTGAATATAGCATCTCTCAGGGACAATTATCTTCTACCCAATATGGAGGCTATATTGCATAAGGTAACAGGGTGTGAGCTGTTGTCTATGATGGATGGGTTTTCAGGGTACAACCAGGTCAAGGTCAAAGAATCTAAGCAATATAAGACAACATTCACAACTCCTTGAGGAATGTATGTATACATAAGAATGTCATTTGGTCTCACTAATGCAGGAGCGACCTTCCAAAGGGCTATGGACGTGGCATTTACAGATTTGATCAATGCTATTATGGTGGTCTACCAGGATGACTTGACTACTTATTCAAAGAAGGTTGAAGATCATGTACAACATATGGAGAAGGTATTTATTAAAGCCCTAGAATATGGTATCAACTTGAATCCTAAGAAGTGTCATTTTGCAGTCACAAAAGGTAAGCTCTTAGGACATATTATTTCAAAATAAGAAATTAGGATAGATCCTGAGAGGGTTGAGGCTATTGATAAAATTCTTGTTCCCAAAACTGTTAAGGCTATACAATCATTCTTTGGACAGATTAATTTTGTTAGGAGATTTGTTTCTAACTTTGTTGAGATCGTTAATCCCATATCAAAAATGTTGAAGAAAGGATAGAAAATGGAATGGACTACAGAAGCCTTGGAAGCTTTCATATCTATCAAAAGGGTCATCAAGGAGGCTCCTGTCCTTAAATCTCCATATTTTGCAAAGCCTTTTCAAATATTTTCATTTGCTTCAATGCACACAATTTTTGCTGTCATGTTACAGAAGAATGAGGATGGTCATGAACAGCCTGTTTCTTTCTTTAGTAAGTCATTACAAGGGTTTGAATTAAAATATGACATAATGGAAAAACAAGAATTTGCATTAGTAAAGGCTACAAAAGCTTTCAGGCCATATCTTGTTGGAGCAAAGGTGATTGCTTATGTCCCTCATGCTGCTGTCAAAGATATTCTGACACAGTCTGAAGTGATAGGAAAAAGATGCAAATGGATTAACAAGATCTAGGAATTTGACTTAGAGATACAGATTACTAAGCTAGTGAGAGGTCAGGGATTGGCTAGGTTGATGGAAAAATCAAATATTGAAGCAAATCAAGTTTGTAATGTAGATGAAGGTATTACAGTTGCAAGCATTGATCACACTCCTTGGTATACTGATATAATGCATTACCTTAAGTACATGAAGTGTCCAGAGGGATTGAGTGGCAGCCAGAAAAGAACTTTGAAGTTGCAGGCATCTAAATATGTTTTCATGGATGGAGATCTGTTTTGGAAGAATAGGGATGGTATACTGTTGTTATGTCTTGATGAATCTCAGGCCAAACATGTCCTAAGTGAAATGCATGAAGGAGTTTGTGGAGGACATTATTCAGCAAAAACAACTGCACATAAAATTCTCAGAGCAGGTTACTACTGTCCTAGAGTTTTTAATGATTCTTTTACACATGTAAGAAAGTGTGAAGCCTGCCAAAAGTTCTCTGGAAAGTTGAAATATCAAGGAGCCTTACCACTTCGACCCTTGCAGGCTGATGCCCCTTTTCATCAATGGGGAATTGATTTCATTGGAGAGATACAGGAAAAATCAAGTGGGGGATACAAGTGGATATTGGTTGCCACTGATTATTTTACTAAGTGCGTGGAGGCAATCCCAACTAAACAGGCTACAAGCAAAGTGGTGACAAATTTCTTGATGGACAACATTATCACCAGATTTGGTGCACCACTGAGGTTAATCATAGATAATGGGATGTGTTTTAGGTCAGATGAATTCAAAGGCTTCCGTGACACATATGGCATTACTATTTCTTATGCAGCTCCTTACCATCTACAAGCTAATGGTCAAGCAAAGTCTAGTAATAAGAGTCCTTTCAAGATTATAAGGAGGATGTTAGGACAGAACAAGAAAGCTTGGGATTCAAAATTAAGGCTGGTAGTATGGGCTAACAGGATTACTATGAAGAAATCAATTGGAAAATCCCCATTTGAGCTGGTATATGGAATGCAAGAGAGGATGCCTTTGTAGAATTTTTTGCCAGTCTACAAGTTTGTCCTTCAGGAAGATTTGGATGTTCCTGAACCCATGGAAGAAAGAATGGAGCAACTAGCTGAACTTGATGAAATAAGGAGAGTTGCCCAAAACCAAAACATGAAGTTACAGCATAGATGAAGTATCTGTTTGACAAGAAGGCAAAGGATAGAAAGTTTGAAGAAAATGACTTGGTGTTGATGTGGAACACAAGATGTCAGGAGAAGGGAAAGCATGGTAAATTTGAAGCTTTGTGGTTGGGACCTTTTGTTGTTGTTGGAAAGAAAGGTGAAGATTCATACTATCTACATAATATGGCTGGTGAAGATCAGGAGTTTCCTGTTCATGGGTAATTTCTAAAGCATTTTTCCTCTTGAGTGACACAGAGGATTGAGGGTTGTCAGTGCATGGACAACTCTTGTTTATCCTTTTTAAAATTATTTTCCATGCACAATAGTTTAGGATTCTAGTTCGTCTCCATTTTTCATTCACTTTCCTTTCATTCCATAATGCTACATTTCCATTCTGCTCACTGGTTCATCATTCTATGTTTGGTCTACTAACCCAAAGATCTGGATCCTTGCAATGATCTTACTATCATTCATCCCCAAACAGAGCCATTATTAGAACTATAAAATTTTGATGTTTTTTGCATATCTTTTATCCCCCTATGTCTCCATGTGAAGTCTACCTTTGGCACATTTTCCTCATTTCATGATGCTTTACACACACTTTAGCCGTGTGACCCCGTTGAATCCATCGAGTTATGCATTTTTCATGTTGTGTTCCATATCGACATAGGTTTATCTAGGTCTCCCTGACCCATGTTGCTTGTGCGTTAACATACATTTGTTGTAGGTTTTTTCGCATGACTTTTCCATTGTTACAGTGACTAGCATTCACCTGTGGGTGGCTATCGGCATAGCATTCATGTTGTTTCGGCCACCGAGGATGGACTTATCGGCAGGAGTTTTGTCGTCGAGGTAGTGTCTCATCAAACTTGAAGTGTCTCCCTGACTTGTGAATATGGAGGTCTATTGGCGAGAGCTAGGCAGTATTAGCATTGTGTCTTGGCGAATATCTTTTGTCTTACCAATTGGTGGCAGAGGATTCATATCGGTATAGGTTGGAGCTATCGATGTGAGGTCTCGGCAAGTGACCTTTGGTCTTTCCGACACTTCATATGAGTTTTGGCTTCGGCCAAACATAAGGTCTTCAGTGAGGGATCATAGTGATGTGCACATGTCTCACTGACGGAGCATAAGGGTTTCTTTAATATGGCTTTCGGCGAAAGGTTGGATTTCTCTGGGTGATCATGTGTGTTCGAGGTGCTTTGATATGACATAATGTAATCTACAAGAGGTCTCCCCGACATTGATGTGTCTCGCTGATACAGAAGATGAAAAGGTTACATCAGTAAGAGTTGAAGTTTGTAGCATGTGGTCTTGGCGAGTTTGGATTGTCTTACCAACCGGCAACTAAGTGAACACTTCGGTAAGATTTATGGGCTTCATTGTAAAGTCCTGGCAAGCCCATCAGGTCTTGCCGACAAGTCTTATGATTGACTTTTGGCGAGATGTTGGCTTTGTCTTGGCGACCTAAGGATAAAGGGATGTGATATCGATGAGATTGGGTTTTCGATAAGAGGTCTCAGCGAGTGACCTTCGGTCTCGCCAATGGAAAATAAAAAGGTCCTTATCGACATGAGAATTGTCTTGTCTCGGCGACACTCATTATGAATGAAGATTTTTGGTGAAACACAATGTGGTCTATGTGAGCTCTCACTGATATCACAAAGCTATAGCAAAACACAAAGGGAACATGCAGATGCTTCTTATCTTCGGTGTAACAAGAAATATGTTATAGCGACATATAGTTTGATCATGGGGGCTCTCGTTGAAACATAAAGTGATCTACAGGACATCTCCCTGACTCGGACAGGTCACGACGAAGGCAAATAACACCCACAGAGCGATTAGTGATTGAATTGCCTTCGGCATAACTGCTAGATTGTCTCACCGACTGTTTCACTAGTGAAAGATAGAAATTCAAATACTGAGGCCGACATGTAAATTGCTAAAATACCGTTGCTAGCCGACTTGATTTGAGCCCGAATTCTATGGAGGGCCGACATGGAATTTCAATATGATTTATTTTCTTGATGCTGGTGTATAAATAGGCATTTTTTAATTGTAAAACCATCATCAGTTATTAGATATTTGATACACAACAAGTAGATACAGTGGAATAAAATTATCATATCAGAGACTATTGTTGCATGATTTCAGAATGGAGGTATTTATGAAAATTAGTTGATGTAGCTGCATTTGTCTGGTGTCAATTGTCTGTTGAATTCAATAAAAAATACTGCTAAGTTGTCTCCAAGATTGATGCTTTCTGGTTGTTTAAATTGACATGACAAGTTTATATTTAGTTTATCAATGCACATTTGTTGTATTTGTGTGATTAATCAATTGGTTCTTTCAAGCAAAGATTAAATCCTTTTAATTGATCACAGTAATCAGAGAGATTCATTTGGATTGTTAAAGTAGAGCTTAGTAGTTACAGTATTGCATGTTTATATGAGTTGTAAATAGAATATATGCCAAATAATTTGATTTTTCTCTAGAGAGTGTTGCTCATCTTTATTTCATTTGACTCTGCCTACCCAATAAGGCACCGGTTTCTGCAGTTTCATCATTAAGATTTGTTTATTCTCTTGATATTTGTTAATTGAACATTTTAGGATTTAGATCAAAAGATTACTATTGTTGTCAAGTTTGTTTTCATTTGTTCACTTCCATCTCCCATTATGGACAAATCATTGCAAGAGGGGTAATCATAAGTTAAGTCTACCCAATTCAGAAAGGTACACCTACCTAGGTTTGGCAACACCTGAAGAGTAGAAGGTTGAGCTCTTTTGACCTTATCTATTACCTTAAAACGTATCAAGAGATTGGCAGCCTCTTGAGGTATCTTTACCTGCATTTTTGAGAGCTAACACATTGTCTTTTTCACTTTTATTTTGTGTTTTCCTTTTGGGGATGACCTAGGTTTGGCAACACCTGAAGAGTAGAAGGTTGAGCTCTTTTGACCTTATCTATTACCTTAAAACGTATCAAGAGATTGGCAGCCTCTTGAGGTATCTTTACCTGCATTTTTGAGAGCTAACACATTGTCTTTTTCACTTTTATTTTGTGTTTTCCTTTTGGGGATGACTCAAAGCATAGGATGTCATTTGTCTCTTCCATGTTGATCCAAAATTTCCTTTCACTTTTTTTCCTTTTTTTGTGTTTTCCCTTTAGGGATGATGCAAAGCGTAGAGATCCCCTATGTCTCTTCCATGTTGACGCAAAAGGTCCTTTCACTTTTTCACTTTTTTTTTGTGTTTTCCTTTTGTGGATGACGCAAAGTGTAGATACACCCTATGTCTCTTCTATGTTGACCTACAAGGGCCTTTCACTTTTTTGCTTTTGTTTTTTTTTTTCCTTTTGGGGATGATGCAAAGCATTGAGACACCCTATGTCTCTTCCATGTTGACCCAAATGGTCCCTTTTCCTTTTTACTTTGTCTTTTTCTTGTGTTTTCCTTTTGCGGATGACATGGGGCATTGAGACTAAAATGTTTCCTTCATGTTGACCCAAAATATTTTTTCTTTTTTGCTTACCTATTCATTTTCTTTTTGCTTATGTTTTCCTTTTGGGGATAATGCAAAACGTTCAGACCGCAATGTCTCTTCCATGTTAACCCAAAACAAACTTTATTTTTCTTTTCTTTTCACTCTCTTTATGTCATTCTTCTAGTTTTATGTCCTTTGGGGAATGATGATAGTTCTGAGCACCTTAATAAAAACATTGTAGCAATGAACATACTAACCCCAAATCCATAGATCCCTTATATGTGTGGTGTGTTCATTTTCTAGGGGGCAACTCCCTTTCTTTTGATTTTTTTTTCATTCATATGACATAGCCTTACTTGGAAACATATGACTTGGATTCGGCTTTCCAAGTTGGCTCTCACGTCTTGTTGCATCTTTCCTTCACTACTTTAAAGTAATTGCTCACAGAAGGGTGTGTAGCATTTCCTTTAAAGTGGGGGGCATACATTACCATAATTCATTCACATTCTTGGTTCCTAGTGTAGTCTTGTCATTCATATGATGTATTTTTCACTTTGTGGATGACATTGGGAATGATGTCCTTCATAAGTGTGACCTATCTTAGCATATTGCATTCCTCTTGGTAGCTTGATGTGATGCATTGCATCCCCTAAGTTGTGAATATTTTATTCTTTGATTGGTCCTCTCTTGGATAAATTAGACACAATGTTCCCTAAGTGATAGACCTTGCATGAACTTAACAAGACTCCTTTGAACATCTTTAACACTTGACATTTTTACATTTTTGCATCTTTACCACCTTGCATAATGTAGTTTGCATGCTTTTGGTATTATCCTCTTTCTTCATGAGCTCTAATCATATGAATCTTTGCTTGTCTCATGAAGCATGAACTAACATTTTTCTTTGTCAAGCCTTTTTAAAGTTATTAGGAGGTATAACTTTGATGTGGTTGAGCGGGAAGCCCATCTAGTGGCATGACTTTCCCCATAGCCACCTATGTGTTTGTGAGTGCATACCAACTAGTGTATGCATTTCACCTTTTTGGGCCTTCTCACCCAGTGGACCACCATGAGTTTTTTCACCCCACAGTGAGTATGCATTCTCTTTTTCTCACAAGCAGCTTAGATCTAATCCACAACTAGTTGGACAAATGATTGAAGCTGAATCTAATTCTCTCTTTTCTTCACATGTTTTCCTTTGTTCTTATGTTTATTTTTCCATGGGATCTTCATCTTGGGGGTTTGATCATCCCTCTTGATCATTGTTATTCCATCTTGCTAACATAATTGTATTTGAACCCTCCTCTCGATATGTATGGCTACTTTAGTGTGAATTTGAAGCAAATTCATCCTCCCACTAAAGTGGAGGCTAAATGCACCATAGAAAAATGGTCCCTTGAAATTTTCATGGTATTTTAGGCCTTTCTCTCATGATTCTTGGTCTATTTTGTTTTGATTTAATGTTGTAATGTGGCTTGAACACTCACATTAGGTACTAAAAATTTAAATTATGGCATCTTTTGAAGGTGTTGTGAATTGTTGTAAAACATTTCTACTCTCTTTTAGACTCTATTCATTACAATTCACCTAAAAACCACATTTTCATCACTTATCAAGTCCTATTTTGAAGTGTTGTAAAGTCTTGTAACAAGGTTTCATGCTTCTCTAGGAATAATTTCACTATTTACATCTTTCTTATGCTTTATTTGACCCCTTTATGCCATTATAAGCTTTAATTAAGTGCATTTTTTAATGTAAACCTGACAAATAACATTAAATGTGACTTAATTCCCAACACCAACACCCATTTTTAGGTCGAAAGTGGAACCCATTCTCCATGGA